>BSBM01000386.1:1620000-2220000 GCA_027924585.1 Larix kaempferi | reverse complement strand
GAAGAGATTACCTGCAAAAGACTCAAGAGGACAACGCCAAGAGACTACAAGATAACATGATACATCTAAGCAATTGCCCAAGGAGAACTACTATAAATGAAATTACACATCATTTATGGGAAAGGAAGACATTGATGTATTAATGAAAATAGAGGAAATAATTACAACCAATGAAGCCTTGGTGTTGAAGATCCTTTCCAATGGAACCTTGCCTCAATTTTCCAATCATGGAATAATGGATTCCTGGCTCAATTTCTACAGGATTTGGCTACCCTCATTTCAACCCCCTTATCCCATGAAGAGGAGCTTCATTTATAGGCCAAAAGAGATGAGGAGGAGAGGAGAGGATTAGGGAGAAGGAGGAGGTGGGATCCTACTAAGCTGGGAGGCGAGTAAGATCCACCCTATATGGAAGGGATAAGCCTCCACGAGGGTTTCCTTTGAGAGAATTCTCAAAACTTCTCTTTTTTCCCTCCGTACAGGCATCGACGCATCCTAGACACTAGAAACATGCGTTAGTGATGCACTTTGTAATGTAGCAAGGTGCGTTTATCAAAAGACGCGCTTTGTTAGAAGGCAAGGTGGGTCGGCCTCTCTAAACAGGGGTTTTTTAGGGAAAAACCCTCATGACTCATCTTCCAAGGATTTTGGTCAAACACTTTAGGGATTTAGGTAAGGATAAAGTGTACATGGTTCGTAATCATGATGAGTACAAAATTTCCATGTAACAAATGTGATAATTTTATAAGGCAGAGAATGTTATATGTTTTGGTATTCAATTTGAAGTATCTCTCTTTCTTTCACATTTTTAGTTTATTTTCTGATAACTGGCACATAAAGGATAATTTTTTTTCGTTATCAAAGATGTCAATTACAAGCATGCTAGATCTTTGAATGAATTATTGGATAAAACTTGACAACAAGTGATTAGTAATTATATTGCCTTATGTTTCAGCTCCAATCCTGAGGCTTTACTTAGTTGATATTGAAGTGGCTATTGAAAGGAGTCAAGGAATGAGGAAGCAATAGCATCATCGTATGTACCCTTTAACTAGCTTACAAATAGCATAAGTAAATAAAGGAAAACTAGTATGTTTTGATCGTTTAGTAGTTATTCTATTTCTTGTATCTGGACACAAAAATTTAGAAGTTGAAACATAATTGATCACATATGAGGTTAGAAACAAAATTTAGTCAACATGTAATATGAATTGGTATTTGTTGAAATTTTGTGGTCGAAATTGAGAATGCTTGTGTCTTATCAGTACCTGAAAACCTTCGCACATTGATACTAAGAAATTTTTCATTACTATCTTGTAGGGACTTGCAATCTTATGTATCTAGGCTCTACTTATATTTGACATGTGAGAGTAATAAACTATTTATCTTGGTAGGCAATAGACATGGTTTATTGGACAATCGTTGCATCCCAACACAAATATGGAAACTAATGATTACCAAGGTTGGACCTATATTTTTAAATTTCCTTGTGATCCGTTGAGCTCATTTATAAATCATAAAATGTTTTAACTTGAATGCAATTCCTTGCTAAAATGAACCTTGAATTCTTCTAGAGAGTGACACCTACAACATGTTTAGGCTATAGTCCAGAATGTCACCTTGTGCAAACATGAGAACAAGGTCTGAAAATAAAGGGCTTGAAAATAAGGTCGATGACAAGCAAGAAACTCCAACTGCCAGTAAAAGATATAGTCTTTACAAATTTTTTCTGCTAATGATGTTGAAAGGTTGCAGCGTAAGGCCTTGGCTCCACGAAAATTTGCATGGTTGTGTTGATTTTGAAGTGGCCTAGGCTAATGTTTGTGGGATTAACTAAATTAATGAATTTCAGGTATGCAATTTTTGAATTTTTCTATGCCCATGGAAAATTTATTTCTAAATACAACACAATCCATTCTGATTGTTGGAAGCGGTTAATCACTCCACCATTTGATTGTTCGCTGCCAAAATTTCTAAGAGACATCACCGCCACAAAGATTGAAAAGGAAACACTGCCCAGATTTAGTTTATTTTATTTTTGAAAAGCCATCATCAAATCTAGAATTTAATGAAGACATAAACCGACTCAGAATTTTTTACTGCTAAAATCCTTGAAGAACTGCCAAACCGATTTAAACATTAAGGTTGAAGAGACATCCAGAAGCTCTGTTGTAGCCTATCGAATTTTGAAGAGGCATTTACATATTGTATTTTAACTCTTCAAGAATGTAATAGAACATAGTATTTATTTCTACAGAGGTAATTTTGTAATGAAGGGTCAATTAGCATTTAATGACCAACTATCTTGAAACACTATAAACATCTATCCTTGTAATCTTGATTTAGATAGAGTGGAATACAATTAACAGTTAAAGTAAAAAACATAGTTTTTACTATGTATTTTCTGTTATGCTCAGTTTTTGAGTTTGTAAACTCATATTTATTTTGAAGTTATTTTGTTGTAGCAAGTTAAGAGATCAATTTTTTTTTTTTTGAGTATAGATGTGTTTGATTGCTGAAACAAAGTATTAGTCTAAGTTTTATGAACGTAGGGGTCATCAAAACACAGTTAAATTACTTGCTGAAACAGTTTCCAATAAAATATAGTTTGCTGAAACAGTTGCAAAACTTTAATTTCTTGTTGAAAATCGTCCTGTAGGTGATAGTTTTTGAGTTTAGTGTTTTGTACATGTTGCTGTGAGAAAAACAACACCCCCCTTCCTTCCCACAATGGTATCAGAGCATGGTTGAGTTTTAGTTCTCATTTTTCTGTTTACAGTAATTTGGAATTTAATTTGTGATGGCTACTGACAACAATGTAGTGCAGCCACAAATTCTTGTGTTGACTGAGAGAAACTATGATACATGGTTTATTAATATGAGAACTATCCTGCGTGCTCATGATCTTTGAGAGTTTGTTATGATTGGCTACCTAGAGCCAGTTGATCAAGTTGCTGAATTGGCTTTGTCAAATGCTGAGCGTGTTCTGTTGAAGGGAAATAGGAAGAAGGATAACAAAGCTCTTGGTCTTATTCATCAAGGCCTAAGTGAATCCATATTTCCGAAGATATCAAGTGCAGATTCTTCAAAGAAAGCTTGGGACACTCTTGAAACTTGTTATCAAGGTGTGACCAATATGAAGAATGTTAAGTTGCAGAACTTAAGAAGGGACTTTGAGAATTTGAACATGAAGGACAATGAGACCGTTGATAATTTTATGACTCAAGTCATGAACATTGTAAACCAACTGAGACAGTATGGTGAAGACCTCTTAGATCTGCGTGTGATTGAGAAATTTTTGAGATGCTTTCCAAAGAAGTTTGAAGCAATGGTTGTTCCCTTTGAAGAGTTTAAAGATCTCAATCAAATGCACATTGATGAGTTGACTGGTTATTTAATTGCTCATGAATCAAGAATGAACATGTATGATAATAATCCATTAGAAAATGCTTTTAAATCTTAGCTACGTGTTACTAGAGGCAGAGGCAGAGGAAGGTCTAGTAGCAGAGGAAGAGGAGGTCGAATTATTGATCATAGTGACAATAGAAATGATTCAGAATCTAAAGAGAAGTTACAGAATAATACTCCTAGTGTAAGGGGGAGTAGCAGCAGAACATGGAAGCCAAGAAATCAAAGGTATGATAGATCTAAAGTTCAATGTTTCTATTGCAAGAAATTTGGGCATTTTTCTAACAAGTGTTGGAATAAGCAAGCACATACTAGTAAGTTGTCTACACACATTACAAAAGAGATTGAAAATGAGGAGTATCCTATGTTTTTAACTTGTAATGTCACGCAGGAAAGTTCAAATGATATATGGTTATTGGAGAACGCATGTAGCAAGTGTATTAATGGAGATAGGGAGTTATTTTAAGTCTAGATACAAGCATTCAGTCTGAAGTGAATCTAGGTAATGACAATAAGGTAAAAGTTAATGGTAAATGTGTGATTGCTGTATATGCCAAGAATGGTGAAAGAAGAACAATTCATGATGTTTATTATGTTCCTAGTTTAATGTGTAACTTATTAAGTGTTGGACAATTGTTAGAGAAAAAATTTAGAGTGTTCTTTAAGAACAAGGTATGTACTATTTATGACAAATATCCAAGTAAGCAGTTGACATCCATAGTAGAGATGACAAAGAATAGAATGTTTCCGCTGATTATGAGGAATGATTTGACTAACTCCTTGAATGCTTATAAAACTAAGAGTTTAGATCATCATTGTTGTGGCATTTGAGCCATGGACATTTACATTTTGGTGGCTTAGATTTGCTACAGAAGAAGAATATGGTAAAATGGTTTCCCAATATTCAACAGCTAGCAAGTTCATGTGAGAGCTGCATATTAGGAAAGCACCATAGAGAGAAATTAATCTCCGGAGTCTCATACAAAGGAAAAGCACCATTGGAGCTGGTGCACACAAATTTGTGTGGACTGATGCAAACACCTTCCTTGAATGGTAATTTTTATTTTTATGACTTTCATTGATGATTTCAGTCGAAAAAATTGGGTGTATTTGTTGAAACAGAAATCTCAAGCCACTACAAGAAAAAAGGTCATTGGTGAGGGTCCAAAAATGTCACCATAAGATCATTTGGTGATGGTCAAGAGGGGTCCCATCACCAAAACCTAAGCGTCGCCAAAGGCACCGTCACCTTAAGTGGGGGTATGTGGTGACATTCAAGGCCTGCCACCAATAATTATGATTATTACAGGTTGTGACCGTCACCAATCGTTATGAAGTGTTGGTGACGGACCTACTTTGAACCTCACCATTTGATGCATATATGGTGACGGCCAATGACTGATCATTGGTGAGGGTTGAGACATGTCACCATAATCGCATCGGTGATGGTGAAAAATGAGGGCGTCACCAAAATGTGAATGTCACCAACGACTGTGTCCCCAAAAGTAGAGGTGGTGTGGTGACATTCAATGTTCGACACTAATAAGGATTATTAGTGACAAATAGTGACCCTCACCAATGTATATGAAGTTTTGGTGATAGACCTAAGGGCTTCCATCACCAAAAAAACTGAACGTCGCCAATGACATATGATGAGGGCCTTGCAATGACCCTCACTATTGAGGATATTTCCATTAACATATCAATGGTGACAACCGCTATGAGATTGTCACCACTTTTCATTTTGAAAATATTTTAATGATGCAACATAAAGGACCATTGCCATTTCAATTAAAATTGTAAAAAAAATAATTATAATTATAAATTGTCACAAGCAGAATGTAACCCTAGTAGATGGTGATGACCAATAGCCTGCTGGAATAAATTGAACATTTGGTTATTATTATTATAACATTTTACTAATTTGAAAAAGCAAAAAATCACATTTTTATAACTAAAGTAAATAGAATTGATTCACTAACATGTTTACACGATAACTAAAATAGATATATAAGATTTTTTAAGCATATGGAAACAAGATACCAAAAGATGATATAAAATGTTGTAACAACAGTTTAATAACGTATATCTACAGGCTTGTCCCAAGCCTATAAGATGAGTTGTTTTTTACACTTACAGATGCACAAATGGAAATCAAACATATGGGCCTTCTTTGGAATTATGTCACTCAGCTCATCCTCCTGTTTGTTCCCCCAAGTTCGTTCTAATGTTAACCGAGGAGCGGATTTATTGCAGACTGGTCACAGAACAAAGGAAGCATAGTTTATGCTTCCGTTGTGATGAAATGCTATGAAGGTTAATGGAAACTAAACAAGCACTATAAATCAACACCATTGACAACAACATAAGCACAAGAAACTATTCAAAAAGCTATTCAAACAACTTTTTTGAACTCCAGCGAAAAACATGAACCATACCTCACTCATTATTTCTGCTAGCTGCTTGACAGTGACCTCATTATTAGGATTGCCAACATTGAAAATGTGACTGTTTTACCTGGAAGGAATTTCTTGAAAAATGAAATAGGTAAGTACTATAAATATATAAGCACTGTGCAACAAATAACATTATGGTCCTCAAAAGTCATTATTTTTCATTATTTCTCTCTTTTGCTTCATATTGGATCATCAAATTTTTATGGTCCTCAAAAGTCCCGCACTGTGCAACAATAACATTAACATTGGATATCATTCTCAAAAGTCTTATTTAAAAGAATACTTGACCTCATAATTTTTTTAAGTGTGGTTCTGAAACTTGCACAATATAATTCAAATCCAATCTGCCACAATATAATATGCAGAGGAATTCAGGATTCAACAAACCACATGGAACTCAACTTTGAGCCCAATTGCATTGGTTAAAATCTAGAGATAGACTATCCAAGGTGTTTTTCAAAGCTTTGGCTACTAAACATGTACATCAAAGGATAGTGGATAACGGTTGTGAGATGTGTGGGAGGTCTCATCATGAAAATAAGAGATTGAAGAGGAAATTGTGGCTCGTGATAGGATTGTCTTCCAATCTCAAGCTTAGATTGATGAGAGGAAGGTGTCCTCATAATTGGTCTCCCACAACACCACAGCTATAAGCATAGGGATTATATTATGTTCCCTTTTTTGTTAACTTGTTCTAGATTTGAAGAATCACAAAAGGTGTTTTGGGTTGTCTGGCATACTATTCAATCTCTGCTTGCACAAAAGTTTAGATGGCATACAAGTATATGATAATTGATTCATGCAAGCAAAAGCATCTAGACTCTTTCTATCATTATCCAAATTTGCAATCCCTACAATTTAATGGGCTAGACAATATTATCAAACAAAAATAATTCAGGCTGGATGTTTTGGAATTTGGTCAGAAATGCTCTCTTTATAAATGAAAAGGAACAAGTGGTGCCTTGCTTATGAGATATTGTTTAGTTGCTTCCTGTATTATGCCATTCACTTCAGGTTCTTTTTTCTTTGATTTTATTTTCTCCAGTCTATTATGTCCTTTCCTAGTTGACCTAAATTTGGGGGGCTGAAATCACATTCTCCCAAATTTGTTGAACTCCCATCACCCTCTTCCACTGAGCTTGTGGAAGCAGGCCCTTCACCTACATTCATCCCATCAATTTCTGGACTGTATTCAGTTGCACAAATCCCTAAAACATTTTTTTAGAATAACCATCTACTTGACTGCATGGAGCCCCTTGAGCAGAAGGATAATTTATTATTACTTCATAAGAAACACTCACAGGGACATTGCCTTTCCCCACAGATCCCATTCTCATTTGATGGTCCCCCTGGTTGGAGGTTTGACCAATGTCTATATCATTTAAACTAGACAGAACCTCAGTCTGCTGACATTCAGTTTCATTCTCACACTGGGTGCTGCATCTTACCTTCTCATTATCTCCATTACATGTTCCTCTCTCACTTGTGGTCACATGTTTTGTTTTCCTTGTATTCTGCGGTATTTGATGATGGGAGAAGTTTATCACAAAGGTGACAAATGGAAGAAGTGTCCCCTCTGCTCTGTTATGATCTCATGTAAGGATCTTCATACTGTTTTCATTCACAATTTAAAGCAGTATGATGTTTGGGAACACATTGACTTCAGACTTCTAACTCGAGCAAAAAAATTTGTCATTCCTTTTGAGAAGAATCAACACTCTTTGGGTGCTTTTCCTCATAGTATAGATGGTTAGTGTAATGCCTTTTCAAGGTTTATTCTGACATATGATCCAAAGTTATCTGCAAGTAAGGCAGCACTTGAGCTTACTAGTTGGACTGACAAGGTACAGTCTGAGGGGGGTGAAGATCTGGAGTTACTTCCTTATGCGTATGCAACTAGAGTTCAATTAGAAGAAAGAAAAAGTGCATGGACTGAATGTCGTGCCTCAGAATATCTGAGTGGTAGTTCACCATTGAAACAACAGTTTATAGCTGAGGCTAAAGCGGGGCTTGGTAAACTCAAGATTGACAGTTCTAATTCAGGATGTCTCACACAATATGTGAAATTAAAATCTGGGGATGACATTACTTTCTCTAATCATGAATCAAGTCATCAAGTAACAAAGAGGTCAGGAAGTTATCTCAGTTGAGTTGTTTTTTACACTTACAGATGCACAAATGGAAATCAGACATATGGGCCTTCTTTGGAATCATGTCACCCAACTCATCCTCCTGTTTGTTCCTCCAAGTTCATTCTAATGTTAATTGAGGAGCGGATTTATTGTAGACTGGTCACAGAACAAAGGAAGCATAGTTTATGCTTCCGTTGCGATGAAATGTTAATGAAGGTCAATGGAAACTAAACAAGCACTATAAATCAACACTATTGACAACAACAAAAGCACAAGATATTATTCAAAAAGCTATTCAAACAACTTTTTTGAACTCCAGCGAAAAGCATGAACCATACCTCAGTCATTATTTTTGCCAGCTGCTTGACAGTGACCTCATTATTAGGATTTCCAACATTGAAAATGTGACTGTTTTCCCTAGAAGGAATTTCCTGAAAAATGAAATAGGTAAGTACTATAAATATATAAGCACCATACAAGATCAGTAGAAATCCACAAAGGATTGTTGTTACTTACCATCATCAAGAGAACAGGTCAGCTAGCATATTGTGCCCCATATGTTTAAAGACTGTTTATACAATTCCAAGCATGCAAAACCAACACAGAACAACACTAATTTTTTCCTTAAAGAAATCTATTGTGGAATAACTCCAAGTTAATGATTTAAAAAAAAAAAATGCAAAACACAACAAAAAATACACCACTATAAAATGATATAATTCCATACCCAAGTTAACACATCTAGAAAGTCAATATGAAGCAATTACAACCACATAGCAGTCCACTTACTTTCTAAGAGCATAATCAAACATAAAGGACGAGCTGTAAATAATCCACTGGATAGTCCAAGAACATCTTAATTCAGTCCAAGACAAAAGATCAAAACTAGCATTTATCAAGAACATCATTCATTCAATGTAAATCCAAACCATTCGTGACCCAATATGCAAAGTCTGCAAATGTATAAACCATGTAAAGGTGAATATAGCAGAATCGATATGTTTTATTGTTTAATATTCAACCATATTCCTTCACAATCTGAATGGACATAATCCACGTTCACGTCAACATCGACATCGACTATATCTTCTTCATTTACACATTTTGCTTCTTGAAAGTCTGTAACCCATGACAAATATGCATACTCGGGTTCATATGATGTACTATTTATCAATCCTTTTGGAGGACATGCTAACACTACATACCGGTTAGTCTCAACTAGATCTTGTACATAGAATACCTGTTTAGCTTGCGATGCTAGAATAAATGGATCATCTTGCCAATGATTCTGACTTAAGCATTTCTTCATATTCACCATTGTAAAACCCAAATCATCAGTTTTAATCCCTCTCTTATTGTATACATCGACCCAATTACATTTGAACAACGTGTACTCCATACAAAAATAGTCCAATGTAATTATTTCTTCTATTACTCCATAAAATGTTGTTTTCTGAAGCACAGGGTTTGGATCTTTGGAACTTGACCTCATCATTGTTTCAGATTCCAAACACACACCACTATTTTGTGTGGTTCTCTCATTATCCATTCTTTCTGTATGGTATCTATAACCATTGGTTAGGTATCCCTTGTACTTATTCACAAATTTCCTTGGGCCCCGCGCTAGCCATTTAAGTGTATCAGACACATTTCCGTCTCCTTCCACCTGCATATTTTCAGTTTTTTTAATGTAGTTAGAACACATACATCCAATCTATGATAAAATATTTAAATTTGTACATGACAATATTCAACATGTAATGATTTGTAAGTACTTATAATATAAATAGTATAAAGTGACCTGTTTTTTTAGCCAACCAGAAAATTGTTGGGTGTGGAGTCTCTACAATAGAGCTTCATCTTTTTTGGTTTGGGTAAATGAGTTGAGAATCTCCATTTTGTGCATCCTAATTTGACAATTATGGATAGTAAAATTGGTTGTTAATGTGTTTTGATAAAATATGAATAAAAATAATTTGAAATGTCAAATACATTATTCTATCCATGGATCTGTGTTTTGTTAAACCACAAACAAACAAAAATTTGAAGGTCAAACATGTTACTTACTCTATCCATGGATCAACTTCATTTGTGTGAAATAGAACCCACCTATGGGCTTGTTCCCAACTAATGTTATCCATTTCTGATGGAATTGAAGCAAATAATGGCTTTCCATCAAGAATTACTTCTTCAACTTCATCATCCCACACTTCATTTCGACCATGTGTGGTTCCAATAGCTTCCATACCTTTCAAGTATCCTCCACAAAACTTTATTGATTCCTCCACATTGTAGCTTTCAGCGATGCATCCTTTAGCCCTATTTTTGTTCTTAACATAACTCTTGTATACTTTCATACACCTACAAAAAGAGCATATTTTTTAAGTAATGTCAAAAGCTTTGAATAAATTATTCTTCTTGTGGTTCTTGATAGCAAGTAAAGTTCCATGTACCTCTCAAAGGGGTACATCCATCTATATGAAACCGGGCCACAATATCGAAGCTCATGTATCAAATGCATCATTATGTCGAAAAATGAAGGAGGGAAGTACTTTTCAAGCGAGCACATTGTCTCCACGATATCATTTTCCAACTTGTCAAGGCTCTCTATTGAAACCGATTTTGCACAAATTTTCCTATAAAAGTAACAAAGCTTACAAATCGTCTTTCGAATAGCAATTGGTAGCACATGGCGTAGAGCTACTCGGAGAAGTTGTTGCATTAGAACATGGCAATCATGTGCTTTCGTTCCACAACACTTAAGCTCTTCCATAGATATATGATTTTTTGGATTAGAGCTATAACCATCTGGCACTTTTAATGTGAAAAGAACGTGACATAGGGTCTCTTTCTCTTTCTTTGAAAGAGTATGCGGTGCAGGTGGAAGGAATATTTTTTTTCCTTTAACTTCTGGCCATAGTGATTTTCTCAAACCCATTTTTTGCAAGTCATCTCGTGATTTCTTTCCATCTTTGGAATTCCCTTTTATATCCAAAATAGTTCCAAAAATGATTTCACACACATTCTTCTCCACATGCATTACATCTAAATTGCGATGTTGTAGGTGTTTCTGCATTCCAACACATTGAGAATATTGGAAAATTATTTAATATGGAGGAAATCATAAACAATGAATTCAATGAAGACATCTAAGCACAATGACGTCATATAAGCATGCAATGTATAATAATTAGGAATGGTTGATGTCTCTACATACCTCCCAATATGGCAGATTGAATAGGATTGATTGTTTCTTCCACACCACAACATTAGTTTTTTCACCTTTTCCCTTATTTATTTTCCTTTTCTTTGATTCACTCTTCCCCCAAACTGTTTCATTTCCCCTTGTTTCCTTACAAATATCTGACACTCTTACAACTGGAGGGGCATAACGAAGCTCCTCCTTCCCATTAAATGGTCCCTTCCGTGAGCGAAACTTATGATTTTGAGGAAGAAATCTCCTATGTCCCATGTACACACATTTCTTTCTACAATTGATGTACTCTGATTCTGTGTTCTTTCCACATATGGGGCATGCATTATAGCCTTTTGTTGTGCAACTAGCCATATTCCCATAAGCTGGAAAGTCATGAATCACCCACATAAGAATCGCCTTCATGTTAAAGAATGTGTTATTGTAAGCATCATATGTCCATACTCCTTGGCCCCATAATTCCTTTAGTTCATCTACCAAGGGTTTCAAATACACATCAATGTCATTACCTGGTTGCTTGGGACCAGGTATTAACAATGTTAACATACAAAAATTCCTTTTTGTGCATGTTAGCACTTAGATTTTATTCCGGTTGTAAGAAAATAAGACCTAAGGTAACCTATTTCAAACCAAGCTTTAGGTAGAAGAACTAGCCATTTTCTCTACCAGAGAGGGCTCTCTCAGGATATATATATGAAGGCTAAAATATATAAAGGTTTCCTTAAAATTTCTCAAAAGATATTTTCTGGTCGAAAAGGGTAAACAAGAAACATTGGGCATGGAGTCAAAGCTTTCAGAAGGTATAATAAACCAGCAAGAGATTTCACCATATAGATTTTCACAGAGGCAAGATAGTAATCATGTTACAGTCAATTTGATTTTTCAGGCGACATAGAAAGAAGTAAAGACATTCCATCAACAACAGGTATCTATCCAGGATAAATCTATTGTCAACTTTGGAGAATAAAATGGATATTTAAATGCAGATAAAATGAGGCATAACCAGTATGAATCTCAAATTATTTCAAATGTTCATTTAAATATAGAAGAAAAACACCAAGGGAGATATAACGAAGAAGATAAACATGCACATATAAGGATAAGGAAAATAACAGACTGCAAGACTGATTAACTCATGAATCTCTGTATCAAAAGATAGGTATCATCACTATACTGCCTTTATTTCAAAAATAAACTTCAAAACATACTTGTTTCTCAAAAATTTTCCAACCCTTCCAACAATGACCTCCATTGTCTTTTATACAAAATTTTCAGAAGAAGCTCTACATAACTGCTTCTTCTAACTAATAATTAAAAATATTTAACTAAAGATAACTGTCTTCGAGTAACCCATAACTGTCTTTCAAATAATATTACAAATTTTAAAATAAAAATTCTTTTTGCCACTTGGCAAGATTTTTTGGATATTATCATTTTTGCCACCTGGCAAGAATTTCAAATGCATTTAAGTATGAACAGAATATCTGGTCTTTCCGTACTTCTCTACATAATTCCAATGGTCAGCCGTGGGTAGGTCATAACTGGTCATTTCTTTCACCAAGACTCGCATCTCGATATGACCTGCATAAGAAATAGGAAGAAGGTTTGCGCAAGTTGAAATCAGCATATTTAAAATTTCAAATTCCCCTGACATTTTCTCCATTAGGATTTTTCCTGTGAGCATGTGATCTATCTGCTGGAATTTTCGGTGATCCATCCTGATATCAAACAATAATCTTTTATAATCATTCTGAGGAATTAATTCATTATCTTCGTTCCAGAAAGATGGGAATCCTTTGTTCACTAACTTATCAAATTGCTTTTTGAACTGGATTACTTCTTTCCTTATTTCTCCTGCTTTGGCCTCGATGTTTTCGATATGGGAGTATTTGCCCAAGATCCTTCTGGCCCAAGTGATGACAGAAATTCTGTTTGTTATACTCATGGCCGTCAGGTCTGCCTCGGATAAACTGTTTAAAAATGTAATTGCTCTCTGGGCTATTTCTTTTGGCTTTCTGTTTAGGCTTTCCCTGACTGCCTGGCAACTGTTGAAGGCATCTTTGGCTACTTTTTCCTTAACTCTTATATAATCCAGATATGGCCTAAGTTTCTCAACTTCTTTTATGATCTGGTCCCATACCATATGTTTACATCCCTGCATAGCAGCTTGTCCTGTTGCATGAGCAGCCAATCCTTTATTATTACTGCTCAATTCCTGATTATTTGCCTGTAAGGTTTTTATTTCTTTTTCTTTTGCTTCATTTTCTTCTTTTAATTTCTGTATTTCTGCCTTCAACAATTTGATTTCATTATCCTTTAAACTTATTTGTGACATTGCCTGTAAAATCCCATCTACACCATTCTTATCTTCTTCTGGGCCTGCCTGTACCTGCTGCTGACTGCTCTCTGCTAATTGTTTTTTCGCTGTTGCTAACTGTTCTTCCAAAATGAACCTTTCTTTTTCCCAATAGTCTTTTTCGTCAGACAGCTTTAACAATTTAGCTGTGACATCATTGACTTCGTTAGCTAACTCTTCTTTCTCTTTTTCTAATATAGTCAATTCTGCACCTTGAATGAGTACAGCATCTGGGATTTTTAACTTTCGTCTCAATGTTAAAATCATTTCTTCTTTCTCCTGGAGCAATTTGGTAGCTGCAGCTCCATCTTTATTAGTTAAGTCCATTTGCAGCTTCTTAATTTGATGTTGTCGAGACTTATTCTCTGCCTTTTCTTGCCTCAACTGATTATTTAATTTTTCTACTGAATTCTTTAGTTTGTTTGCTCTCAATGTGGCCCCCAAATAGTCTGAGTATATAACCTCTCCAGCCTGTCTATGTAACAAAATTTTATCAGGGGCATTTATCTTCGACAAATCTACACTCATCTCTGAGATCTTGTCTTTGGTCACAACTGAAAATTTTAAAGAATTTTCTTTGATGTTCCTGCTGGTGAATAAGCTCACTTCATTGTTTGATATATTTCTGACCTTTGGAAACAATAGACTTGTTTGTTTCGCAGATTCCTGTTTGTTTTTACTATGTTCATTAAAAACATCCATGAAATTTTTAGGTCTATTTACATCATCCCCTACAGAGGTCTCTTCAATATTGTATTCCCTCACTGTAACCTCGGGTATTTCATTTTCTGTAGCTTTTGCTTCTTCTGAAATGGTTGCCAATTCCTGTGACTCATCAGTTTTCAATCGTTTTCCTTTTTCTGTCTCTTCATCATCAATAATCATAACGTCCTGTATAGGTCTTTTGGACCCTACTAATGCAGTATTGATTTCGCTTTCTGTTTCTGCCATTGCTTCTTCCAATGACCTTTCTATGTCGGACTTGTCTGGGATAATTTCTTCTTTGTATTCGAGCCAGTTGGATCTGTCTGCCATCCCTTCAACAGTTTGATGATTCAGAGGCTTAATACGATGTTCAATTCTTCTTTTGGATATGATATTTAATGGGTCATATTCCAATGCTGCATCTGTCTCGAAATTCATATCTTTTAACAATTTCTCTATATATACAGCAGCGTTCTTATTCTTTATTGTAAACGGACCTAGTGTGAAAGGGTACTTAATGTCCGTTGCTTGTCTGTGGACTAAAAAATTGTTATCTTCTACAATCAATTTCTGTCTTAAAAACTCCAAGGCAAAAATCCTCAAGGTGAGGAATGCTGGTAGCACATAGGGTTTATGCTTGAACCCATACAATCTGACCACTGTACTATCTTTTGATAAAAACCAGTCTCCTGTAGCATACTCTGTATTCAGTTGCATTGATACCTGCATTTCTGGCAATACCCTAGGCAGACTTTTTCCGAAAATCATCTTAAAGATCGTCGAGAGCATGTAATTGATGAAATTGAAAATATTGTTTTCCAGTGGAGTTGCAAAAACAATCTCTGGGAACTGTAATTCTTCCTGGCTGGATACCATAATCATTTTCATTAAAAATGCTTGAAACCTGAAATGTCTGTGTGTGGAAAATTCGACCATCTGGTCATGCATCCTTTCGGCTATGAAAGTTTCAAAATTTAATCGGGGAATTTGACTTTCATCAATTCCCGACTGGACTATACTTATTCTGTACAATAAACTTAATTGGAACTCAGTTATGTACAAATCCGAATCTAACCCTAAAACTACGGCCAACAGTGTCAAGACCAACTGGGTATTTTCATTAAAAAGGTTGATATCTAAAGGGTAAGGGAGTTCAGAAAGGCTAGTTTCTGGTCTGAGACACGTCGACAGAAACACTTCCCTATCACTCTGAGAGGCATGGTGAAAATTTTCAATAATTGATACCTCAGAAAAAACTTCAGGGTCGAGGGTTTGGGGCAAATCTATTTCTAGGGCTCTAATCACTTCGGCTGGCTCAATTTTGCAGATGGCTCTAGTTCTCTGACTGTTTAAAACAACTTTTTCTTCCCGTGAGTAGTTTTCAGCACACCAGGAGACGAATTCTGGGAAAACAGGAAATTGGTCAGGGCAAAAAGCTATCAGAGATGACTGGTGAACTCTATGCGGGTCTATACCCTCTTTTAACAGCTCAGATAACTTCACTTTTACATCGGAGACTGGGAACCTAATAAGGGTATCGAAAACGTCTTCATCTCTGTCTTCTAGGGCATCTTTCGACCTAAAAACGTCTATATCTTGTACAGTCTCCATTTAAATGCTTCTTTTAAACAAATTTCCGTTTAAAGAGAGTGACAGGTCACCAGACCCTACCTGTAAGTGCTTGCTTTTCGCCTTCTGTCGCAATCGCCAGCTTCCACCAGTCTTCGGAGCTCTCCAGGATAACGACACATACAAAATGCCGTTATGTGGAGCCCTTTCTTTTTATATAAGCCTTTTTAGACTAACTTCCTTGCACCTTTACGAACGTGGGTCATTTTCAACCATTGATCTTTGAACCATCATTTTGAACCGTCGGATCTTGTCCATCTTTATTGCACCGGCGGTATCCGCGATCGAAAAGGTGGTTTCCTTTTCCGGTTTGTTACCCGCGCGGATGCACCATCTGCTGACACCTGTCAAGGCGGTTTATTCTCCGCGACCGCTTTCCTTTATATTTCGTGCGCATGTTCCTGGCCGCGGATGAAATGCTGGCCGTTGATTTGATTGAAACATGTATTGGCCTTCCGATCCATGCAAAGTATAGCGCCACGTGCCACGGTCTTATCAATCCATTCCTTGTTCGCCACCTGTTAGGTCCCACCTTGCCACGTAAGAGATCTTTCCACCTTTATGCAATGGGTGGTTCCGCGCGGTGTTATGGTGGTTTCCGATACCACTTTCTCCAAGCGCGGATGAATGAATGTGGGACACGTGCCTTGGTGGTATTATGTCCGCTACCACCCTCCACCGTTTGTTGACGATCACTTTGGCGACGCGGGGTTAATATGGACCGTTGATTTGGATCTATGCTATCTCCGCCGACGAAACCTGACCGGGGCTTAACCTTTCCATAAATTTGTTGGCGGACTTTATAAACATGGGTTTTTATAATGTATTTTTATATAAAAAATCTTTATTTCAACCCTTTTAGAGATGATTCTTTCTCTTAGGACCTTTTATCAAAAATGTCAATTTTCCTTAGACCTGGTGTCAACAGTGCACAACCATGGTGGGAGGTTGTATGTAACCAACACTACAGGCCAAACACTGTATGTACTGCTCAAGTCTCCAAATGGATTAAATCCATCTGTTGCCATTGCAAGTCGTACATTGCAGGGTTCGCCTGAAAAACTAGGCCATCTTTCATCAATAGTTTTCCAGGCTAGGCTATCAACAAGGTGGCGCATATGACCATCATTGCTTGCATTCTCATGATGCCACCTCATTTTTTGCGACATGTCCGCAGATCTAGAACAACAAAGAAAATCTTTCGTTTATATATAATATTATCACATAATAGCATTATGAAAAATGGTAAAGATAATACAAGAAGGTGAAAACTTGAATACAATTATGGTGTTGAAAATCATACCTATACATTCTCCTTATCCTCGGTGCTATGGGGAAATATCTTAACACCTTTGCAGGAACACCTTGACGCACCTTTTGAGATTGAGCATCCACCTTCCATCGAGATTTTCCACATGTTGGGCATTCGTCTTTACTTTCGTTACTTCCTCGATATAAAATGCAATCATTGGGACATGCCTGTATCATATCATAGTTTAATCCCAATGATTTTATCAACTTTTTTGCAGCATATGCAGAATCTGAAAGTGTGTTATCTCTAGGAAGTGTATTTTTATGCAATTTTAACATTTGGCCAAAACTTCTATCAGACCATCCACTATTCACTTTGAGATTGTAATATTCCATGGTTGTTGATAGTTTTGTGAAATCAACACAACCAGGGTACAATGGCATCTTTGCATCTTCGATTAACTTCCTATATTCATTAACTTCATTTAGTACATTTGTTGATGCCAAACCCACATTATCACAACCTTTGTTTAGGTTTTGATCAAGACATGGATAATCATCATTCACCATATGAAGCACTTGATCACCAACAATGGTTGTATCATCATACTTTTCGAGTGGATCATTACCATTCTGAAACGATGTTCTAGGCTCATCAACCTGATTATCATAATGGCATTCGACATGTCCATAACCCTATTAATAAGAAAATTAAAATTCATGTCAGTGATTTTATGGTTTTTATGAAAATTAGAATGAATAGATATTGGTCAAATAGGGGCCTTTACCAATGCAAATTAGCTTACCAGTTGAGATGATATATGATCTATAACTTCATGTGGCTCATTTTTAGAGCGTTGCCTAGCCTCATCAATAACGGATAGAATCTAAAGGTGAGAGGAAAACATAATTAAGCACATATAAATATAATTTATATCTTTATTGTAATACAAGTTTGAAACTAGATCAATTCATTTATTTCAAGATACCTGACTGTGAATGCTCTCTCCATGAAAATACCAAATTTTATATTGTTCTATTATTCCATCACAAATCAAGTGCTCGCGTATTTTATCAAATGTTTGTACTTTGACTATGCCACATTTATTACATGGACATTTAATGGACATATTATTCCTTGAATGCGCCTCGGCAAACTTTAAGAATTCCTCAACCCCATCTCTATATTCTTGTAGTGTCCTACACATAACCAATTTCCATTAAGTCACATAAATTTAATTGAGAACAAGTTAGCACTGATACATTTTTTTGGTATATCACCATGAATAACCAAATATAGAAACTATACCTATTTTTCAAGTTCATGCAATTTCTTTTGTCCATTTGATAATATGCTCCAAGCTCCTTTGAAATTATGTCTACAATGAACTAAAAAACTTAGTTGATATTAAACCTCATATATATTGAAAACACACAACTTTGCACTAACAACTTGCGGTCAAACAACTGCATAAACCCACATTTCTTATTAAGAGGTATTCTGATATAAAAAAAACTCCCTAAACTGTTCAAATATTTTACTTAGATCTTCTGGAAATAATCTCTGTGGCTTAATGCATTATTGTAATTGTCTCTTTAGATGTCAATTTGTAGAACCATTGAAATTCGAACCAATATGGCATCTAACTTCTAAGAAAGTAGAACCCATAAAGATTCTACCCAGACTCAAAACTAATTCATTCCAGGAAGCCCTTCAATGCAGAGTGTTCAACATCACTCCTCTTCATACTGAGTGTAATTCCAATGTAGTCAACACTCAACCTTAGATATTAATTCAACCTTAAAATTAAAATGCATCCCAACAGAGAGTAACACAATTAACTAATTCATTTCCTGGTTAGCTTGTATATTCACCAGAGTTCATCAATCACACAGACATATATGAAATCAACACACAACATCATGGCAAATAATCCTTTTCCATTTATTACTTGGAAATTTGTAAGCTAATAAACAAACTCTGACCTATCCTCTGTTTTTCTTGCCTTGATTCTTATTTTGTATAGCTAACCCTCCTAACCATCAATTTTCAAGCCTCTCTCTCTAACCTCTAATGCTCGCAGGCATACAAGATATACTTGGAAACATAACTTGTAGCTAAATAACAAACCTCATACATTTATGGAACTAACTCCTAAAGTTTTTGTAATTGTAATTGTCACTATTATGTTAAAATAAATAAATTTTCATCCTTAAAACTGTTTAATAACGTATATCTATAGGCTTGACCTAAGCCTGTAAGTTGAGTTGTTGTTTATACTTACATATGCAGAAATGGAAATCGGACACATGGGTCTTATTTGGAATCGTGTCACATAGCCCATCCTCTTGTTGGTTCCTCCGAGTTCATTCTGATGTTACCCAAGGAGCAGATTTATTGCATATTGGTCGCAGAACAAATGAATCAATTTTTGTGCCTAGATTAGAGCATCTGCTGATTCTTTGAATCTTGACAGATCCTCCCTGAGCCTAAAGGAAATAGGTCTACTTATCATATTAGTTCTCTCCTCAATTTCGATATATTAGTGCTCCATTCTTGTTACTCTTTTTGACTTTTTTAACTTGCAAGAGAAATGGAAAAATATCATTTCACAATTCTTGTGGCCGATATAACAAACCCTTATATACGCTGCTGCATACAACAGAAGTCCACGGCACAATGAAACCAAGACACCAGCAGCTGTGGCCTCATCAATCAGGACACAGAGTAACCCCAGCAGATGATAGTAAGGAAGATCATACCTCAACAATCCCTCCTCAGGCCACGACTCAACAGATCAGGCCTCAAACAAACTCACATTAAATTTTTTTGATAGACCATGAGGTCTTGACTCTTGTCCTTAAAACAAGGAGGGGTTCAATGTAAAAATCTTGTAAATGTTCAATAGTTAGCAAGGTTAAACTAGAAGTTTCCAAGTGTGATGAGGTGTCAATGATGCATCATCCTTTAGGATAGAGCCGAACTCCTATTTAGGGAGGCAATTACAGAAATATAGAAAGGTCGTTAGGGTTAAACCGTTAAATTGATTCTTCATATATATGATTGTAAGCCTACGGGCCACAACAGAGGTAGAGTGGAGGTGAGCCAGAGGCAGAGAGGATAGGAAAATAGAGAGGAGAGGACCAGGGTAGAATACTCCCATATTGTGTAATCAGGTCACGAAATTCTGAGTAATTGAATTTGATTAATGAAAGCATTTTATATGCATATGGACTTGTGAATATCTCTTTCTATGTATTTTTTATGAAGTTCATTGTCTCTGTTGAATGTGAATGGCGTCCTGCTGAAAACATAAAGTCATTTACTCCGGAATTTGTATGTAATTCCTATAGCGAAAAATGAGTACATAGGATTTGTTAATTGGCTGACTTCCTGACAGTAAGCAACTACAGGAATATGCGATTTCTGCGAAGTATTTGGAATTGGAAGACCCTTCTGAAAACTGACTCGATGTGATTGTTTATCACTCGAGTGTCCTTATGTTATGAGATTTCAGGTTATGCAAATCGGAAGGAAGTGAAGTGATTGAAATTAGAACATCAAGTTACTTCAATTAGATTGTTTAAAGTACATTCTGCATAAAACCCTAACCCTAACCAAAATTTATTAGAATAAATAAATGTGTTGGGTGAGAATCTACTGTCGCTGAAGGTAAAATATTGGATATTTTAGCATTTGTTTAACATTTTTATACAGAGATCGAGTTACGGAATTGATAGCCAGGTTCCATATTTCAGGGTTAGGGTTTGAATATTTGGAAGTGTGTTGAAGGGTAGTAGTTATTTTTTTCCACTTGTTCATGAAAAACTAAGTTTCTCAAATGTTGAAACAAACAATGAAGAAATGAACGCTGGCCTGGAGGAAAAATCGTGGCAAATTGTCATTGTGCACAAATTTGAATACCCAAGTATACTCTGTTTGGGAATTGAACTCCATTTTAGATTCCATTTATGTACGAGCAGCAGTAGATCATGGCCCAATTGTAATCATATTATTAAATGGAAAACACCATTTATGAACAAAGAAATTGAATTTATAGTCAAGGTAAGAGTTCAAGAATTTGGGGAAGTGTTTTTTGTTGAAATTGCAGGTGGTTCCTACATCAAAAATAAAAAGAAGAGCTGCATGGATAGCGTTGGAACTTGATTTCCGCAGTTCGTCTCACTCCCTTTCCTTCCGATCGGCACCTATGTCTATCTCTCCATTCGCGGTTCAACCCAACAACATTTCATTGTGATTTTTTGTCTATCTCTCCATGCGCATGGTTTAAGCCAGAGCAAATCATTCCCACCCTAATTTCATCCGCACAAAAATTCAAAAATTGAATTTTTTAGTCTTTGAAAATGGTATAAAATTGAATCTTTTTAATCTTTACAAATGGTATAAAATTGAACCTTTCGAATCTTAGAAAATGCAGGCATCATTTCTTGATGTAATTTAATTTACGATATACAAAGTGACAAAGTGTTACCATTATTGCAGTTTATTATTTAAATATTATTATCCGCAAAATCAAGAGTCATGCATGACCTCACAATGTCTCAGCTTGCCATAAACCCTAGGCGAAGGCATACCTGGTGGGAGACCATGCGCCACACATCGAAGAATACCCGAGTATAATTGCTCTACTACAGAAGGATAGTGAGCTATAGAATAACGAACCCCAATCATACACACAAGAGGAAGACCAAGTTGATAGAACATGATGAGAACATGACTGTCTCATATATTTTATAGAGGTCTAGGGGTATAAATCCTCCAATAAGTATATGATCCCACACAAGACCGACTTAACCAATGAGTTAAGTTAGGGGTCACACATCATGACCAATACTTCAACGTTAGGTGATCAAGGGATTGCAACCGCATAAGGACTTCTCTATACCTATGACACATGGAACACCCATCAAGGAAACCAACTCAGTCCACCATCATTAAGTACTGCTACCACCATCAAGGGATAAAAACGGTGAGGGCCAACTATTTTCTGAGGGATCCATCCCTTGGCTCAGTGGCGTTGGAAAATGCTACCGTCTCTCTGACTAGTCCTTTCACTTTTGTTTCTAGTATTAAAACACATATGCACTCTCAGTTTCATGAAAACCCTGTGATGGGTGGTCCACACCCTCCTGTGAATGTGTATTCAACTATAATGACAAACAACATTATAATATAGGTGGTTCTTCAAAGCTATATTAATGAAAAACAACATGCTCACGTTCCAACTTCATCCCTAGATTTGATGGTATCTATAGAAACAGTAAGCATATCATAGGATCACATGTTTATAGAAAATGCACAATTACACAACATGTATCATGGGAAGCCTTCATGGGGGAGAAAACCCAAATTACAACCTTTCACTGTGATAGAATCCGCAAAATCAAGAGTCATGCATGACTTCACAATGTCTCAGCTTGCCATAAACCCTAGGAGAAGGCATACCTAGTGGGAGACCATGCGTCACACATCAAAGAATACCCGAGTATAATTGCTCTACTACAAAAGGATAGTGAGCTATAGAATAATGAACCCCAATCATACACACAAGAGGAAGACCAAGTTGATAAAACATGATGAGAACATGACTCTCTCATATATTTTATAGTGGTCTAGGGGTATAAAGCCTCCAATAAGTATATGATCCCACACAAGACCAACTTAACCAACAAGTTAAGTTAGGGGTCACACATCATGACCAATACTCCAACGTTAGGTGATCAGGGGATTGAAACCGCATAAGGACTTATCTATACCTATGACACATGGAACACCCATCAAGGAAACCAACTCAGTCCACCATCATTAAGTACTGCTACCACCATCAAGGGATAAAAATGGTGAGGGCCAACTATTTCCTGAGGGATCCATCCCCTGGCTCAATGGCATTGGAAAATGCTACCGTCTCTCTGACTAGTCCTCTCACTTTTGTTTCTAGTATTAAAACGCATATGCACTCTCAGTTTCATGACAACCCTGCGATGGGTGGTCCACACCCTCCTGTGAATGTGTATTCAGCTATAATGACAAACAACATTATAATATAGGTGGTTCTTTCAAAGCTATATTAATGCAAAACAACATTCTTATGTTCCAACTTCATCCCTAGATATGATGGTAGCTATAGAAACAGTAAACAAATTATAGGATCACATGTTTATAGAAAATGCACAACTACACAACATGTATCATGGGAATCCCTCATGGGGGAGAAAACCCAAATTACAACCTTTCACTGTGATAGAATCCGCAAAATCAAGAGTCATGCATGACTTCACAATGTCTCAGCTTGCCATAAACCCTAGGAGAAGCCATACCTGGTGGGAGACCATGCGTCACACATCAAAGAATACCCCAGTATAATTGCTCTACTATAGAAGGATAGTGAGCTATAGAATAACGAACCCCAATCATACACACAAGAGGAAGACCAAGTTGATAGAACATGATGAGAACATGACTCTCTCATATATATTATAGAGGTCTAGGGGTATAAAGCCTCCAATAAGTATATGATCCCACACAAGACCGACTTAACCAACGAGTTAAGTTAGGGGTCACACATCATGACCAATACTCCAACGTTAGGTGTTCAGGGGCTTGCAACCGCATAAGGACTTATCTATACCTATGACACATGGAACACCCATCAAGGAAACCAACTCAGTCCACCATCATTAAGTACTGCTACCACCATCAAGGGATAAAAATGGCGAGGGTCAACTATTTGCTAAGGGATCCATCCCCTGGCTCAGTGGCATTGGGAAATGCTACCGTCTCTCTGACTAGTCCTCTCACTTTTGTTTCTAGTATTAAAATGCAGATGCACTCTCCGTTTCATGACAACCCTGCGATGGGTGGGCCACACCCTCCTGTGAATGTGTATTCGGCTATAATGACAAACAACATTATAATATAGGTGGTTCTTTTAAAGCTATATTAATGCAAAACAACATGCTTACGTTCCAACTTCATCCCTAGATATGATGGTAGCTATAGAAACAGTAAGAAAATTATAGGATCACATGTTTATAGAAAATGCACAACTACACAACATGTATCATGGGAAGCCCTCATGGGGGAGAAAACCCAGTTACCCCCCATTGGAGAAAACCCTAGGCGAAGGCATACCTGGTGGGAGACCATGCGTTACACATCAAAGAATACCCGAGTATAACTGCTCTACTACAGAAGGATAGTTAGCTAGAGAATAACGAACCCCAATCATACACACAAGAGGAATACCAAGTTGATAGAACATGATGCGAACATGACTCTCTCATATATATTATAGAGGTCTAGGGGTACATGGAACACCCATCGAGGAAACCAACTCAATCCACCATCATTAAGTACTTCTACCACCATCAAGGGATAAAATAGGTGAGGGCCAACTATTTGCTGAGGGATCCATCCCCTGGTTCAGTGGCGTTGGAAAATGCAGCTACCATCTCTCTGACTAGTCCTCTCACTGGCGTTTGAAAATGCACAACTACACATGAACATGGCTACTACCCATTAATGTGTCCTCATTGACAAGGAGTGGGAATCGTTAGGGGCTCTAACCACTATATCGACATCGATAGGGAGTGGGACTGATTATCACATAACAACACAATTGTTATAATGTCCACCCACTCTTCTAGTGTAGGAAGAGACACATCATTCTACCAGTCCATGGAGAATGTTGTATCACCGATCTTGCAAACATAAAAATAATGAGTTTGAGGAATGCATCCATCTTATGGTTCATTTGATTCAAGCCATCTATGTGGTTACAATAGTCTAATAGTAGGTGAAAACACCAAGGTTAAAATGCATGATTTTTTTTGGTATTTGTAAAGGTGTTAATTCCTCAACGTGAAGTCATATTAATGGATAGGGTATTTTTAGAATAGTGATAATTGCAATCCATGAGAAGAACCTTGGATCACACATTTTGGTTTGATCTTATCTTAGGCATCACTCATGATGTTTGATCAAGGAAGCAAATCACTAGCATGGATGAGGGTGAAAATTCACTCAATAGACCTTTCGCATTACTAACCAAAAATTTCCACATATTTAGAGGAACTTTTGCATATTTGAAGGCATACCTCACCATTGAGGTTCATATATATGTTTTTAAATGTCTTTGCTTAGATGGTATAGTAGGTCTTGGCACCTCTTTTATGGTGTGAGAATGTGTTGTAGGCAATGAAGTTTAAGTAGGTCCATTTCAACTTTATTTAATTGTTGCATTAGTTTTTGTAGGAGAAGGGTTAACATTAATAGAAAACCAATGCATTACACTCACCATTACAAACGTTTTTTTCACACCATTAGTTTGATTGAGAAATTATTTGTTTGACTTATAATGATTTTACTCTTGTACATGTGAAGATGTTAACTTTATGTTTTTTCAAATACATATGCTTTCCTTCTAGTTGTGCATTTTTTAGTGGATTGTGTATCTTCTATAATCATGACTACCTCTCAAAATTTTAAGGATCCATACTTAAAAATGTATAAGTCTCGGCAAATCCAACCAATTCTTAAATTCTGACTATAAAATATTTGGTGATACTTTTTAAGTTTTTTTTTTCTAATTTATAAGTATTTTATGTACTTTATATAATAATTTGGAGAAAATAGTAACATCTGTAAATGGAAATAGGAACATCTATTGTCAAGAAAAGAATGTTTGGATTTGTATTTCCCTCCATTGTTTTTCGTATTTAGATTTCCCTCCAATTTTTTTTCATTTTGTAATATAAATAGGAACAAAGCTCATATGTATTCAACAATATTTTAATTGAAAACATTTTTTGCTTGGCGTTGAAGTTAGAAAGCTATGAAGACTAGAGGAAATGAGAAGTAAACTCTCTTACAACAGGCAATCTTAACCCGTGGAAACAAAAAGAGGTACCATTTCCTTGTACTATTGTTTGTACTATATTGCTCATATTATTGTTTTGTCTTTATTGTCCCTTTGTAATATATTGCTCATACTATTGTTTTGTCCTTATTGGCCATTGTTTTGTCCTTATTGTCCCTTTCGGTCCAGATGAATTATGATGAGTATTTCAAAATTTAATAGTATTTTAAAATCCATATTTGCAAATGACATTTACCGTGGATAATTGGCCTTTTGCATAGACATTTTTTGTTATTTTGTCAGTTGTTTTTGTCCATTCATGAACTAGATATTAAAATACATTACATCATCATACTGTGGATTTGAAATAAGTAGGCCAACATGTGGTGCCACCGACCGTTTCCACCCTTGTTGATGCAGGAGATGGGAAGACCTGCTCCGTTCCCTAATCTCGTAGTATTAGAATAGGGTTACCATAATTTTCCAGATGTATCATTGTTGGAAATCCACTTACTCACAAATCCAAACAAAAAATGCAGATTCGCTCTTTCCAAAAGTTACAGAGGTCTTATAAATGCCTGAGTCAGTCTCTCCAACATCTAGTTAGCAAAAATCGTAGAATTTCTTCAAGGAAAAATATTGGAATCTAAACCAGGAGTAAATGGTAAGATTTACAGATTCTAAACCAGTTAAGCAAATTTATATCAAAATTCTCAGAACCCCACCTCACCTTGCTCAGTATTTAGAGCTGTGCAACATAATTTCCAAACACTCTTCATGAATTAGTAGTCCACAAGAAGATGTTTTGTGGTTTCAGCATTCTGCATACACAAACAACATCTGCTGGGACCAATCCGGCCTTTTTAAAATATTTTCCCATGTCTTGAGATGCCCCTGTTGGCAATATGGAAGTTATGTCCTCAGAATCGCAAACCCTGGAGTCACTCTTGGTTTCTGATGAGCGTAACTTTGTGATCAAACAATAGAGGTGACTATGTCCCGGTATCTGATCTTGTGGGAAAGATAGTTGCTCTGTTTTTCTGTGACAAGTTTTTCTCCACCGTCACTGCAGATCTTATAAAGATGGAGATCTTAATAAGAAGAAGGCAAAAGATTAAACAAGATCATTTCCAAGTTTTGGGAGAAAGGAAACCCGTAGAAAGCCCAGCATGCAGTTTTGAAGGAAATGAAGCCTACAGGCTTGAAGTTAATTTATGAATTAATTGACTAGTTAATTAATTAATTAGTTTATTAAAACAGAGATTTGAAAGGGCGTGAAGCCAACAAACCTGGAAGATGTCCATTGAGATTTTAATTGGTTAAATAATCAAAATCTGCAAAAGACAGAAATATGAATTAAAAGGTTTAATAATAGAAGATTCGATGAAGCTTGTGAAGATTACACATCAAAGAATACCCGAAAAATCTAAATAGAAGAAGAGAGTGTGTCTTGGAGTCATAAGTTGCAGTAGCATCCTGAGCAGTCCAAGATGCAGTAGCATCCTGAACCAGTTAATAACATTAGATTTCATATATTTTTCCTGTAAAACGTTTGACCACAAAGTATTCCCAAAAAGCACCCTCTATATTTTAGTATACATTGTTAGACATTTTGTTATGAATGAGTTAAAGATATTTGTATAATGTTCATAAATACTATTTAATTTTCAGGATTGTGTTAGTTGGCTTGTTTCAACGACGTGTTAATAAAAATGATTGTTTTTGTTATGCCGTTTATTTGCGGATGTCCATATCAAAGTAAAACATTATTATTTTTTGTTTGGGATTTCAATAAATTCAATATTTTTTTCACAATTATTGTCCTTTCTTTTATACCTTAAAAATTGTCTAACTTTCTTTGAGCACGAGCTGCAATCCATATTTGTAGGGAGCTAACAGGATTAAATTAAGACGTTGCAATACATCACTTTTAACAAAGTCAGGCCGCATTACCAAAAGAAATGACAATGTTATATGTGGCACAACTTCAGGTAAATATTTTAAACATGATGGTAACTTATTATTTATTTTTTAATAAATAAACAATTATATTAAAAAAATTCATAATATACTTGACCATATGCTCTAATATGGGAAACAAATTCCAACAAAATATAGCATCGGGATCCACTGTCCCATTACAAAGTGAATCTACTTGCTATAGTGTCGACAACAATTCTAATGCACATACTCTTGAGAAAGATGTGAAAGAACCACTGGAAGGTATGATCATTTCTAAACATTTTTTGTCCCATACAAGTATTTCAAGATTTCATATTAACAATTTCATATTGTCATTGTCTCAAGAGGGGTACTGGTTTGTTTTTCCAGAAAATTTTCAACAGGAACCACCACAACAAGATCATGTTTTGGAGGAGGATCCACCACAACAAGAGCATGTTTTGGATCAGGATCCACCACAACAAGAGCATGGTTTAGAAGATGCAAATGCATCTACCCAATCTAGTACTGCAATAAATGTGAAAAGAAGGAGTAGAGGACCAACAAAATGTCTCTTTAAAACCACTATAGAGGGCATTGCATTGCCTGAAATTCAATTTAATGAGAGGGGCCAGTCTATTGATCCACATTCAGAGAAATTCTCCTCATTTTTAGGTGTTCTTGCAAGGGGAATTCTAGGCATCAAGCACATGGAATGGAAAAAAGTGTCCGAAGTGCAAAAGAAAGACATGTGGAGTGCAATCAATGTGAGCATTAACTTATTCTAAAATTTATATATTGATGCATATTGAGCTTGTGTGTGATAGGTTTAGTTTCAAATAACGCTTGTATTTAATAATGGATTTTTTTAATCTATTGTAGCGTACCTACCAAATAGATCCGTCAGCAGAGCAATGGTGTCATAAAGCAATATCTCAACGCTTGAGAACCTATAGATATAATTTGTATAAGAAATACTATTTGAAATACGAAACAGATGAGGAGAGGATTGCAAACCTTCCTATTGGAGTAAATGAAACTGATTGGATTGAATTTGTTAGATTACGATATGACCCTAAATTCAAGGTAAAAATGAAAGACAGATTTGAATGTTATCATCTTTGATTTTGAATCCTCTCATACAATCAACTATAATCTTGGCATCTATTTTTTTATTGAGTTGCAGGAGAGGTCAAGAACAAATAAGGAAAATAGGGCATTAGAACAAGAGACCCACACTTCTGGCCATAGAGGTTACTTTAGGGTTGAAGATGACCTCGTAAGTTGCAACAAATTCTATTATTTTTTCACAATTAACAACTTTAAATATAGTTAACTAGATTGTTGTATTTGTTGATACTAGAATCAATCTCGTGGTCCAAGTAATAAGATTATAACTAGGGCTGATGTGTGGATGAAATGCCATAAAAAGAAGGATGGCACTCCAATGTCGACATTCATTGCGGAGAAAATAGTAAGTTCCAAACCTATTCTTGTATCATTTATGCTTGCTTTTTTTAGAGTTTATGATGTTTCTTATATCAGTTTGTTGAAATGTTGACATTGCTAGAATCAAATTGAATTGGCACAAAATGAGTCAGTGTCTCCTGCATATGATACAAAGAAAGATGCCCTTGCTATAGTTTTGGGGCCTGAGAGGAGGGGTCGTGTACGTGGGGTTGGATCCAAAGTCACTCCAACAATATTATTTGGAAAAGAGCGTTCCTACAAGAAGGAATTTCATAATACTAAAGATAAATTAAGAGAAAAAGACAAGGAACTCGGAAGATTGAAAAAAGCTATTGAAGAATTAATGGAATGGAAAGCTGCCATGGAGGTGGGGAAAGAAAGTGGCAGAGTTGTTCCAAAATCCAACAATGTAAGGATTGCATGTGTAGACTTTAATTT
Organism: Larix kaempferi; assembly: GCA_027924585.1. Taxonomy (NCBI): domain Eukaryota; kingdom Viridiplantae; phylum Streptophyta; class Pinopsida; order Pinales; family Pinaceae; genus Larix; species Larix kaempferi. Next base: position 2,190,121 of record BSBM01000386.1, on the reverse strand, counting down.
TTTATGTAGGTCATCTTTAAAGTTGGGGATTTCAAAATCATAATGCTAACATGAACATGATCGTATTGTTGTAGGGTGTGTAATATATGAATTATTGTTTTTGCATCCTAACCCTTTATCTTCTGATTTCATGATATCTAATGCAAACTATTATATTGGCAGAGTAATATTTCCATGTCAGATGTTGAGTCAAATCGACGATCTCTGCAACTGTCACATCTTAATCTAGTCACCCCAATCCATGTAGTTTTTAAAACCAACTCTTATTTTTTCCATTTTTATTTTCCATTCTTTGAAAATCGCTCACAAGTATTTATTTTTTAGGAGAGTCTCCAGAATAATCCTAGTCAAGGTTCATTGGAAAAAAATACAATGGCTCCTAGACCATCTAATACATTTGATACTCCAAAGTCTAATACATTTCATACTCCAAAGTGGACGGTGAGTTTTGAAACTATTTAATATTTACTGCAATGTTATAATCGTTATTTCACTATATCTTACAAGTATTTATTTACTAACAGGCTTCTCTGAGTCCTCATCATGCTTTGCCAAAACAAAATCCTTTGACTTCGGGAGAACATAATCGTGACCCAATTGGAAAATCAATACAACAGGTAAGTTCTAAGCCTCTTTATTTCTATGTTTAATATTCCATTCTTATTCCGAGGAATCTCACAGGAATTTGTTTATTGGCAGGTTCAACTGCAATTACCATCTTCAGATGCGGGATTGAATGGAAAAAAATGTTTACTGACATATTTTAATGGTCAATTGAAGGTTGCAAAGGGTTACATCAAAATAATTGAACCAAACTTTGTCATGCCTAATGGGGAAAAATTAGGTGATGGATATTATCTTGTGTGCCCAAAATCAATTCTGGTTGATCCTGATTATGAAATCAAGCTTAAGCATAGAAGTAATCAATGCAAGTATATAGCGGATGCAATTAACAGTTTTATACCTTGGAAAAGCAATGACATTGAATTGATCAAATATTGAGAAGAATGTGAACTCGGAGTAAACAACAGGAGGATGGGCTAGGTGACAGGATTCCAAATAAGACCCATGTGTCCGATTTCCATTTGTGCATATGTAATTATAAACAACAACTCAACTTACAGGCTTAGGCCAAGCCTGTAGACAAGCATGGAAAAGCATGGCAAGCAAGCTGGAGGACAAAGACATGGCAAAGGTGACATGGAGGATTGATGACAGAGAATTCACTTTTGGAGAAGCCCAAGCAGTATCTGATTCTGATAATTCCACAAGTACTGGTATATCTCCCTCTCGCAAAAGTCGTGTCTGATACAAATAACTATCTTCACAGAGATGGATTAAAAAGGGTAGTGATTGCAACTATAACCCTTTCAGCATTATTTTAGGTTTATGGAAAAAATGGATCTGTAAGAGGTTGCAGGACTAATTACCTTGCAATCAATGCTAATAGTTTCATGTCCAGCACATAGTCTTAGTGAACATGACCCTTCTATAGCTAGTTGTAACAAAACAAGTATAGTTCAGTTGGTGCATTTACATTAAATAAAAGGTCAAAGTTTTTCCTAAAATCACACAGAGACAACTTAGTTAGCTTTCTTTATTCGCACAAGAACCTAATACAAACACAACCAGCTCTCCTTTTGCTATATTTACATTCTTTGGCCACACTTAACCAAATATCACAACGTTTGACTACTCTTTAGCCAGATTTACATTAATTGGCTACCTTCTAGCCATATTTACATTAGTTGGCTACCTTGTTTTAGCCTTGTAGGCTTAAATAATATATAAAATAGGATTCGTGAACCCATTCTGGTTCAGATCCTCAATATACTCAACAATCTTCTAAATTGCTACTAACTAATTCCAAATATAGCAAAATACCAAACCTAACTCTATGACTCGCTTCCATTAGATGAGGACTTGTTACATGACTCATCCAAATGACTCAACACACTAACGACTCACCTAGTGACTAACCCCCTATCTAGAATCACACATAACATAGATTTATTTACAATGTAATAGTCTAAGGACTATTAATTCAGAATATGAAGACCCCTTCGAGGCCTTTCACAATATGGAACTTGAACTTGGATGGAGAGAAGGATGCTCCTGCATCATACTCCCCAGGAAGATATAAATATGACCTCCTAGTCATAACCTTCCATCTTCAGTATGCTTGGATCCCAAACTTTGTTCTGTAGCTGATCAATTGCTTCATGACTGCCCTGTTGTCTTCTTGTTGGCTATAATTCTCTTGGATTCCATATTTTCTGTTGCAATTTACACTAGCCTTGCTTCTGCAATCTTTCTTCATCATGTGTCTCCTACTGCTGCTTTGTCTATTTTCTCTATTGATGTAAATCTTCACTCTTTCTTCATGCCTTCTTTGAGACATTTTCACCATCAGCATCCTTAGTTCTTCAATCTCCATGTCCATTCTATCCTTTGGATGGTACACTTGCATCTTCTTGTTCTGAAACTGCTGCGGTTCTCTTGACTTTCTGCTACTATCCACTAGATCACAAGACATTTTAATGTTTGACCTTCTATATGCTCTTTTCCAATGCTACAACCAAGCATTAAACAGTCATCTTTAATGAAGATCCTCTTTGTCTTCATTATCCAACTCTGCAACAACAAGTTCTTCTAGGTATTGATCACCTTTTTGAGATAATATGGTCTCTTCTTTTGTCATAATAGATTTCTTTCTCTGTCTACCTTCACTTTCTTCAATACCTGCAAACACACACCAAAAACCAGTTTCAAAAACATGAGACTCTGAAGTCCCTGTTAATATTTTCTCTAGCACCCTCCTGTTGTGTTGGTCTGAGCACAACAACAAGCTTTCATCATCATCAATTTCTTCAATAGTATGAGCTACATGCTGCATACAATCTTCATAGGATACCATCTCATCTCTTACTATAACATAATCATCATTCTGCTGTCATGCTTTTGGAAAGCACATATTCTTTTCCTTCAGACTTCATGATAGTCCAAGGTGACTGTTCAACCTTTCCCTTTATTAGAATATAATTATGATTCTACCATTTAGAAATGTCTTTACACATTTCTTTTTCTTCCTTCATTCTCAGATCATCTCCAATTGACTCTCTTATCAGCACATCCTTTTTCTGATCTGATCTCTCCCAAGAGTTCATGACTTTCACCTAGTCTCTCTTCTACACCATCTTCTCCAAAGATGGTTCCATGTTCCGGTTCACAATAGTGAACATCTTCTTCTGTCAATGCTCTAATTCTGGTCTTGTTTTTTAGAGCATCCATCTTATGCTTCATTTCTTCACCAACCTGCATAAACACACCATTTAAATGTTCTCCAATACCTGCAGTCACATATAAATCATTAGATTTAAAAACATAAGATTCTTCATATGTAGTCTCCACTAGATCCTCTTCAAGTAGTTTTGAACTTATCAGAGAGTTCATAAAATCATCTACAATATCTGTTTCATCATCCTCTCCAAGCAAAGGACCCTGTTCATAGTATGAAACTTCCATCTCAGACTCAGCTATCCTGAGTTCTTTCTTCAATCTAGAAAACATCATTTGTTGTAGCTTCACCTATAGTGAATTCCATCTCACTTTCCTTTTCATGATCCAACCATACCTTTGGTTCTCTTTCTATAGCAGCATCTCAAAGCGAATAAGTTGCAATCCTATGTCAACTAATTCTCTGTCATACTCTTCCTGACTCATTCTTCTGATACCTTCATATTTGGCATCTTTTCCTCTATTGTGGCTTTCCTCTGAACCTCTGTAATGGCCTTTAGTAGTTATTATCTCTCTCTCCTCTTTCTCTTTCTCTGTGAACTTCATCTTGTTCACCTGTGGACTGCTCCCAAGCCTTCTCTTAGCAAGTATTCATACCTACCACAATACCTCAACAAAATATCTCTCCTTGAGCTTGTCCTTTTGGTATTCTTGGTTCTTTCCTCTAGAACCTCTTGGGCAAATCCTTTGCTCCTCTTGGATTCTACAGATCCACTTCTTCTATGAGACTTGCAACTTGTCCTCTTCTGGTTCAACCTCTGTTGGATTCTTAGGTTCTTCCATTGTTTCTCCTTTTCTAAGAGTTCAGAACTTCTTCATCAAGAACAAAATCATCCTTGATACAACTCCTCTAGCCATCACTGTTGCTGTCAAACCTTTCTTGTTTGCTTCAACAAATTCTTATAACTAGAGTTAAACAAAAAATCAATCAATCCATACCTTATAAGATCTCTTCCACTCATACAGTTCGCTGAAATATCTCCCCTATCTGCAATTCTTGATTTAATTCAATTATGAATAATTCGATTTGAACAACCTTCTCATCACAAGTGTTAGTCTTCAACTTTATCATAAATTGAAAATCAAAATTTGATTTACCTTTGTTTCCTACGTGGCAACTTCAATTCTCTTTCAACTCAGATTCTTTGTCGACCTGACTGCAATGGTTGCTTTGATCTCCTTCTCAGTACACGCAGAATCCTTTTTTTCTTCTTTCTGCTCTGATACCAAAGGTATCATCAAAACTAAATTTGGTCACTCTGATACCAAATGATGGTATCAGCAAGTGGTCTACACCTAAAACCTCTTTTTATCATCTCTGATACCAAATGATGCAAGTAGGACAAGCAAAATCCAATCCAACTTGCTTTACCGAGGAATTATTCGATTCCACACTTAGTAGAATCTCCAAAATTAGCCTGATCGACAAAGTCCTTTTGCAAATTTTCCTTTTGCAATTCTCTTATACAAATTCCTTACACATTTGTCTTTCTGTAGCGACCTTTCCGCAATCACTAGCTTTCAGCAATCACCTTTAGCTTCCGCAATTTCCTTTCCACAAGAACTTTTTCGCAAGTTCCTTTCCGCAACAGAGTTTCTGCAACTCTGTTCCCACAATGTGTCCTTCCGCAAGCTTGGTTCCGCAACTCAATTTCCGCAATTCTGTCTTCCGCGGGCATCTTTCCTCAAGACCTTTTTCTGCAAGCTCCGTTCTACAATTTGTGGATTACAGATTGCAGATGTGCCTTCAACCCTTCTTGAAACTGGCTTCTGCAAATCGTCTCCCGCAAATATTCTTCCGCAACTCTTTATGACCATCGATTTCTTGCGGGCTCTTTCCTGACCGTCAATCTGAGATCATATGCATACCTCACCTTAAATTTGCGGATTCGTTATCTTCCGTACACCTTTGTTTTGTGGATCTTCTCTGGGACGTCAGATCTCTTGCGGCTTTGATCTCGTCCGTCGATCTACTACTATGCATAACTCTTAAGTTAGACTTTGCGGAATGCTATCTTCCATTCACGTTCACCTTGTGATCTCTTTTCCCCATCGTCGATCCATATTCTATCCTTTGATCTGGATCATTCAACCTCTACAAAATTCAATGGCTGCGACTGTGCATTTCTACATCGATTGATCAGAGAATAGACCAATCAAGCTCGATCACTCTTCACCAGACTTGATCCCTTTCACTGCCTCTGCATATCATCCTCGTGATTTCACAGACATTGATATCATTCATATAACCTCTGCATCATTCAACTCTCACACAAACTCTTTAACGGAATATACGCAGAGATTAACCAGACAATTGCACAAACCTTCAAACTGTCAACGTTTCAGACATGGATTCATACATCCACATAGAGACAACTTAGTTAGCTTTCTTTATTCGTACAAGAACCTGATACAAACATGACCAACTCTCCTTTGGCTAGATTTACATTCTTTGGCCACACATAACCAAATCTTACAATGTTTGGCTACTCTTTAACCAAAATGACATTAATTGGCTACCTTCTAGCCATAACATTAGTTGTCTACCCTGTTTTAGCCTCGTAGGATTACATAATATATACAACAGGATTCGTGAACCCATTTTGGTTCAAATCCTCAATATACTCAACAATCTGCTAAATTGTTGCTAACTAATTCCAAATACAGCAAAATCCCAAACCTAACTCTATGACTCACTGCCATTAGGACTTGTTACATGACTCATCCAAATGAATCAACACACTAATGACTCACCTACTGACTCATCCCCTATCTAGAAGCACACATAACATAGATTTATTTATAATGTAATGGTCTAAGGACTATTAATTCAGAAGATGAAGACCCCTTCGAGGCCTTTCAAAATATGGAACTTGAACTTGGATGGAGAGCAGGATGCTCCTGCATCAAATCTGTATATGGCTCGATGAGCTTCTAATAATATCAATCCTCGGAGCTCTTCGTTCTCTGGTACATAAATGCAGTTTTTATATTTTAGTAATCCATATATATATCCAAATAATATCCTTCACACTTGGGTACTCTCATCTATTCATCTCCCATTTCCATTCTCACTTCCATATACCAGGCATCACTCTTTTGTAGTGAAAGTATCTTCTCCCTCAAATTGGTTTTCATAGGTATTACCGACAAAATGATTGGCCTTCGGATTAGCGCATCAACTGCCTTGTTCAAGGCTCCCTTCACATAGGTTATGTAGAAATCATACTCATTGAATAATTCAGACCACCTTCTCTGTCTTGCATTCAAATCGCTTTGGGTGAAAATGTGTTGTAAACCACAATGTTTTGTCTTTAGTTCAAATTTTCTCCCGACTAAGTAGTGTTGCCATAACCTTAAGGCATGAATCACTGCTGTCATTTCCATATCATGGTTTGCATAGTTCTCTTCATGTAGCGAAAGCCTTCGGGAAGTGTAGGAAATCACTCTCCCTTCTTGCATCAAAACACATCTGATTTCATCTTTCAACGCATCTGTACATACTAAAAATTCTTGGTCCATGTCAGGGACTTTCAATACAGGTGCAATTGTTAATAGTTCCTTAGGTTTGGTGAAATCATTTTCACACCTCTCAGTCCACACAAATGGTCTATTTTTCTTTTGTAACTCCGTTATGGGTCCTTCTATCTTAGAGAAACCTTCGAAAAATATTCTATAGTAACCAACAAGTCCCATGAAACTACATACCTCGTGTACGTTCGTGGATGTTGTCCATTCCCAAATGGCTTCTATATTTGTTGGGTCTACTGTGATTCCTTCACCAGATGTAATGTGGCCGAGATAATGGATCTCTTTTTGAAAGAATGAACATTTCAACAACTTTCCGTAAAGATGGTTCTCTCTCAAACACTGAAGTGCTACTTTTAAATGTTCTTCATGCTCTTCAGGTATTCTTGAAGAGATTAAAATATCGTCCAAAAACACATGTACAAACTTATCAAGGTTGACGGGATACACCATTCATCAAATTCATAAAAACACTTGGCGCGTTCGTCAACCCAAAAGGTACTACCACAAACTTGTAATGCCCGAATCTTGTCTTGACGGCCATCTTAGGAATATCTTCTTCCTTTATCCTTAACTAATGGTAACCCGATCTTAGATGAATCTTGGAGAATATTGTCGCACCCTTCATCTGGTCGAAAATGTCATCAATCCTAAGCAGAGGGTATTGGTTTCTTATGGTGGCTTTGTTTAACTGACGAAAATCGATGCACAGTCATGAGGACCCATCCTTTTTCTTGACAAATATTACGGGTGCTCCCTAGGGAGATACACTAGGTCTAATCAAACCCAAGTCTAGCAATTCCTGAAGTTGAATCTGCAACTCCTTTAACTCAGGTACAAATATTCGATAAGGGGTTCTTGCTATAGGTTATGTTCCTAGTTTGAGTTTAATGGTGAAGGCTACTTCGCCTTGCGGCTATAGAACAGGTAATGCTTCTGGGAACACATCCATGTATTCCAAAAATAGAGGGCGGTTGATTATCTCGTTATTGTCTCCCTCTTTGTTCATTTCTATAACTGCATAAATCTTGCACCCCTTCCTCATACTTTTCTTTAAATGCATGGCTGAAATCGTTCTCAGGAAAACCTTCCTCTTCTTCCTGGTCAAAGTCCTTTTGTAACCTTTGTCACCATAGAAGGTTAGTTCCTTGCTTCAGCAGTCCATCGCGGCCACAATCGCTTCTAACCAATGCATGCCCAAAATTAATTCATAAGCCCCCAACTCCGTGGCATAAAAGGATACCTTAGTTGTGCACACTCCTAAATCTACATCACAATTTTCTAACTTTAGGCCCACTTTTTGGATATTTCTGGATGCCATTTCGACCATGTCGAAATCCTCTTTACTAATTGCCATCATCTTACTATGTTCTAAAGCTTTAAAATAAATAAAACTCTCAGTTGCACCAGGCTCTGCTAGTAAAGAAAATACATTACCGCCGATCTTACCTGTGGTTTCAAGGACGGTTGATTGGTGCTCGCCTTGGTAGTTGTTAATTGTTGCATGAATGCGGTGTGAACGACCCAAGTTGGCTGCAGTGGTCTATCGCGGTCCCTGACTTGGTCCTTGTACTATTCTATTGCCCTAGTTTTGTCGAGGGCATTCGCTCTGAAAGTGCAGGCCTCCACATTTCCAGCATGCCTCTTTAGGGCCTCTAGTTGCACTACCAGTTGGTGCATTGTTTTGTCGAGGTCTGAACTGTGTTGATTTTCCAAAAGGTCTTGCATGATCATTTCTCAGTGGTGGCAGTCGGTAGGGTACTCTAGATTCTCTATTAGATATTCCTCTATAATATTCCTTCCCAAAGTTCTTCTGTCCATAGTGATGCTTGGGTGCATGGGAAGGTTGATTGCTTCTGTCATTCATAGCAAATTTCTTACTAGGCGGTCCCTTGCTCGAAAGATCTTCTTCTGCTATGAAAGATTTTTGAACTGCGTCATGAGAAGTAGAACACATTAATATGCTAACCTTATCTCTGATATTCTGCTTTAGTCCAAAAACGAACTTATTGACCTTCAACTTTTCTGTTGAAATGTGAGGTGCATATCTCAGTAGTTCCATGAAACAAATTTCATATTCCTGCACTGCCCGATATCCCTGTCGTAAAGCGTTGAAGTCATTTATATGTCATTCAATGAATTCATCGGAAAGGTAGAGTTGGCGGAAGTGCTTGTCAAATAATTCCCATGAAACGTCCTCGGTTTCCAAGCCTAGCTTCGGTCGTAAAGTCTTCCACCATAAAAGAGATTCACCCTTCAATTGCGAAAATGCCATGCATACCTTCATTTTTGATGTATAATCTCTCATATCAAAGCACATGGCCATATTTTCCAACCATTATTCAGATTTGATTCCTTCAGTAGAAACCAAAAATTCTAGAAATATGATCTTTTCCAGTTCGCGGTGAAAGTTGACCGGTGGTGGATTTTGTGGTATCGCGGTTACATGTGAGCTGCCATTTTCGCAGTCCAATCTGGTAACTAGGGCTTCCAACATTTGTTGAAATCTCCTCATCATGGAAACCACTTCTCCAACAGGGATGGTTTGTTGCTCTTCTTGCCGCGATGGGGTAGCTGTAGGAGTTGGCATAGGTGAAGGACGTACGCCTTGTCCTCACCTGACTCTCCGAATTCCCCTATGTCCAGGACGATCCATAACCTGTTTTATAATAAATGTTTATTAGATTTATTCATAACTTAATTCGAAATCTGCAAACATCATAATATCCTTTGAACATTTGCGGAAACAATGTAATACATTTTTTTTCTGGTCCGATCAAGGTTCAACTGGATCTGATACCAAATGTAACGACTCTAGTTCTACGAAAGTTATGTAATTTTTTTTTTTTAAAGATGATTACATAACAACTTCAATGCTTACAATCTATTTTCATTCACTGCGATATAGTTTTCTAGTAAGAATGTCCTATATGCAAAGTAACCATGCGTTGCAATCGTCATAATCAAGATAAACATCATTTAAAATTATTAATACCCATTATCTACGATACAATTCGATATAACAAAAGCAACGAGATTTACAATTAAATGAACCCAAGTCTTGTTTTGCACATCATACTATTAATATAGATGTATATATAATATTATGGAACTTAACAACCGACTCTACTTATATCCATATATGACAATTATATATTTATATATATATATATATATATATAATTTAAATGATTAATGATCTCCGAGCCATCTTTAAACTGAGCAATAAATGCACCAATTGGGTAATAAATGCTCTAACTAACCGTTAAACTCCTGGTAGGTGAGATAAGGCACAAATGTGAGCCAGGTGAGGAAAACAAGGCGCATCAAGTGGGTAGCAGGGCTACTGGGGGATGAAGATAGGCTCTAGGGAGATGAAATTAGGCTCTAGGTGCTAGGGAGACCACCAAAATGATGACTGGATGCATGCATTTGCATGAAGATGCATGCATGATGACTGGATGCATGCAAATATAAAAAATGATGGTGAGAATATTCCAAAACCCCCTACAAGCTATACTATGAGGAAATAACTGAACTAGTAGGGCCCTGGTAACTGAGACCAAAGGTCACCCCATACAACAATTTAAATAAAATAAATGAGGAAAGAGGGAAAACCCATTGGGAAGAAAGACCTCCCTCAAAATAGACTAAAGGATGCTAGTGCAACATGTCATCATTCACCCCAAGAAGGGACCATATGTAAGTGAATCTCTTCACTGTAAATGACTTAGTGAAGATGTCTACAATCTACTCTTCTGTAGGACAGTAGAGCAGTTTAATTGTACTGTCATGCACCAATCCTCGAATGTAGTGCATGTGAATCTCTATGTGTTTGGTTCTACCGGATCTGTGGAGATCCTGATGGCACTATGATTGTCACAATAGATGACAGGTGGAGTACTGAATCGAATACCAAACTCTGATAAGATGCCCCGCAGCCAAATGCACTATGTGGCTGCATTTACTTGACCTCTGTACTGGGCCTCTGCTGAAGAAAGAGCTAAAGCAGTCTGCTTTTTGCTTGACCAACATATAGGTCCATATCCAATCATGAAGACAAAACCAGATGTAGACTTTCGATCTGAGCTATCTCCAGCCCAATCAAAATCAGTATATCCAACTAGGTTCAAAGGACACCCAGCTGAATAGTGAATACCATGAGTCTTGGTACCTTAAACATAGTGCAATATCCTCTTTGCTGCCTTCCAATGAAGCTCATGAGGCTCCTGCATGTATATGGAGACAACACTGACTGCATAGGATAGATCGAGCCGAGTGTGTGTGAGAAACAATAGGCTACCAATCAATTGTCGATACAAAGTACTGTCTGCCAAGGGTGTAGAATATCCATCCTCAAGGCTAATCCCTGAAATAAAATGGAATGCAGCTGGTTTGCATTCGTTCATATGAAACCTATCAAGCAAATATGAAGCATACTTGGATTGAGCAACTCTTATTCCTGAATCAATCCGAGTGACTTCAAGACCAAGAAATTACTTGAGCAATCCCAGATCTGAGATGGAGAAGGAGTTGTGCAAAGCAATTTTTATAGATCTAATACGTGAAGAATTGCTACCAGTAATAAACAAGTCATCAACATAAAGTACAATGAGAAGTAAGGAGTTACCATCATGTCTCATGTAGACATTCGAATCTGATTTGCACCTTCCAAAATCTTGTGAGAGCAAGAATGGATCCATCTTGGCATACCAAGATCGAGGAGCTTGCTAGACCATACAAGGACTTCCTCAATATGCAAACAAGTAAAGGATCATCAATATACCCCTTAGGTTGCTTCATGTAGATCTCCTCCTCTAGATATCCATGAAGGAAAACACTCTTGACATCCATATGATGCACTTCCCAGTGCTTGGATGCAGCAAGAGAAAGAACAAGACGGATGGAATCCATCTTAGCAACAGGAGTGAATGTCTCAGAATATTCAATCCCATGAACTTGGGAAAAACCTCTTGCAACCAATCTAGCCTTGTACTTGTTGGATACTCCATCTGAATCCATCTTAGTTCTATAGATCCACTTGCATTGAACAAGTTTCCTTCCAGGTGGGAGGGAAACAAGCTCCCAAGTCTCATTTCTTTGAAGAGATTGATACTCTTCTTCCATAGAAGCTACCCATCTTGGATCTTGGGAGGCTTCAAAGTATGTCTATGGATCGAATCCAATCATAAGAAAGCATCTCTCAGCTAGAAATGGATCTAAGGGAGAGAGTGCAACTCTTGCATCATAAGGATCAAATCTATCTTTGACAAGATCAATGGTGGAGATAGGAGTAGTGGTGGCCCATGTAGCAATGTGAGTTGAAAATTTAGGTGCTATATCTTCAGGTTCTTGTGGATCTGGATCTAGCATTCACACTTCTTCAAGAGTCCTCTTTTTCTCAATCTTATTTCGTGGATCTTTTCCTTTCAAGCAACCTTTGCAGGTGCCATGAGCAAACTTGTCATTTGGAAGACCTTCAACCACATTTTGAGCTTGCATGTCTTGCAAATGCTTGTAGTTGAGATGCCAAAATCTTTCATGCCATAGCCTACTCTCTTCATTTGCATGAGTATGAAGAGAAGACTATTTGGATGTAGGAAGAAAGTGAGAAAACTCATAGAGTTTGGAAGTGTGGTTTGCAAGTCCTTTTGCAATGATTTTTCTTGAAACCATGTTTTGTATTTCGACCTCATTTGGAGAAAGGATCACTCTCTTGGGATCTCCAATAAGAGTCATTTGGTACACTGAAAGTAGATTTGCAATGAGAGTAGGAACATAAATCACATATGAGAAGTAGCCATGATCAAGATTGATCCTTCCAATCCCCTCATAGGAGACTTTAGAATCATTAGCCAACATGATGGAAGGGCCAACAGAGCATTCGAAGTTGGAGAAGAGATCTTTGGAGGAAGACATATGTCTTGATGCTCCTGAATCTATGATGAAGGAGGATTCTTTTGATGCACTTTCCATGAGGGCATGGAATCTCTCTTTGTCCTATGATCTAGAAGGTTCAGATATTTCTTCCTTGCACATGCAAGTATAAGGAGATTGTTCTTCTCAAGTAACTGAGCCATCAAGTCTATAGTATTCTTCATACAAGAACTCTCATGATGGAATCCTCGATTACAATAGGTGCACTTGGATCTCTCCTTCTGATATTGCTTGGTATTCTTTGAGTTCGAGACCCCATTTGACTGATATGGAACCTCTTTTGGCTTTTTATCATTCTCTCTCTTTTCAAAAACTTTTTTCTTTCCTTTTGGTTTCTCTCTTTTGACCTCAATAACTGTAAGGGCCGAATCCAACTTTGGTTTTATCATTCTCATGGAGATTAACTTCTCCTCCTCTTGTGTGAGAGAGTGGATGAAGTCATCAAGTGTAGGAAACTTCCATTTTGGAATGGACATCTTGGCTAACTGAAATGTGGAGACAAAAACTGAGAAATTTGGCCCCAATTTTGATAGAATGGCAAGTATGATTTGCTTGTCTTCTTTTACTATCTCATATCTCTTCAATTGTGAAATCAAGATTTTGAACTTGGTTAAGAAGGTATTGATGGATTCGAATATTTTAGGACTCAATGAGATGAGCTCATTCTCCAATTTAGGACCTTTCAAATCATCTTTTTGTCCAAAGAGGGATTCGAGCTTGTCCCAAACCTCTTTTGTAATACCTTGTTTTGACCCTTATGAAATATTAGCTTTTAATGTAAATATTGTATACATGCAATGTATGTTTTCCTAGCGTGGAGCTCAAGGCCAAGGACCCACTAGTGTATGCTCAGATTTTATTTAGAAAGACAAGTATTTGAAATTTTGTTATTCATGTGCTATTAAGCCATGTAATATTGTAATTTGATGTAAATATTATTATTTCAATAAAATACCAAAACTGGCTATGGAAGTAACGAATGAGAAGGGGGCCATGTGTATCCCACTAGGGAGTGGTGAGGAGGTTGTGGGGATGAACCATATGCTTCCAAATTTCATTTTGAGAACCCAATTGACTTTCCTTGCTGACATTTAATTCTGTTGTAAGGAAGCTGTTGAAGAATTCAGTCCATGGATTCAATGGAGCATGGGCAGCCTAGAAATTCGTATGGCAGGTATGGGATCTGTTTTTCTTGTACCACAAGTCACCCTACCTCATGGGAATTGGTTCTTCCTCATTCCCATTCCATTGTTGAAGATCCCAGCATCATTTTTCATCCATTACGAATGCCCAACAATGAGAAAAACCAGAAATCACAACTTTGCAAGAACCCACGTCTTGAAGAGCCATAAACGCCCAGAATTTGGTATTGATAGTAAAATCCAATGGGGGATCCATATATATGAACCTTGGGGAAAAATTGAGAGTATTAGATACCCCTAAATCCATTGGAAAACCCAGTTTTTATAGCCCATAAATCCAGTGACGGGATGGAGTTATTTGATGACAAAATTGTGAGAAATCAAAGTGTGAATGACTGAGCAGGGGTTGGGAATGATTGATAAACCTAGTGAAGGTTGGAATCTCAAGGATTTAGCATCTTGGACCTTTCTATTCCCATCCTAAAGAGCACTGGAGGGAAGGGATGCCTGAGGGACTGTGCAGCAGAGAAGGGGACCTTCCTTGTGTTGGGTGTGGTAGGTACTGTGGGTGCCTTGACTATTTGAATTATCTTGAGATGCCTATAGCTATGTGGTTGAGCTCACTGGCTTATCATTTCCCTCTGTATTTTGTATGCTTGATAAACCCAATTGTGTGTTGTCTTAGCATATATGTTGAGTGAAACTGTTGACTCAAACCCAGTCGACAGGGGTTCCCATCACTGTCGACACCAACCCACCACGATCTCCTTGAGCATCGGCCCAGACAGGTTTTACCCTACCCAGCAACACCTGCAGAGCAGATGAGGTCTCACCCGAGGCTATCAAGGGAGAGTGGACGGAACCATGTTTCCGCCGAATGAAGGAGGATGTGTGTGGCATCTGCTACTTAATCTTATTGCAACATTCAACGACAAATCTATGCATTTACTTCGACATTATTATACTCATAGCATAATTTAATGGAAACATTCATTGTTGTAGCATATTATAACAGTAAACGATTATTGCATCAAAGAAACATTGCATTACCATCGAAAAACAAAAGACACACTAGGATTGCACAGAATAGTTTCATCACATCATATTATTACCGCAAAAACCCAATACAATGCGTCTGCAAATCACAGACTTCAGCAATACTCTTGATCTCACAAAACTGCATATCAAGACTCTCTCTCATTACCCTCTCTTTCGACCTACAACTTCTTGTCTATATATAGGCTTCCGCCTTTACAATGCTTGTCCACTTACTAACAACTTCCTAACCAACTCTTAGACAAAACACCCAAAATCTAACTGACACGGTCCAAATGACCGAGAAACCCGCCTACTACGGTACAATTTACATCTCATATGGTCCAACGACCCAAAAACCCGCCTAATGCGTTACAATCAACACAAAAAATACATAAAACAATAGAGCCTTCTCCCTTCTGCGACTTCGTCTGACATGTCGTAGCATCGACGATGTTGCGATTTCTCCTCATCAAACTGCCTGCCAACAGGCCCCCAACACAATCTTGTGGCTCGCCCTCGAGCCACGTCAACTGGACATGGTGTATTATGTGGTCTTTACTCTACTAAAGTGGAACTAGAATTCTGTAACTGTTCTTGCTGTCTAGATTGCGTGGTGCTGTCCTGCACCTTTTGCTATACTGATCATCTGCTCGCTGTCATGTACTTCTTGCCCAAAAGTGGACTCTTCCTTGCTTATTGTTGTAGTCTTTGCAAACTCATCCTCCAGTCTCGAGAAACCGATTGTAGACAGAGAGGAATTTTGCAAGCAACTGTAGGGTGTAAAACAGGCTAGTGGTTCTGGCACATCTATTTTGCACTAGTAAGCACATGTTACAGGGACCTGGGGGCGACGACCCCCCCTTTTTGTGTGGTCGCAGGGACCATGAGACTTCGAACCATCACCAACTGCCTAGACATCTCGGATGAGACTTCATGCTTGTAACCCCGGAGTGTCCGAGGCGCAGCTTGCTCCAACCGCTCATGTACACTCATGGTTCGGGCCCTCAGGGCACCGGGTGTGCTACCACATGAAATAAAATGGATAATTTCCACAACCTCCTTGGAATTCCTAACTTAGCTAGATGCCTGAGCCTTTCGTAACATAACCATGCTTAACTAAAACAATCTCTGTGCTCTTACTATCCTCAGGTCCTATATTTATACATCGCATTCAGTCGTTCATCTGCCTCAGCACACCTTTGCACCGCCTGCTCACACTCTGGGGTAATCATAATATTCTGCTGGTCCATGTGAGTATTGGCCTAAGTTCGGAGCAATCGTACTTCCGCCTGTTTCCCAATATGCAAAAATGTGCGAAGCATCCCTTTGGCCATGCTGCTATGGTGGATGTCTCATGCCAACCATGCAACCCATCCCTCGAGGTGCCATCGGCCATGCTACCTTAGTGTATCCCTGATTCCAAACGTGCGTTCTTCTGGCACAATCTAAATCAACTAACGATCAGATTTGTCAAAAAGGGAAAAGTCCCATCTGCATAATGATTTTGGATGTGACCCAATCGCAACACTAGTACTTGTCATTGACCGCTCCGTACTTGCGGCAAAAGCCTCCTTGTTTCTGCAGTCCATCCCTGTTGGTGCGCCATCCTGCCACCAAGCATTCTACACATTTTTTTTTTCCCGATGCGACTCAGGCATTGCGGTGTTCCAAGCCCGACTGATAGGGCTTCAACCTGCTACCATTAATAAATTTGGGGAGTATTGCCCCATCCAACTGCTGCAACTGTACCGCTCCTCCTGAAGTAATGCTACTAATGTGATACGGACCAGGCCAATGCATCTGCAATTTTCCTGGATGTTTCATAAAATTGCTGTCATATAACAACACCAAATCATCTTGTTGAAACTATTTGTTCTTGATGTGGCGATCGTGCCAAGCTTTCTGGCGATCCTTCTCCACACCCTAGTGAAAACCAGTGATAAAGGGATCTTCCTCCAGTTGTATTAATTGCGCGAGACGTTCCTCTAAGGCTGACGTAGAATCCATACTAGTTGCTACCGCTATGCGTAGACTCGGAATGATAAACTCCATAGGCATAACTGCTTCTTGTCCATACACCAGCTTAAATGGTGTCTTCCCTGTCAGCCGTTTACATGTGGTGCGATAGGCCCACAATACCGCTGGGATTTTTAGATCCCAGTCATCGCGGTTCACATTGCACACCTTTGTCAGCGCATGCTCCAATATCTTATTGAAAGCCTCTACCATGCCATTCGCCTGCGGATGATAGGGTGTACTCTTCTTATGCTGGATTTGCAACTCCTCCGTCAATGCACTGATGGTGCGATTAATAAAGTAGCTGCCTTGATCGCTCAACAGTATCTTGGGGCAACCGAAGTGAGTGACAATGTGGTCAAAGAGAAACCGCGCGGTTGTGGCCACAGAGCAATCAATGACTAGTACATCTTTTGCCCATCGTGTCAAGTAATATGTCATCGTGATGATATTCCTAGCACCAGTGCGCTTACCCGAGGGATTGATGGGTCCCATAAAATCTACTTCCCATTTGTCGAATGGCTGTAATGTCAACTGGGGCATCAACGACATCTCATCCCGTCTGGATGGCTTCCCAGTTCTGTGACAAACGTCGCAGGATCGTGCATACTCTGTCGCATCAGTATGCAACGTAGGCCACTAGAGCCCCGCTCGAAGCACCTTCCTTGCCGTTGCACAGCCACCATAGTTCCCTCCTGTAACACCCGCATGTGCTTCAGAAAGGATCTGTTCTTTCTCCTGTGGCAAGACACATCGCTGCAATATCTCATCGGCACCCATTTTGTATAGTGATCCTGCGATTAGTTGGAAGTCTGCAACCTTGACTACCAACTGCTTCTTCTGAGTAGTGGTGAACTCCTCTGGTGCGGTACCTGTCGCCAGATGTTGAATGATTTCTTCAAAATATCCATTAGCAATTTCAACTTTAAATAATTGCGCATCAAGCAACCCATCTTCAATATTAGTTGGCTCCTCACTTGTGTCAATTCGAGAGAGATGATCCAGTCCAACATTTAATTGCCTTGGCTTCACAATTACTTCAAAATCGAACTCCTGAAACAGAAGTAGCCATCGACATATATTCCCCCCCAACACAGGCTTATTGACCAAGTACTTCAATGCAGAATGATCTGTGAACATCTTGAAATGGCCTCCCAATAGGTAGTGGCGAAACATTTGTAACACATAAACCATTGCCAGACCTTCCCTCTCCGTAGTAGTGTAGTTTCTTTCTGTAGATGACAACTTCCGGTTGGAAAAAGAAATGGGGTGATCAAGATCCCCCTCTCCAGGCTGGGCCAATACCACTCCCAGCACGATCGATGAGGCATCAACATGAACATGGAATTCCTTACTCTAGTCTGGAAATACCAATATCGACGCCGAAGCCATCTTCGTCTTTAGTGTCTCAAAGCTATCCTGGCATTCCGGGCTCCACTAGAATACCACATCCTTCTTCAACAACTTCTCCAAAGGGGCGGTAATCGCAGCATAACCCCTGATGAACTTGCGATAATACCCCGTGTGTCCTAGTGTCGCCTGTAACTACTTAACATTAGTTGGCGGTGTCAAAATCAGAATGAGCGCAATCTTTGCTAGGTCGACCAACAATCCTTGCTTACACACAATATGACCCAACAGTATGCCAAATGGTGCACAGAAGATACATTTCTTTAGGTTTAACGAGATCTGGTGCTGCCAACATTGCTCCAACATCAACTGCAAATTCGCCAGATGATCACAGACCAAACCATAGACCGTCCAATCATCCATGTATACTTGTAAAAACTTCTGGATGAAATATTTGAATGCAACAATGACAACCCGCAAAAATATCACAGGTGCGTTCTTCAAACCAAACGACATTATAGTGTATTGAAATCAACCCCATTCGGTAACGAAAGTTGTCTTATGGAAATCTTCTTTTGCAATGCGGATCTGATGATAGCCAGAGAACCCGTCTGTGAAAGAGTACATCTCCTAGCCACCCACACCTTCGAGCACTTCGTCAGTAAATGAGGTGGGGAATGGATCATGCAAACATGCATCATTTAGTTTCTTGAGGTCAACGCAAATGCGCACTTCGTCGGTCTTCTTATCCTGTACCACCATAGGACTAATCCATTCCGACTCCTCAACTGTTTCAATGATACCAATGTCCAACATGTGATCCAGTTCGACCTCGATCCTCTCCTTATGTCGCGGATTCAATCGATAGGGTCGCTACCAGATCAACTTAGCATCTGGTTTTAATGGAATCTTCATTCCTCCTAAGTCGCCTAGAATCCCCTTCATGTCAGAAAACTTTGTAGGAAATATGTCTTGAAACTCATGGAGCAAATCAGTGACCTTTCTTATCATCTCATCATCCTAGTAATCCCCGACATTTGCGAACTTCGGAGTGTCCTTTGTCCTAATGTTAATCTTGCGGATCTTCAGCGGTTCACTGATCGGATCGCTTGGTGCGTCAGGTGGTACCACAACACGACTTCCTTCTGATTCCGAGATATTCACATTCCATAGATCATCACCATCTTCTGGCCCACCACTGATATTGAAGCATTCCATGAGAGACTGCATCTGGCAGTGCGTGTGCAGATCCGCAGGATATGCCATCAGGACAACTTGCAGAATTACATCACGGATGAGCTGTAATGCATTATTAACCTCTGGATCAGCATCCACAAAACTGAATGTATGGGTAAAACACACTATGAGCTCCATCCAAGTAGAAATTTCTCCTCGCAACTCAGCTGCAGTATACCATGAGTGTGGCATCTCATCCAAAGTATGGATAAAAGCATGGACCCACTCATCTCTTGGTTGCGATACCCATAACCGCTGACACTCCATCAAGTGACCACTAGGATCATTCCGACCATCATACTTTCCAGTGTGGTAAACCTCAGTATCACCAAAGCGTATCATCATCAATCTTCTGCATGTCGACCATCCATCAATTGATGCTTTGTGTGCCACCCACCAGTGTGCTGGTATAGCCTTCAATGCTTTGTTCAATGCCAGCAATCGCTGTGGTTCGGAAACTCGTTCTTCGAACTCCGTAAGAGATAAGCCAGACAGTCCTTCATATACCGGTAGTGTGATAGTTCATTTGCAACATGACATAATGACTGCGTGATCAACCCACACTTACAGAGCGACACTTCGTGCAAGCGGTTCTGCCAATATTCTAGTGCATCATCAGAGTCGGATGACGCAGAGCTATCGCTGCGCCATCCTAGCTCACCGTTGGCAGTCAGATGGATATCATCTTCAGATATATTGAATGCATGGTCCCATCCACTGGGATCATCATCCTTCATTGGTTCTATGTAGCGGTGTCCTTCAGCCGGATCCAATGGGGTGATAACTCTGAGATCGCGATTTTCAAAAGTCATCATCCGTCACTTGAAGTTGATTACAACTCCACTATCATTAGCCCATCCAATCCCTAGTAATGCGGGATAAGAGCTTCCTCCTTCAAACAATTCTATTACATCAAAGTTGGCATATGTTTTCAATCCCTCAATGTCCACCACCATTCGTGGAACTTTCCCAATCGAT
Source organism: Larix kaempferi (assembly GCA_027924585.1). NCBI lineage: Eukaryota > Viridiplantae > Streptophyta > Pinopsida > Pinales > Pinaceae > Larix > Larix kaempferi. The sequence continues at coordinate 2,169,599 of BSBM01000386.1, read as the reverse complement.
GTCACTTTAGCGTGATTAGCTAACCGGAGCTATACAGGGGACCAGCTCAATGGGGGACTCCCCATCTTCTGCCAAGCCTTCTTGGTAAATATGTTGACATCCGAACCAAGATCCAGAATAACTGAATCAATATCATAGTCGCCAATTTGAATATTTATCCGCATCTCCTTACACGTCTTTTGTCGTTATAAGGAATTAACCACAAACTCTTGTCGATCCTGGGCCGGTCATCGCAATAGAGCTTCAATCGCAGCAAGAGAGTCGGGATCTCTTTCCAGGGATAAGAAATGTTCCAAAAATGCTTGAAGTGTGCTGGACTGCCGTGACGGGCCAGCCTCTGAAGTCATATCAAAAGTAGAGGGCATGTCATACATAACAGCTTTACCTTGGTCTTTTTCTAGTGCACGACATGCTTGAAGAAATGCCTCCCGCTCCACATCAATGTCGAATGATACCTTCTTTTGTCCAGCTAATCGGATTGTTGAGCTTTCCTCTCCAGTTGTCTTTCCTCCACGAGTGACCACAGCAACGGAAGCATCTTACGGTCTTGGCTCTGCAGAAATTATCGCGATGTTTGCACCCTGGGCTGGTTCAACGGCGGATTCCTGGGTGGGTTCACATTCTAATTTTGATTTGGCCACATATTCTGGTTCTACACTTGGTTCTGGGAAGGCTGCTGTGCCTGGGGCTGGCTATGCAACTGGGGAGTGTTCCTTGCTTTCCATTGTGCAATCAACTATGGACAATTCTCAACTATGTGATCGTTAACAAAATAGAACGTACACTGGTTCTGCAGCAGTGGAAGTGCCGCTAGTAGTGTCCCCATACCTCACAGTGATAGCATTGGATAGGTCCACGACCACCTCGTCCTCCTGCTTGACCAAATCCTCCTCCACGTCCTCCGCGGAATCCTCTCTGCTGCTGGTACTGTGGTTGGTTGAACTGTTGCTGCATTGGTGCTGGTTGCATTCCTTGCCCTTGCTGTGCATACTACGGTTGTTGTACATACTATGGCTACTGTTGAGCCATCTATATCGGAGCATATTGCGGCATAAACTGCTGCGTTTGCTGCTGCTGCGGTACAAACTACATCTGCGGTTGAAGTAGCAGCTAGGCTACCTGTGGCTGCAGTTGTGATTGTTGTACAACACACTGGTCATCCTTGACATAGAGCGCATCATACATTCTTTCTTGTAGCAACCCGTATGCACTACAATCTTTGTCGTCGTGACCCACCGACTTGCAAAACGTACAATAAAGATTCCTCGGGGTTGTGACCATTTTCTGCATATATGGGAAATTGTCATGGTTGTGCCCATATACCTGACAGACATGACACTACGGCATGCTACCACCATTCAATGGATTTGGCATCCTCGAAACCAAATAGTTGCAGAAATCCGGGAAATTGTCCTTCGTATGCCCTTCTCCTCGACATCGCGTACACCATACTTCATTGCGTTGTTCCTTGCTCTTCTTTAAATCTTGTAGCTGTATAGTCAAGTTAGTGAGCTGTGTCCATATCTGCGATATCCCGGCTGCATTTTCTCCAATCGGCGAGGCCTCCAACCACATTGCAATCTCTAGAGCTTCGTTGGGCGTCGAGATGTTTTGTTGCATTAATGGTAGCCGAATGTGTGGTAGCAGTGTTGCAATGAACCATTCTTTATGTTGGACAATGCTCATATCAAAACTAACCGTTTCCATTAGCGTCTTGAATCACTGGTCGAAATCCCACACCGTCTCATTGGGATACTGCTTAATTTCTTTCAATTCCGTAATAGACTGAGCCTTCGACTTGGGCTTTATGAATTCTACAATTAGTCCATCTTGAATCTCATCTAGTGACTTCTCTGGGGCTTCTGTAGGGACTAGAACAAACTTCATAAACCAATATAATGCATGACCTCACAGAGTTGTCGCTAACTGCCCTTTTTTAGCAGCATCATCAGTGATCTGTTTGACTGTCCATACGGCTTCACACAAAAACCAATACTGTTTTGGGTTGTCTATCCCACTCCCGTGGAACAATGGTAACTTAGCATCATCACCCGCCATTCTGGGCTTCCTTCCTCCTTTCGTTGTACTACTATCGATTAACTTCTGTGGTATTGAAGAACTTAGTGGTGTCGAAGTGGTATTTCTTGCTATCTGAGAGATAGTGAGCGGAGGTGTGTGTACGTTGGTGCTGGGGCTTGGTCCTGCCTCTATCCTGGGCGTATCTTGGTTGTCCTTGTCAAGACTGTGAGGTCACTTCATCCCATGTGGTCTTCCTTCACGGCCTTGCGGTTCGACCGCAACAGGACCTTCTCCTATCCTCTACCTCTTTTCCTGTCGAAACCTCGCTCCTCCCCTCGTAAGACCATTTTCTTCCTAGACTTCATTCACAGTCTCATCATGACCTGCACTGTAATGACCCTTTTTCAAAATTTTATTAAAATGGCAATTTTCCACTTTTTTTCCCTAGTTCGACCTTTGACTAGTTTTGATCTCTAGGTCCCAAATTTGCCCCAAATGATTTCAAATCTTCTGAGAAGGTATATGAATGAGATTAGAACATAAATATGTGTTTTAAGGATGCCTTTGGACCTTTAAAATACTTCTGCAAATACTCTTTCAATTCTGGCCAATGTAGGGAACTTTACTAGTAATTTGCCTTTGACTAGTATTGGTCTCTATGTCTCGAATTGACTCCAAATGCCTTCAAATCTTCAAGGAAGGTGTATGAATGATATTAATACTTGAATATGATGTTCAGGGATGATATATGGCCACCAAAATACCTATGAAAACTCTCTTAAGATTCTGGACCAAGTATGCAATTTTACTAGTAATTTGGGGTTCAAATCCCCCTGGGGTAAGCATTGAAAATGGCTTCCCAAATGCCTCCAAAGCCACTCAAATTTCTGAACAGAGGTAGGGAATGTATTAAGGATGTTATTAAGGTCTCATGTGCACCATTAATTTATTATTATATCTGTTCCAACCCTCTCCCATTCAACTGCAAAAATCACCAATTCGACCCTTGGGGAAATGGCACTATTTCTTCTCCCAGTGCAATTAAACTAAGTAAAAATACTTCAAATGCTCAAGTACAGTACATGAAACTTGTAAAATACATCCATGGCAGTCCATTAATCACAAATTCAACAGAGAATCATCCATTCATTCGAAATCATCATCAATACATTGGTTCACAACAAGGTAGTGGGGAAATGGCATTGTTCTTCCATTAAAAATGAGATTTATACATTTCTACTTGGAATTTCGACCTGAAACTTTTTGGAGATGAATAAAATAGTATTTAATTCATATTAAAAAAGAAATGGGGCATTAAAAGATTCCCCAAAGAGTACAATAGCTCACCAAAAACGCCCTCCCTCAAGGATTAAGAATATGCCATCAAAACCGGAAATGGTTGAAGGAGTGAGCTGCAATAGAAGAAACCATGAGCTGCCCTGTAGCTTACACCTGCAAATAAATACTCCATTAAATCTCCAAATGAAAGGTCTGAATGGCCTTTCCAATTACCAACTTGGATGGGAATCTTTCACCCTCGAAATTGGCTAAGGCAAGAAACTAGTCATCCACTAGCTCTCCCTCTTCACAAATGCAATTGCAAATTCTACAAATGATCAAAAGCTGGTTTCATTATTTGTTATTGACATTTATAAACTTCTAATTTCCTCCATGGGTTGAATTCCTTCCAAGAGACTCATGCCAACTCAAGTTGGGAAGAGATTCCAAAGAACGCCACTTGTACAACAATTCCTAGTCTCCCACTTCCACCAAATCACATGTGGAAGCATATTAGCTGCCCTAACACCCTTGAGCGCCCTATTGGAGTCTATTTTTAGCCCTGACATGTCATATATGTCATATTTCAGCCTTCAGGTCTGATTTGTGTCATAGGTGTCATAGCATCTTCATCATTGTTGTCATAGAGCTAGGGAATCTAGCCCAAGTGTCTCACTAGCTCCAAATTGCCTCTTCCTCTTCCATGGGAGTTACTCTTCCTCTATATTTCGACCTTGGATGAGTCATTCAATGAATAATACCTTTTGGACTCCCCCAAGTATGTTACCATTCACCTTGAATTCGAATTGGTGAGAGAATGATGCCAAATGTAGTGGGAAAATCTAGCCATATGTGGGTCCCACTTCCTCCATGTGTCTTCATGATGAAATGCCACTTTGATTTTCACTTGTATATATTTATTTAGATCCTTTATTAAATATTTATGCCATTCTAATGTTCAAACATCATTTATTATCCCCATTATTCCAAATCCCAAAGCTTCCACCCCAAACCTAGGAAACTAGTAATTTTCCTCCTTGGCAATTATTTGACCTTTAGCATCAATTTGACAAACTTTAATGAATAGAGCCAATGTTATTAGGCCATTGTGACCCAATACCAAATTTGGGACATGAAAAATCCTCCCTTCCCAATATTGCTTGTCCTCAAGCAATTTTAAATGTGGGTGTTGAAGAACCTACTTTCTGTATAATTCTTTGAAGTTGCCATTGAATTGCCCAACCTTGAGTCTTTGAGTTTCCATGAAGATTTTAGAGAGGAACCACCATGCTTGCTGCTGCACTAATCTGATTAAAACCACTTTATTAAGTGGGGAATCCATCTCCCATACTGCTTGCTTCCCCAAAAAATATGAAACCAATGAGATAAAAATTATTCCAGGGTCCCATTGCTTGTCTTGCACCCCAACAATGAAGAGTGCTCTCCAACCCATACCATCAGATAAGATGATTCCTGGATACCATTTTCTCCAAGTAAGTAGACCACCATTTGCTAGGTGCATACAATCTTCAAGTGACCAATCAAATCTGCTCCAATGACATAGGTGAGGATCCCATGTCCGATAGTGCTGCTCCAAAAGAACGTGATATGCATCAAAATATCCAGCCATGCATTCTTTCATCCAAGAAGTGAACGAAGAATCTCCACTAAAATCTGAACCAAATAATGAGTAGGAAAAACAAGGAGACTTCAAAGGACTCAAATAAGTCTCATCCATACATCCATGAGGATATGTATCATCATAAGGTAAAGCAATATGCTGTTGCAATTCTAAATAATGAGGTGCTCTATTCATGTCATCATCAAAAGGAGAGGTAGGAGTTTCATACCCCTCATGTGGCACCACTAGAAAAAAACCTTTCACCCAATTTTCATCCCAAAGTGATGTGGCTGGAAAAGAAGTGTGGGGTGAGGAATTATGAACCAACTTTAATTCTTTACAACTCTTACCCATTGAAATATTTAATTCATCTTCTCCATAATTGGCTGGTCCAACTATTGTGAGATCATGTACCTCTTCCAAGGCTTTGCAACTCTCTCCATGAGGCAACTCATAATCCCTTTGAACAAGGACAAGTGCTTGTCCTTCTTCTTGTTTTAGTGTAGCATCTTCAAGAACTTGCATATCAACATGTACCTCATTTTCCACAATTACATTAGGTTCCTCTTTTGTGACATAAATTATTTCATCCTTTTCCTTGAAAAGAGAACCATTGCTCATTATTTTTTCCGAGTTGCTTCCAAGTTCACTAAGCAACAATTTGAACTCTTGAAAGTATTGCCTCCACTGGTCTTCAAAGGATGGTTTAAGTAATTTTCTAAATTCCTCATTCTCCTCTAAGGTTCCTTTCTCATCCTTACTCATGGTGACCAATGAATGCACTTCTTCTCCTACTTCTTCCCTTTCACCAAAGTAAATCTAGTTTCAGTTTCTAAGGGTGGTGGATTATTTCTTTGAATCCTGTTCTTCATTAATGCTCTACCACATCAGGTGCCAAGACCATGCTCTGATACCACTGTAATGACCCTTTTTCAAAATTTTATTAAAATGGCAATTTTCCACTTTTTTTCCCTAGTTCGACCTTTGACTAGTTTTGATCTCTAGGTCCCAAATTTTCCCCAAATGATTTCAAATCTTCTGAGAAGGTATATGAATGAGATTAGAACATAAATATGTGTTTTAAGGATGCCTTTGGACCTTTAAAATACTTCTGCAAATACTCTTTCAATTCTGGCCAATGTAGGGAACTTTACTAGTAATTTGCCTTTGACTAGTATTGGTCTCTATGTCTCGAATTGACTCCAAATGCCTTCAAATATTCAAGGAAGGTGTATGAATGATATTAATACTTGAATATGATGTTCAGGGATGATATATGGCCACCAAAATACCTCTGCAAACTCTCTTAAGATTCTGGACCAAGTATGCAATTTTACTAGTAATTTGGGGTTCAAATCCCCCTGGGGTAAGCATTGAAAATGGCTTCCTAAATGCCTCCAAAGCCACTCAAATTTCTGAACAGAGGTAGGGAATGTATTAAGGATGTTATTAAGGTCTCATGTGCACCATTAATTGATTATTATATCTGTTCCAACCCTCTCCCATTCAACTGCAAAAATCACCAATTCGACCCTTGGGGAAATGGCACTATTTCTTCTCCCAGTGCAATTAAACTAAGTAAAAATACTTCAAATGCTCAATTACAGTACATGAAACTTGTAAAATACATCCATGGCAGTCCATTAATCACAAATTCAACAGAGAATCATCCATTCATTCGAAATCATCATCAATACATTGGTTCACAACAAGGTAGTGGGGAAATGGCATTGTTCTTCCATTAAAAATGAGATTTATACATTTCTACTTGGAATTTCGACCTGAAAATTTTTGGAGATGAAGAAAAGAGTATTTAATTCATATTAAAAGGGAAATGGGGCATTAAAAGCTTCCCCAAAGAGTACAATAGCTCACCAAAAACGCCCTCCCTCAAGGATTAAGAATATGCCATCAAAACCGGAAATGGTTGAAGGAGTGAGCCGCAATAGAAGAAACCATGAGCTTCCCTGTAGCTTACACCTACAAATAAAGACTCCATTAAAGCTCCAAATGAAAGTTCTGAATGGCCTTTCCAATTACCAACTTGGATGGGAATCGTTCACCCTCGAAATTGGCTAAGGCAAGAAACTAGTCATCCACTAGCTCTCCCTCTTCACAAATGCAATTGCAAATTCTACAAATGATAAAAAGCTGGTTTCATTCTTTGTTATTGACATTTATAAACTTCTAATGTCCTCCATGGGTCGAATTCCTTCCAATAGACTCATGCCAACTCAAGTTGGGAAGAGATTCCAAAGAACGCCACTTGTACAACAATTCCTAGTCTCCCACTTCCACCAAATCACATGTGGAAGCATATTAGCTGCCCTAACACCCTTGAGCGCCCTATTGGAGTCTATTTTTAGCCCTGACATGTCATATATGTCATATGTCAGCCTTCAGGTCTGATTTGTGTCATAGGTGTCATAGCATCTTCATCATTGTTGTCATAGAGCTAGGGAATCTAGCTCAAGTGTCTCACTAGCTCCAAATTGCCTCTTCCTCTTCCATGGGAGTTACTCTTCCTCTATATTTCGACCTTGGATGAGTCATGCAATGAATAATACCTTTTGGACTCCCCAAAGTATGTTACCATTCACCTTGAATTCGAATTGGTGAGAGAATGATGCCAAATGTAGTGGGGAAATCTAGCCATATGTGGGTCCCACTTCCTCCATGTGTCTTCATGATGAAATGCCACTTTGATTTTCACTTGTATATATTTATTTAGATCCTTTATTAAATATTTATGCCATTCTAATGTTCAAACATCATTTATTATCCCCATTATTCCAAATCCCAAAGCTTCCACCCCAAACCTAGGAAACTAGTAATTTTCCTCCTTGGCAATTATTTGACCTTTAGCATCAATTTGACAAACTCTAATGAATAGAGCCAATGTGATTAGGCCATTGTGACCCAATACCAAATTTGGGACATGAAATGCACCCATCTACCCCTTATCATTCCATGTACCTCCTCCCAACTATCGCGGTATCCACGGCCTCCGCCCACTAGGCTGTCTACTGATTAAGATGCATCTTCAGTATATCCTTTTCACAAATAAGCATCTTAATCGACAGTAAAAACCTGCCCTGAGGTTCACGAAAAAAATATCTTTCGGCTTCACTATAGGATTTTTGAGTATCAACCATGAACTCTGTGATATAGCCCTATAGGATGCTATCGAACCACACTTCAACAACCCACGATGATTTATTATCAACCTCCTGTAGCTCTTGAATCAACTCGGGGGTCCAGGTCGTTGGTTCACCACCCTGGAAGTTCCTCTTCTGGAAGGTCAACTTCGCCCACCACTCATACAAAATTACTGGGAATTCACAGAAGAACCATTCATGCGGTCCGTCATGAATATATCTATCCACCCACTGATCTACTATCAGTCGAGTGTTCCGGCTTTCTTCTTCCGCAAATTCTTGCAGCTTTTGATCAAACCATTCCTGGATCTAGGGTTTCATCGGGTGCCACAACATATCCACCTTTCACTTCGCACACGATCCCGGCAACGGAACCATTTGTTGACTCAAACCTAGTTGACAGGGGTTCCCATCACTATCGACACCAGCCCACTGCGATCTCCCTGATCACCGACCCAGACAGGTTTTACCCTGCCTAGCAACACCTGCAAAGCAGATGAGGTCTCACCCGAGGCGATCAGGAGAGAGTGGACGGAACCATGTTTCCACTGAATGAAGGAGGATGTGTGTGGCATCTGCTACTTAATATTATTGCAACATTCAATGGAAAATCTATGCATTTACTTCAACATTATTGTACTCATAGCATCATTTAATGGAAACATTCATTGTTGCAGCATATTATAACAGTAAACGATTATTGCATCAAAGAAACATGGAATTACCATCGAAAAACAGAAGACACACTAGGATTGCACAGAATAGTTTCATCACATCATATTATTACCGCAAAAACCCAATACAATGCCTTTGTAGATCACAGACTTCAGCAATATCTCTTGATCTCACAAAACCGCATATCAAGACTCTCTCTCCTTACCCTCTCTTTCGACCTACAACTTCTTGTCTATATATAGGCTTCCGCCTTTACAATGCTTATCCACTTACTAATAGCTTCCTAACCGACTCTTGGACAAAAGACCCAAGATCTAACTGACACGGTCCAAATGACCCAGAAACTGTAACATCCCAATATTTTCATAAAATTAAAAAAAAATTTAATCGCCAAAAAGGGGCTAATATTTTAAAATGCGGAAATGATAATAATCAATATCCATTAATTAATAAAAGTGTCGCTTGGTAGGAACAATTTAACGATTGTGTCCTTTGTCTTTTAATGACATCATGAAAATCAATTGTTGATTATGTATTTTGTTCGTACGCTGGAATGATTGAAAATTTATGATGTAATGGAAAACATAATTCTTTGACAAATGTTGACAGTTTAACTTTTTTGGATGATGATGAAAGGGGTCCCACGAGGTCTCCGAGGCTTACTTAGCGACTCTGCTAAAGCATTGCATTCGTCCTTCCTGCGCAGATTCGTAGGTAAGAAAAATAGCGACAAGAGTCGAGAGTTTAAATAACCCGGATAGAAATTGAAACTGCTTATGAATTTGATGCTACAGGTATTATCTCTTCTCAATGCTTGTAAGATGAACCTGTCTCTCTCACGTTTGTAGATAACGTCTATTTCAGGGTGTGATTGTTGTGAATGTGTCCATCAAGTGTTGATGAATTTATGTCAGGTCATTCCATGAATGCCTTGCAGCTGTTAAGTAAATCTTTTTATAATAATGATGGTGATAGGTTGACGACAAGGTTGCAAGGTCTTAAGTCATACTATGGAGAGATTTGACAAAATGGTTCTACACTCTGTTGCCTGGGCAATTAAAATGGTGACGCTCTAAGTATTAACACCCAACCATGCAATGGATGCAATGGGTCCTTGGGTGGCACCATACCCTAATGATGTGTTTAAATGACTTATGGTGTGGACAAGCTTTATGAGCTTACAACGAGCCCTATAGCGAACTATATAAAAGTCTTAATTTGAAGGGTGGAGTCAAACCATATCCTATGGTTGCTCGCGACCTTAGTGGATATTCAAATGCTATGATTAAGTTTCGAATTAGTTATATGGATCATATGAGACCTTGGTTATATGCTATCGGTTGATCAATATACATTGCTAAAGTTTACATGTTGAAACTTTTAACGTAGATTCGTATGGGTTGGTAGGTGGAATGATGGCCCTACAAAAAGCCTGTAAACGAATCATTGGTGTAATAAATGGTTCAATTTGCAATTAAAGTGCCTGGCCACCATGTTAGGGATAGTGTTACATGCATGTCTATGTGGAAGTTTCGGCGTGAGAAGGTTTGGCAATTTGCTGAGTTGTAGTGGCTTCCTGCCCTGCTATCATCTGATATGGCAACTCCATGGCTTGGGAGGTAGATGAGCCATTTAATGCTGCACCTGCCACCTTCCAACGTGGCTTGATGTGGGTGAATCTTCGCCGTTGATCGTTGTGTATTGGGATAAGCCGAACCTTCGCGTAACTTATGGATCTTTGTAACGTTTCTTGGTCATTTGCTCGGTGGTAGGGTTTGGGAGATGAGGCCAACTGACCGAGAAACACTTAGGGTTTGCTGTTTTTTCAAGCCTCCCTCAGGCTCGATCCTGAGACTGGTAGAAACCCTGGGTCTGCGAGTAAAAATTATTCATGGGAGTCAAGTCTGGAATGACGGTGTGGTAACCTACAGGTGGGATGAGTGCATATGTGTCGTCATTGCCGTAGCTTGCAAAATATGGGTTTTTCAATTGAGTTGGAAGTTTTGGGAGGTATCCCTCATCGTGGTCTTCGAATTGGGTGCACCTCCTTCACGGTGGATGGATGCGGCTATGTCTAAAAACTCTATTAACTCAGGTAATGTATTCGTTGCAAAGGTTCTCCCACTATTCTTTGTTGCATGCGTTCTATTTCATGCTCCGATGCTAATCTTGTTGCATGGCTGTTGGCAGGTGATCCTCGGTGACTCCACAGGGTGCCAGAACAGTTGAAGAGGAAGAGATTTTAAGTGAACTTGCCGGTAAGCTTCTGTAGTATCCCTCCTTAGTGGTTCTCCTGGCATTGGACTTGATGGGCAAGTGCTGGTAGCATGCCTTCACGGTAGTGGCTTGTCTCGCCTGCAGCATTTGGCAACCTTCAGTTTTTTTGAGTTTCATTGATAGAATAGGTGATGTAAGAGTTTTAAAGTATGTGGCCAGCCATGCCTGGCATCGGCGAGTTTAGCAGGGTTGAACCCTTGTGTTTGCAACCGTCTTGCATTGTTTTTTTTATGTCTTATCATTTGAGTAGTTCTGGGTTGATGCATGAGGAGATATGTTGACAGTAACTTTGTTTTCAATATTTTCTATGTGTATAAATGGTGTGGGGTTTCGAAAGGAATCCCAGCAAAGATAGTGGTGACCATAGGGTGTAACTATTGTTGTTTTAAATGGAAACGATAATGTTCAGGGTTTAATGGTTATGTTTAGTAATTCTTGGAATGAAGAAATATTTCAGAATTCAGGACTACTCAGTAAATGAAAAGGGTAGAATTTCGATTTACAATCTAAATGGTACAGCTTCAATTTGGTGGGATAACCTCTTGCAAGTGAAAGGGATCAGTGAAAGGAAGATCAGCTGGGAGAGATTTAAGAAGTACTTCAAGGAAAAATACCTTTCTGATAGGTATTATGACAGTAAAAGAAAAGAGTTCAATGAACTCAGATTGGGACAAAAATCTATGGAAGAACATGTCCATAATTTTTTGGAATTATTGAGGTATGTGGATTACATTAAAGATGAGAGAGTAAAAATCCAATGCTTCCTTGGGAGTCTACCTCAAAGTTTCAGAGATAGGATTGAGTTTTTTAATCCACCAAGTCTTGATGAAGCCATTAGAATGGCAATGCATTGCTATGAGCAGAGTAAAGGAAAATCAGAGGTTAATCTAGCATGGAAAGGAAATGTTAACACCTACAAAGTGCTCATTACCTCATCTCCCTCACCACATGACTCATTTGTCTATTTTTCCCACCATATTTGCCTCCAAAACCTCAAAAAACCATTAAATGGCCACCAAAAGGCCAAAACCCCCCCTTTTCCCTTCCAAATAATTAAGTTTCCTCAAAAGATAACAAAAACCCTCTAAAAATGCTCTAAATTCCCAAAAATCAAGTAAAAGGGAATAAAAAATATAAAAAAGAGGAAAAAGAGGAAAAAAGGAAGCAAAAACCCTAAAACAATTGACCTAAACCATATGGTGCCAAAAACCATGGGTCAACACTCCACCACTAAAAAACCTATAAATAGGTGATGGAGGCTCCCCATTTCATATCCACAATCTATCCTATCCTCACTCTACCAAAATCACTCGTGAAACCCAAGCTCACCATTAGAGCTAGTTTCCCATTTGAGTGCCCCTTTTGGCCCACCATCCAAGCACCTTGGAGAAGGAGAAGGAACCCATTGGAGCACGGAAGCAGCCCTCCTGGACTACTGCAAGAGCTCCACCAACCTCAACATTTGAGGTAAATGTAACTTTGTTCTCATTTTTAATACAAAAGAAAAATTCCCATTATATTATTGTCTTTTTATTTTCTGTTGATGCACATGTTAGCTTAGATTTTACCTTGTTTTACTGTTTTACTGAACTGCTACTAAGGAGGCCCTTCTCCTTAGTAGGTGCTCATTTGCACAAGCTAGGGTGAAAACCCTAGCCACAGTTTTGGTGACTCCACTATTGGCCTTTGAATTTCTGGTTAAAAATTTAAAAGTTTTTATTTTCTGCAAGTATTTTTCTACTTTCCCTGTTCGGCTGTGGCTTCGGCCAGTTGGGTTTTCTGCCGCAGATCGCGGTTCTATTCCTAGCAGTCGCGGCCCAGATTGTAGCTTTCGGTCGTTTTTCCGCGATTCAGATCGCAACTTTCTACCCTTTTCCCGCGGCCTAGACTGCGACTTCCTACCATTTTTCTGTGACCCGACCGTAGCTTTCTACCTCTTTCCTGCAGCCCAGAGCACAAATTTCTGCCCCTTTGTCACGCATTTTGGACACAGATCCGCGATCCGACCACAGCTTTGTACCCTTTTGTCGCGCTCCAGACCGCGCATTTTGGCCATAGACCCGCAATTTGACCGCAGCTTTCTACCCTTTTTCCGCGCTCCAGACCGCACATTTTGGCCATAGACCCGCGATCTGGCTGCAGCTTTCTGCCCTTTTGCCACGCCCCAGACCACATATTTTGGCTATAGACTCACGATCCAATCGCAGGGTTCACCTCTACAGCCGTGCCCCAGGCCACGCATTTCAGTCACAGGCTCACGATCTGTTTCCTGCATTTTTACCCTTTTTTGAACCCAAAATTTTTCTACAATATTTTCTGCACCTGCACAGCCTCCTGTTCTGTCTGCAGCCACAGTTACCTACAGTCTTTTTCTGCAGTTTTCTTTCTGTTCCATTTATAGAATTTTTAAGTTTAAGCATTTACATTGAAAAAAGAAAATTTTGCATTGCAAGTTAAATTTCTGCATTATTATTGGTTAAAAAAGTTGCCCACGCGTGGCACTTTTGATTGGGTTCATTACCTCACACTCACACACTCTGTCACCTAATTCAAGTGAGCCTTAAAACACTACTTAACACAACCAACATTCTAACCCCACTTGGGGAACACATAAGAATATTGTAGTTAGGTAGGACAGGGGGGATATGCATCCAAATAACACCCCTCAGTCGCTTACACTTGAGACATAGTGGTTGTCCTTTAGGGTACCAAAACCCCCTAGTATTTTTTGGCACGGTCACCACCAGTTTATCAGAGGGCCTCTCCCTTAGGAGGGTTGAAGTAGCCAGACTGGCTCCCGAGGCCTGAGTGGAATACCACAATCCACCTAGTAACTGAAGGCTACCTACTCACTGTCCGCGTGTGGTGTTCCTTTTAGGCCCACACGGTGATAGGTCAAGAGCTGCAGATTCACCTTTTCTGGACCTGTCATGAATGGGGTATCTTAGTTGCCTTTCTTCTAGGATTGTCTTACTCGGTGTCCCTCCTGGTAGGGGGATATCTTTAGCCACTTGGTTCTACTATCCATATTGTCTGACTTGGATTTCATCACCTTGTAGAGGATATGTCTGGTCGAATCAGAATACTATTTAACTAGGTGTTTGCATGCTCCCTTACCTCCCTTTGGTTTAGTGAGTCCACCATTTTTATTTTTAGGCAACCGTTTGCTTGTTGGTATTCTGACCATTTTTTCTGATACTCCGCTTATTGTAGCACAGCTGTTATAGTAAGTGTTTTGAGTTGGTTGTTGGCCTGAGTGCCATATTTTTGCGCTCTCCTTCTGGACACTCGTCTGCATTAGGGTTTTTGAGCTTTTTTTCACTCGACACAACCCCCAGATACTTGACACCATCTGTCACCATTGAGTCCCCGAGACACTCTCGGTGCCTCTGGGGCGAGCCCCCGCAACACGATTCACTTGACATCACTCGTCATAGACGTAGAGCTACATCACTCTACATCACTCATCATAGACTTAGAGCTTCGTCACTCGACTCCATTCGACGCCATAAAGATCTGTCCCCTAACTCTGATGCTTCTTATTTCACATCTGATTCTGAGGCAGAGTCGAAAAACCCTACCTACACAGCACCAACTAGCCCCATGGCTAGCATGACCTCTAACCCCTTCTTTGTATGCACGATTGGTGGAACGCCCACAACGACCCCAGCAAGCACACTAGCCACAACCACACCTACCTTGGGTATGCCCACGATGGGTACCACACCTACCATTCATGTTACTATTCCCATTACAGCGACTACCATACCCAACCCAACCCCATCTGCAACTCATGTTACACTTAGCGGCACAGGACCCTCCCATACCACCTTCGTTCCTCTGTCTGGGGGTAACATCCCCAACATGAACCCAGCTCTCACACTTGGGGGCAACGGTCCCACCATGGCCTCCCCCACTAGTACGTCATATCCTTCTACTAGTTTTCCATTCATGGCCAGTCTCAACCTTCCTGACCTAGCTAGATTGACCAAGGATCCCATCAGACACGATCCCATGTGGCCTCACATGCCTACCAAACTCCCATCAGATATCCCCAAGTTTGAGGGCAAGGCAAGTGAAGACCCACAAAATCACATTATGTCCTTCCATCTATGGTGTTCCTCCAACTCCATAGTGGACAACTCTGTCCAACTCCGTCTGTTACAATGAACTCTCACTGGCTCTACAGCCAAGTGGTACATCGAGCAGCCCCATGGGACCCATGCCACCTTTACTTCCCTTGCCTCGACCTTCCTACAGTTCTTTCAGTTACCTGTCCGCTATGACACGGGAGTTGAGATCCTACTATCTTGCAGATAGAATACGGCCACCCACATCACTGACCACATTCATGAGTGGCGTCGACACCGAAGCCTGTGCAAAATCAAGTTAGATGACCGTATCTTCCTAGATTGGTTTCTCAAATCTCTCCTTCCTGTCATTGCCAAGGATATGGCATCCGAGCGACCCGAGTTCGAGGAAGAAGCCATCTTAAAAGCCAAGCAGTTTGACCTTATCTATGACCATTCTAGTTACTTATATACCATTATACTCGATGCCCCCCATGGCGATTCCTCCCGAAACGATACACTGGGGGCATCCCATGCCGCCGATGGCATCATTGGCCATGTTGCATCGCATAACCAGCCCTTTTCCATGACACATACTAGTAATGGCCCCGACCTTTCGCGGGATACATCCCACTCTGGAGCAACCAATTCATATGCTCCCATGGTGCATAACCACCATTCCCACAGACCCTCATTTCCACCTCAGTGCTTTGGCCATGCATCCCCCTCTTACATTCCCCCAGTTGCACCTCAACCATATTACCACCTGCAAGTCACGCATGCTCCTGTATCCTTTCAAGCCCCCCCCACTTATTATCCGCCACAGGAAGCACCTGCGGCAAATCAACCACCCGTCACACATAGGTATCAACAACCCCCATAAGGTCCAGCACCTGCACTGCCTCCACCCCCACCCACTTATTATCCGTTGCAGCCTGCTCCCACACCTGCATAACCCCAACACCCACCTGTTGCCCAAGGGCAAGTGTATGCGCAACAAAATCCGCAACATAACCAAAATACCCAACGCCAACAAGGCCAGCAAAACCATGGAAAAGGACGTAACTGCAGGATCAACCCCCCTCCATACCAAGGTGGCCAGCCACCTAATCCCCCAAATAATAATAACGCGACACCTGCCAACCAAAACCCCGACAGGCCGCCAAAACAAGCTAAAAACCCTAACTTGCAAATGAACCATCCTTGTTCTATTTGCGGGGTCTATGGCCATTACACACATGCTTTCCCACATTTGGAGCGGGCACGACAACTCTAGACTGATGATGCCCACCGCCAAGGGCACGTGGCACCTCAGGCGCCACCTAACCCCCCCCACCACCTCAAACTCAACCTTTGGTGTTACAGAACCCTTTACCAACCTAAGGAGTGGTGAACACTCAACCGTTAGCTCCCCCTCAAGGAACCACACCACCACAATAGCAAGTCACGTATGCTGCGCCTGCCCATCCCACTTTAGACTCAGGCACCCATCACTTGTTAATGATGTCATCCACCGATGTCAACCTTCAAACCCGCTGAAACCAATATGGCTCCACCCCTGAAGCCCCTCCCACTGACAAAACCACCAACGCTCTTCCCACCGATCAGCCATTACGCATACCTTCGGCCCCATTAGATGGAGACCCAAAAGCCCCTCGCTTCCCACTTCACCACATCAACAATAACCTCAATGCTCGCACTACGTCTAATTACAACATTGTGGATGACTTAGCTCAATCCCCCGCAGCCATGTCTGCATTAGAGGTCTTAAAAAAATATCCTACACAGCGCAAGACTCTACTATCAGCCATTGGTGCTATTGACCCAATTAATTCACGAATGATGGCCTTTGATTTGGACCAATCTGAACCACGCATGCCTTCCACATTAGCATTCCAAGTTTATGTATCCATTCGGAATCTTGTAATCCATCGGTGCATCATCGATCAGGGTGCCTCTACATGCGTTATGTCCACATTCATTTGGCAGAAGTTTGGATCCCCTACTCTCCAACCGTCCACCATTGCATTGCGAGCCTACGACGGCCATTCGGCTCAACCTCAAGGTCTCCTAGCTAATGTCCCCATCCAGTTGGCTAGTAAAACAGTGCTTATTGACATAGAGGTCATCAACGCCCAACTCGATTATAACCTCTTACTTAGCCGCAATTACATGTGTGCCATGTGGGCGGTTGCCTCATCCGTTTTTCGTACCATGATGTTCCCCCATGAAGGACGAGTGGTCAAGACTGATCAACTTACCTATTACGATCCCAATGCCCCCGCTGCACTCGAAAACGTTCTTCCCATGGTTGAACAACCTGTTCGCGGTGCATCTACCTCGTTGGTTTCCTCAGTTGGACTCGGAGTCTACTCAGATACGTCGATGACTTCCACATTCCAATCCATTCCACCCCCGTCACCAGTGACCGAATTTTTTGATTTATGTACCCTCTCCCACAAGACACAAACACCCAACCATCAACCGCCCTTGCTACCCCAACCACCATTGGTACCTAGTCATTTCGGCACCACACCTATCCATACAATCCCCTTCCTATTTCCCCCTTCGGGAGTAGTAAGCGCTCCGATGATGGCCACACTAAACCTCCCGGGTTTAACCTTAGGACTACCTGTATGGTACATCACACCTCCTGTTTCCCCTTCGACACCCAATGTCATCTTACAGCCAGTGCACCCTATCACCACTGCTAATCGACCACCTCCCGGTGTCACCACTCCTTCCTCCTCTACCAACCCACCCCCTCTTTCCAAATACACTAGGGGCAGAGGCCCACAACCTTACACCGCTCCGCCCACGCCTAAAGCCACTAAGAATCCTCCACCATTTCACGCTCCTCCCAAATTCTCTTTGTGTGATGAGTTGGGCCATGCTACCCATCAATGTCCACAATTACCCACATTACAAGAGCACATGCAAATGCTTGACGATGACCCCAACATCCCGGTTGTCCAAATCGACCTTACCCCTAAGCCTCGCGATAAATCACTGCATATCAACTACCCTTGTGCAATATGCGGTATTTACAGCCATTACTCACATCACTTCCCTGATCTCCCAGATTACAGAGCCGCTCTCTACAAGATGAATAAATTGGACCTCGAGATGTCTCCTCCCACCATTGAAGAGATCCACCCCCCAGAGTCTTCGACAATAGGAGAGATCAATACCATTTATATGATCTCTACTGCTAGCATCCCCTCATCAACTGATTTGACTACAAAACGTTTCCGCAATGATGAGGAAATTCTCGAGGCTCTTACTGCACCTGAGTACCCTTAGGAGGATATGCACCATCGTTCCCATTTTCTCCCGGAGGAGTCCTCCACCACCACAGCCACCCAATTCTCCGTTGAGTCCAAAGATTTCCTCCCAACCAAGGTTGACTGGTATAAAGAGCCCATTCCCGCTCTCAATGCCTTCGAGGAAGGTAACAGGGATAACATCTCACCTATGATCCACATCGATATTTCTGCCCCAACCGGTGCTCCTGAACTCATTACGTTAAAAGCCTCCTGCACTGAGTACGAGATCGGAGAATACAAGAAAATTTTCCAAGAGTTCCGCGATGTCTTTTCCTTGTCCTACATCGAAATTCCTGGTCTTGACCCCGCTATCATAGAGCACCACATTGACATGTGGCTAGATGTGCGCCCCATTTTCCAAAAACAACACCCCATTCACCCATCAAAGGTCTTGTATTCCCCTTCACATGAGTTGATTCACCTTGACGGAATGTGCATAGGCGCTACTACCAATAACCAGGTTGAGTACGATGCTGTGACCGGTCTCCTAACTGCTGCCCTTCAAATGGGTATACGTCATCTTCATGTGTTCCTTTACTCCCAGCTACATGTCTCCTAGCTGAACAACTGCTACCAGGTGCATGATCCTTGCCTCTTTAGAAAGTTCCTACAAACAAAATAGCTAAGCCGACAGTTTGAATCCATAACATTCTCTCATGTCCCAAGAGCTCAAAATAGTGTCGTAGATCAAATGGCTAACAACATCCTCGATTGGCATATCAATCACACCATGTAAATCATCCATCATGCATCATCACCACATATCAACACATCAAAAACATAAAAATCCCAAAAAGACTACATCTACAACAAAGGGCATCCACGTGCCTATCATAACAAATCATTTGCATCCACATGCAATAAACAACACAAAACAATATAGGCGCATCCATGTGCGTACAAAAATGATCACCGCAAAAATGCATCCATGTGCAATCTATATAAATATATCATCGTCATATAAATGTCATGAGTGTCCTAGCACTCAGATATCCAAAAAATATACATCGAGGAGCCTCAACAACATCCCTGTCATAAAATACATGACGTATATACAAAAAATCCCGAATGCCCATATGCATCGGGGGGAGTCCCCAACACTCCGTAATGAGAGTCATATCCCCCATCCGAACCATCATAACTCTCCGTCGTAGCCACCTCGTGATAGGCCTCGACCACCTCCCGATCAAGCTCCCGCCACCCCTCGTTGGAGACCCCAACTAGTAGTCGGTCGAAGGTAACTCGCAAGGACTCCAAAGTCTCGTCCGCATCCCATCGTCGCACCTCCCCCTGGTCTGGCAAGGCTGGCAATTCTATGTGCCCACTACGCTCCCTATGCCCCGGCGGTGGCTGCGGTCCCACATCTGCATCAAACCAAATCGCAAAAGGTTAGCATAGTCCTATATCTCTAATCTCAAAACATCCAACATAAAACAATCAAGAAACTAAATATATACCATCTGGACCCCAAACCTGCCCTGGGGGTCATGGCGCCTCCGGATCTCGTACGGGTATTCATCAAAAACCACCGACATCTGCAGCCAATGCAAATAGAGCTCCCACGTAAAATACCGCCCCACCTCTCCACCACCCCTCCGGCGCATCATTTGACCCCACCGCACCATCCACGGCTCCCTCAACCCCCCAACGCGGATCGACACTCGCGGCTGCAGCGTTAGAACCCACTCCATGAAGAAAGCACACAAAAACGACCCATAACAGAACCCCTTGCCAAATACCTTCAACTTGCTCAGCTACCGCTGAACACAGGTGAGGAATATCTAGCCCCAAGCAAAGAAGGTGCCCTGTAATTGTTAAATTTTCATAATTTACTTCAATTTGATCTAGGATCTTAACTGAGAGAACAACATGTACAACAAATCTACAACATATCAATCATGGACACAATAATGCAAGCACACAAGAGACACAGAGTTTACTTGGGGAAAACCATAAAGGTGAAAAACCCCAATAACTTCCTCAGAGATAGATAGAGCAATGATACAACCAAAATACAAGAGATAGTCTTCTCCTAGCAGCAGAGCCTCCTCCTCACAAGTGCGCCACTTTCCGAATGAGAGAAGTGTGTGAATAAATGATCAAATAGGGATCTCTTGATCTCTATTTATACTTGTTCTGTCCTGCCCAATAAACTAATGGGGCCTACATGTCTAACTTAACCCATGGTTAACTTAATCTAGGCCGACCCCACACTTGGTGGTCTAATAACCCTTTGACCCACATGGTGGACCCCAAATAGGGTGGTCTAATAACCCTTCGACCCACATGACTTATACAGGGCCGACCCCAACAAGGTGGTCTAATAACCCATCAAGTATAAGTTACGACACTTACAATATAAATGACGACACTTCCGTATAGAGGAATAATAACATCTCTATAGGAATACAAACACTTCCGTATAGAGGAATAAAACCATCTCTATAGGAGTACAATATACATATATGAAATACATTCCAAAGTTACATATACATCAACACTCCCTCTTAACTAGGAAGGTATTTCTCGACACAGGTCTTCTAGCACAAGTCTTCTTCTCTGGATCATCGTCACTGGATAATCGTCATCGAGTCATCGTCATCGTCACTGCTATTGCTATCTCAATCAATCTCTGAATCTACTTGTCATAGGAATTTCTACAGAGCCAGTCCTTTTTCATACTGGATGTAGGCGCACCACCTGCAGGTCTTCATCATCACTGGCCATACTGTGGAATCCTCAGGACTGATTACGTGAGTCAACAAAACCTCGAACGAGCATCCCGGGACTGATTACGAGCACACAACTCAACCTATCGAATCTCCCAGGACCTTTTACATGCTACTGTACAACCTGTCCACGGCCACAGAGTATCACGAAGCATAACCCAGATGCACACACACAACACTTACACTCACCGGCATGGGAGGACAAACCTACCACCATCCGTGAAAGGATCACAACACTTACAACAACGACCATGGGAGAACACATCTTCCACCATGTCGGAAAGGCTCTGCACTTACATCAACACACATGGGAGAACACATCTTCCACCATGTCGGAAAGGCTCTGCACTTACATCAACACACATGGGAGAACACATCTACCACCATGTCAGAAAGTCTCTGCACTTACATCAACGCACATGGGAGAACACATCTACCACCATGTTGGAAAGGCTCTGCACTTACATCAACGCACATGGGAGAACACATCTACCACCATGTCGGAAAGGCACTGTGCATCTGTGTCTTCGGAACTCATCACACATAATCCAACTGATTATGTAATGTATCCACCTGATACATATGATCATCCTGATCATCATCACTGTACCATCCTGGTACATATCATCTGGAGAAACATCTTGAAGCTCGTCATCATGATCATCCTGATCATATAATGCATCTACCTGATGCATACCAAGTATCTACCTAATACATATCATCATACATGATCCACCTGATCATACAATGTATCCTCCTGATACAAATACAAATACATGATATATATCAATCATACATGATCTACCTTATCATACAATGTATCCACCTGATACATATACATATACATGGTCCAAGCATCCAACATATACAAAATACATACAAATGATCCAATTGATCATATCTAGCATCCAACATGATGCATACACAAAATACATACAAATGATCCAACTAATCATATCGAGCATCCAACATGATGCACACATATACATATAAATGATCCAACTGATCATACAGAGCAGAAACTAGAACATCATCCTAATGCTCATCATCCAATGCTTACGTCCACAGCCATGTGAAGGAACCTCCTTCCAACATGCTTGGAATGGCTTCAGCAAATGTCTCCATCACCTCTTCCTCGAAGTGTCATCGATTTGAAGGACACCAAACGTCTCTCTGAAGTACTCAAACTTCACTCTAGCTAGTGGCTTCGTCAGTACATCTGCAATCTGCTCGTCCGTCACAACATACAGGAGCTTCACAGCTCCTCTCTGCACCATATCCCTAATATAGTGATATTTGATCTCTATGTGTTTCGACCTGTCATGAAACACTGGGTTCTAAAACAGCTTCACATAACTCTGGTTATCACATAAGATACCAGTAGTATCCAACGGGAGATCAAATAACTCAGACAGTAGCTTTCGAAGCCATACTACCTCACAACTAGCCGAACAGGCTGCAACATACTCTGCATCGGCTGTACTCAGTGCTACGTAGGACTGCTTCCTGCTAAACCAAGAGATCACACCCGATCCCATACTGAAGCAACACCCAGATGTGCTCTTCCTATTTGTAGCACTGCCTACCCAATCTGAATCAACATAACCCTGCAGGTTAAACTTTTGATTCATATCATACTTGAGCCCATAATCAACCGTACCCTTTAGGTACCTCAGAATATGCTTTACAGCAACCAGGTGAACACCTTTGGGATCCGTCAAGAACTGGCTCAATGTGTTCACCACAAAGAAAATATCTGGTCTAGTGTTCGTCAGGTACATCAAGGACCCAATCATCTGACGATACATCGTGACATCAACCGGATTAGATGAAGTATCACACAGAAGCTTCAGGTTCGATGCCATAGGTGTGGCCATAGCCTTGCAGTCCATCATCCTGAACCTCTTCAGGATCTCTACTGCATACTTCCCTTGTCCAAGGAAGATTCCATCTGCACTCTGCCACACCTCCATGCCAAAAACAAATAGTACATCATCCCCAAGTTCTTCATATCGAACTCAATAGCAAGCTTCCGCTGTGTGTCGGCAAACAATCTATCATCTCCTGTTACAAATAGGTCATCCACATACAGGAGTAGAATCACAGGATTCCCTTCCTCAACTTTGTAGTAAAGGTTGGAATCCGCTTTACTCTTGGTAAAGCCCAAACTGGATACCAAGTTCTACACATATATGATTCCCTGTCATGTGTCTCAGAACCAAGTAGCTGCTCCACATACACTTCTTCTTCAACTACACCATTCAAGAAAGCTGTCTTGAAATCCATCTGGTGTATCTTCCCTTTCATCAATGCAGCCAGAGAAAGTACGGATCTAATGGAAGTGTATCTGGCTACAGGAGCAAAAGTCTCTATGCTACCACCTGCAACATGCTTGATCTAGTAGATCCTCTTGAGAGTCACTACAGACTCCCCTTCAGGTCTTGGGACTGCATCCCAAACATCTTCATGATCGACTGGTACTCCTCGATCATGGCATTCTTCCCAGATCCTTGGAACTTCAATATCTTCAATATTTTCAATAGATAACTTTGTTGCTTGAACAAATGTTGTAGTCCTTCTTTTGTAGGTGATGGTATATGATCTTTCGTACACAACAAGTTAAATTGCATGATTAGAAAACATCTCATAGTTTTCAGAACAAATTCTTACACAAAGAAATATGTCATACAGTCATGCAATTATTTTAGCCAATGCTTCAATACAACATTTATCCATATTTCGTAACTTTCTAGATGCCTTCCAATCTCTACCAGAACATTGTTAAGAGTGTGCACAACTCCTAACATGTCAGCCAAGAGGTTTCATTCTAGATAAGTTGGAATGTTGTACAGTGCCATAGGCCACTTACCCATGTATATTAGTAGTATATTGTTCATCATTGCAACTATTCTAATATGCATAATACACAACCCAATTCTAGGAACACAAGCATATACATCATTGAATAACATTATGTAAGAAATGACAATTCAAATACTTATCTTGTTTGGTTGTTGGGTGGACTCCGTCTGAATCTTTGCAACTCCATTCTGATGTGGATTGTGAGAAGTGGTCAACTCCCTCTGAATATCTGCATCCTTGCAGAAACTACTGAAGTGTGCTCCTTTGTTTTCTTGCAGGAACAACTGGAGTGTACTCCCTCTTGATCTTTGCTTTCTTGCAGGAACAACTGGAGTTTGCTCCCTCTTGATCTTTGCTTCCTTGCAGGAACAACTGGAGTTTGCTCCCTCTTGATCTTTACTTCCTTAGTTACCTGTCCTTGAACTTATATCCATCCTTAATCACTATGCATGCTTGTTAGTATATACATAATCAAACATTCATTAGTATAATCTTAATATTATCAAAACACAATAATATCAAGCATGTATAGTCAGGATCATTTCAAACACAGATAATAAACATTAGTATTCAAAGTTTCAGGGAAGTCTTCTTTTACTCATGCATATTCTTATTTGATCATAGGACTCTTCTGATTAGTTAAATCATCAATGCATAAACCCATGATTACTCAAACCTATACCTTCATGATTCTTCTGGTTAGTCATATCATCAATTATGGTAAAAACATAATATGAATACAACCATGACTATTCAAACCTATGACTTCATGAATAATCATTGTCAACAACAAAACAGTATAAGATCCTAACACAAGGTAGGATTCTAGCTTGATATAGGAAAAACATACCTGGATTAGCATGCTAGCTAGTTATGTCTAACATACCCACATAATGTCTTCTGGTTCTCTTCAGTGACTTGTGCTAGTAACCTGCATGTCTCATAAGTTAACCATTGTAGAACCCAGTTATACATACCTCGTACGTAGATCTTCTATGTGATCCATGACAATGGATGAATCTTTGCCTTCATGTCATCATGATCATATGTTCTTGAAGTAGAACATGATTTGTCTTTCTTGGTGTACCTTTTATGTTAGCGAACAACATAAAACTCATACAACATCTGTTAGGAACCCATGTCTTTAATTTGTTAGTATATTGTTGTTGGATGCATATGCTTTGTAAGTCGTCCCGTAGTATTTGTTTATCCATAGTTTGTGTTATTGTTGTTGGCGCATATGCTTTGTAAGTCTCCCATAGTTTTGTTGATCCATAGTTTGTATTGACCCATGGTTTTGACCCGTAGTAATTGTTGATCCATATTTTGTATTGGCCCATGGTTTGTATTGACACATGGTATTGACCCATGGTATTGGTGCCTAGACTTAGTATATAAGTGTGTGTTGAGGCCTATGAAGGCACCGTGAAGTTAATTGTATTGAGCTTGCTCAAAGGAGGTTTCCCCCTCGAAGTAAAGTGATTCTGAGTTCTGTTATTTTTTATATCTCGTGTATTTGCATTAATTAATTATTGCAGGTTCTTCACATCTGGTATTAGAGCACTTTCTTGGGCTCGTTGGGTTGAATTTCTGCCAATTTTTTTTTTCGCATTTGTTGCAAGTTCAGATCTGGGAATAATCCCTATCCGCTTAACTGTGGGAAGTACTTGGGAATAAGCCCTAAAACTCATTGTGAGGAGTACCACAGGAACCCTAAAGTAGCTGGCCCATTGAGAGGACCTACCAGCGAAAAGGGCAACGACCCCTACCCGATTGACTAGTTCCCACCCGTGAGGTAAACCAAGAGCTGTCGTTTGTGGAAAAGCGGTTATCAGTTTTACCTAAACTGTGGAGTGAGGGGTACTGCCCCAATACGCAAGCCGTCAGACAGCATTGGTGGCCGAGTGAATCACCTGAACCGATAGGAAGCCGCACATACTTGGGGTCCATATCTATTTTATGCTAAATTGTTGTCGATCACTTCTGCTCCAGATCCAGCCGTTTCAGCTCTATTCTGAAAGTCATTCCAGATCTAGTCTCTGTTTCAGATCCAGCCATTTTTCGATCCTTTCCGAGCCGTTGTAGATCCATCTATTGCGGATCCCTTTCGCGTCGCCGTTGCTGATCCATTTCTGAACAAAAAAAAAAAAAAAAGGTTTTTTCGCCATATCTCCAAATTCTGTTTTTCCGCCATATCTCCCTTGTTTTAACTTCGTTTCCCTTGAAACTTCTCTGACACCCCTGCAATCCCATTCTGCATATTTCATTCCTGAGGACCCTCTCCCAAATTCCACTTTCCAACACCCAAAATCTCACATTTGTCTATTTTTAGGGTTTTCCATAACTTCTTAGATTTTCACCCGATCGCCTTCAAATTTTTAATTTTGCTTCTTTGTCCCTCTCTGCCAAATTTTCTTATTCTATCACCCCGCTTCTAAAATCCTCCTTTTTGCTTTCCTGTCCTTTCGACAGTGTCCAAAATCTAGTCAAACCCCAATTACCCATCAAATTGTTTCTCTAATCCAAATTTCCCTTTACTAAATCAGCTTCTGTTTGTGTTTTTCTACCCATTCCACCCAAAAAAAAACCCTGGTTATGGTTGTCACCCGTGTAGGAGCACACACCATGGAGGAAGCACTTGCAGCCATCCAAACCAAACTTCAAGATCTGGATGAAAAATTTCTCAGCCTCCATCTTCAGCATTCAGCCATGAACAATAACCGACAGCCAGAATATTTTACAGCCACCGGGTTCGCTTCTTCCAGCAATTTTCGTGGGCCGAAACTTGATTTTCCTCGCTTCAATGGTACTGATCCGACTTGATGGATATATCGAGCAGAACAATATTTCAGTCTGCATAATACTTTTGATGTCCAAAAAGTTCCACTTGCATCCTTTCATTTCGAACAGGAATCCCTTCAATGGTACCGTTGGTACATCGAAGCTCATCCCGAGCCAAACTGGACAGATTTTTTCCAACTCCTTTTGCCATGATTTGGTCCTAGTTTTTTTGACGATTTCACATGAGCACTCACTAAACTTCACCAAATTGGCATAGTGAGAGAGTATCAGATGGAATTTGAGAAACTAGCCAATCACACAGAAGGTTTGTCTGATGAATTCTACAGGAGTTGTTTTATCAGTGGTCTCAAAGATGAAATCCGCTTAGAGGTCCAAATGTTCTGTCCCAACACAATGATGGAAGTCCTAGGGTTGGCTAAGCTAGTCGAGGACAAGATTGTAGCTCAACAATGCTCCAAACCCACCTTTGTTCCCTTTAGAAATATGGGTTCCCAACGACCTCCCATCATGCCTGCTCCTCGACCAACTCCTATCAAGCATTTGTCTGAAATAGAGATGCAGGTACGCTGAGAAAAAAGGCTTTGTTATAATTGTGATGAGAAATTCACTCGGGGACATAGATGTGCTCAACAAAATCTCTATCTCTTGGATGTGGATTCTCCGCTTGCCTCTGAACTTGGTGAAGAAGCTCTACATATAGTAGATGATGAGGTTTCCATTCAACACCCACCTGTTGACACCCCGTCTTAGGAGGACCCACCCGAGATCTCTCTCCATGCTGTAACCGGCGTCACCACCCCACAAACAATGCGTGTCAGGGGATACTTCAAGAAGCTCCCTCTTACCATACTCATTGATTCTGGCAGCACTCATAACTTCATTGACCCTCAGATTGCCAAACAGGCTGATTGTTTTGTCCATCCTTGCTCCCACTTTGAAGTCATGGTTGCCAATGGAGGCACCTTACCTTGCAAGGGGAAGTGTCACAATGTGCATATCTCTATGGAAGATTATAACCTGCGCTCTGACATGTTTTCCTTGTCCTTAGGCGGATGTGATGTGATTTTGGGCGTTCAATGGTTACGCACACTTGGCCCCATCTTATGGGATTTTGCTGAACTTTGGATGCAGTTTTCAGTCAATGGGGCACAACACAAATTTATGGGCTTACAACCAGGGTCTCTTTGCATCATTAGTTCACATCACCTGGAAAAGATCCTTAAGAAGAATTCACATGGTGTCATTGCTCAGCTCCATTCCCTTCAGATGCACCCACCAACGATCTCCACTACTTCCTTGGATAGATATGCAGGTGTCTTTCTTGCACCAGTGGGCTTGCCGCCTTCTAGAGACCTTTCTGGTAAGCATTTTTCCGCATCTACATCTCAGCAGGACATGATGGCTATTTTGCATGCAGTACAGAAGTGGCAGCCATCCCTATTGGGGAATTATTTCTGCATCAAGACTGATCTCCAAAGTCTGGAAACTTTCCTAGAATAACGGGTCTCCTCCCCAGCACACCTGAAATGGGTTCTCCAACTCATGGGTTATGACTATGCGACCACTTACCAGAAGGGTAAGGACAATATGGTGGCAGATGCTCCTTCTCGCACATTTGATGACCCAGTTTCTCTTACAGCTATTTCTCTGCTTGTTCCAAATTGGTTGCAATATGTTCAACGGAGCTATCTCTTCTATGATCTCCATGCTTCTTCATCAACAGGGCACTCTGGGTTCCTCAAAACGTATGATTAGGAACAATATAACTTCTTTTGGCAGGGATTGAAAATGACAATTCAACGGATGGTGGTTAACTGTGATACTTTCCAGGTCAACAAGGATGAAACGAACCTCCTTTTGGGACTGCTCGAACCCTTGCCCATCCCTACACAGATTTGGACAACTATTTCTATGGATTTCCTGG
Source organism: Larix kaempferi (assembly GCA_027924585.1). Lineage (NCBI taxonomy): Eukaryota > Viridiplantae > Streptophyta > Pinopsida > Pinales > Pinaceae > Larix > Larix kaempferi. Next base: position 2,140,858 of record BSBM01000386.1, on the reverse strand, counting down.
AAGCGCTCCAGTGGTATAGTACCACATCTAAAAGGGCACCATATGAAGCAGTCTCTGGACAGGCACCGCCAGTTCTTCTTCCATGCACCTTCAGCAGCTCCCCAGTTCAAGCAATTGACTCAATTCTTCGAAACCGCAATCAACTTCTTCTCTTTCTGTAAGACAATCTTCACATGGCAAGAATTCGACTGAAACAACAAGCCGATCAGCATTGTTCTGCGCGTACTTTTCACGTCGCTGATATGGTTCTTCTTCGTCTACAGCCTTCCACGCAATCCTCCCTGAAACTCAAAAGGCGCTAGTGGCCCGGAATGCAACCCGAGGATGCTACAGGGGACCCACTCCAGATTCTGCATCAATTTCCACATCTAAAGCTTTGAGGACAAAGATTTTTCTAAGGGAGAGGGGATGTTAGGAACCCATGTATTTACTTTGTTAGTATATTGTTGTTGGACGCATATGCTTTGTAAGTCATCCCGCAGTATTTGTTGATCCATAGTTTGTGTTATTGTTGTTGGCGCATATGCTTTGTAAGTCGCCCATAGTTTTGTTGATCCATAGTTTGTATTGGCCCATGGTTTTGAAGCGTAGTAATTGTTGATCCATATTTTGTATTGGCCCATGGTTTGTATTGACACATGGTATTGACCCATGGTATTGGCGCCTAGACTTAGTATATAAGTGTGTGTTGAGGCCTATGAAGGCACCGTGAAGTTAATTGTATTGAGCTTGCTCAAAGGAGGTTGCCCCCTCGAAGTGGCCTGTGATCAATATAAAAGTGATTCTGAGTTCTGTTATTTCTGATATCTCGTGTATTTGCATTAATTAATTATTGCAGGTTCTTCACAACATCACAATGCATTAGTACAATCATAAGTGTCATTACCTTAATCAATGAATATCTTCTATTAAGGTGATACGACAAGTCTAGTAATTAATCAAGATTGTACTGTAATGATATGAAGACAAACATATCATAAACTTAACCATGAACAGAATTCGAAACATACCTGTCGAGATTGCTTGTAATCTTCTTATGTAAGGCCTTAACCTCATCTCCCTCTGAAACAAGAACTTCTTCACTTATGCAGATGACCAATCCATTCTCTTCTAGGATTAACCCAATCCACTTGATTTGTAGGAACTGGATCTTGAGCTAGATTAGGGTTTGTCAGAGAAACCCTCAAAATTCAAACTTTGAATTTCAAACTTCCGAAAGGATAGAACTATGCGCCTTGATGAGCTGATCAAACTGGTATACTCAGAATTTGAAAACTGCAAAGTTTCACCCCTCAAATTTGTCTTTGAAACTTTCGAATTCACTAGACATGACCCCGAACTAGGGTTTGATAAAGCCCACCCTTCTTCCCAATCAAAATGTTCGACCCAAATCTCTAAGCTTCTATTTTTCTGAGGAGCTTCCAGCCATGGTCATAGATTTCAAAATTTTCCATTTTTACAGACGCCCTAATTTTCCACTTTTCTGATCAAAGTCCCGAACTAGGGTCTGATCAAGCCCGACCTTCTGCCCAACCACAAATTATGATCTTGGTCTCTAAATTTCGATTTTTATGAGTAGCATTCAGCTGTGGTCTCTGATTACAAGAATTCCAAATTTCTCCGAAATCCTAAATTCCGGAATCCATGAATGAAGGTGGTCAAAAATAATTTTGTTTTGACAGAAATATGTACTTGATTGTTTCTAGTGTAACTCCAAAATTTTCGATCCATAGGTTCTGAAATTTTTTCTTGTGATATCCTGACCTGTCATCTTTCCATCTCGATAGGTCTGACCTCAATTGGATTCTCTGAGAGAGAGTTATTCCAAGTGTCGCAACGTGACCTGTTTATGGGATAAAACAGGAGAGAAAACTTGTATGGTGTGACACGTGTCATTGGTTCAACTTAGGCCTCTGAAAACATTTCCTGAGATAGTACAGTCTATGTACTACCTATTACTTTTTACGAAATTTCATTTGGAGCTTCCTAGCCCAAGTTATGACCTTTTTTCCCAGGTCACATGTTTCTGACTGAGATCTAGAAGAGGCAGAAACCCTATATTGAACAGATGCTAAATCACAAAGTACAACGACTTAGAAGTTGTCCTTTGGACACAAGATACATGAGGATCTGATATTCACCCGGTAAACATTTTAGATCCAAAAACTTTGCCAAAATGGATTTATAGTGAAAGTGCTACGATGACTGGTTTTTGCTATATCAAGCCCTAGCATCGCAAGTGCAACAAGTGTCATACATGCCATATCATGCCTTCTTTCAGGCTAGCTCTGATACCATGTTAAATTTTCAGAATTTACTTCAATCTGATCTAGGATCTTAGCTGAGAGAACAACATGTACAACAAATATACAACATATCAATCATGGACACAATAATGCAAGCACACAAGAGACACAGAGTTTACTTGGGGAAAACCATAAAGGTGAAAAAACCCAATAACTTCCTCAGAGATAGATAGAGCAATGATACAACTAGAATACAAGAGATAGTCTTCTCTTAGTAGCAGAGCCTCCTCCTCACAAGTGCGCCACTTTTTGAATGAGAGAAGTGTGTGAATAAATGATCAAATAGAGATCTCCCGATCTCTATTTATACTTGTTCTGTCCTGCCCAATAAACTAATGGGGCCTACATGTCTAGCTTAACCCATGGTTAACTTAATCCGGGCCTACCCCACACTTGGTTGTCTAATAAACCTTTGAACCACATGGTGGACCCCAAATAGAGTGGTCTAATAACTCTTCGACCCACATGACTTATACAGGGTCGACCCCAACAAGGTGGTCTAATAACCCATCAAGTATAAGTTATGACACTTACAATATAAATGACGACACTTCCATATAGAGGAATAATAACATCTCTATAGGAATACAAACACTTCCGTATAGAGGAATAAAACCATCTCTATAGGAGTACAATATACATATATGAAATACATTCCGAAGTTACATATACATCAACAGTAATACCCGCTCTATCAACTGCATCAGTCCCCCCAACACCTGGTTGGGTGCCTGTGACCCCAACACTCAGACCACACATGCTGCAATCGCCCGAATTGATGGCTTCTATAAGTCACAAATCAGAAGTGCATTCTTATGCACTTTTGCCGTAGGGAAGCAGTACCGATCTAGCATCTCCTCCATGTACACATCCGCGGACCTCTGTGGCTGGGTATCCGCCAGCCTACCCAAACAAGGAAGTCCTGTAAAAAAGTACACATCTGCTAGGGTGAGCTCCAGTCTCTCCCCATGCACCATGAAGGTTTGCATATTGGGCTCCCAGAATCCCACCAACCTGTTCAGCAGCAGTACTGCTGAATGCATCATTGACACCTGTGCAAATTTCAACAGCCCGCACAACCCCAAAGTCCCCCGGACATGTCGATCATCCTGTATGTACTCCATGAGATCGTTAAGTATCTTGCGCTCTTGCCATAGTAATTTCAGCATCCTGTCAATCCCACAATGAAAACTCATTCAGAACATCATCAAATAAACCATCATCCCCCCTCCAGTATGACTCCACAATCTCGATCCAGATTGCGGCTGTGGGGCCCAATGTCGCAATCCCAAATCATGGCTATCGGGACTACAGCCGCGATCGTAGTTCGTGTATGTGGGGGCCATAGTCGCGATCACATATCGCGCATGTGGGGGCCATAGTCGTGATCGCAGATCACGGTTGTCCAGGCCACAACCGCGGTCATAGATCGCGGCTATCCAGGCCATAGTCGCGATCTCGGATCGCGGCTGTGGAGGCCACAACCGCAATCCATGACCGCGGCCATCACCTTGAAACCCACAATCCACACCCCTCATGGACCATACCACCCTCCCTTAGGACCCACTACCCACCCGAATCGAGAAAACATTAAAGGTAGAAGTTCAGTGAAATACCTCCAACTCGCAGAAATAAAATCGACTGGTCGAATTGCCCAAAAATGCCAAATCCGCTCTGGCCCACCACACTCTCTTATCAAAGTCAACTGCACAAATGACACTTGGCATTATGGGTCCACTTACTATTTATAGACAGTTGACTTTTTCTTGATTCAAGCATTTTTTATCCATACGAAGTCCATTTTCCAAACCGTTTCCACCACTGGAATCAGAACGATGAGACCTTCAGAATGGTCGACTCGATTTCTCGTTTTCTCCGAACCCCCTTTTTGGAATTTTTTTCATGCACCTCGCCATCTCGATTTGCATGCCACATCGACCGTTATCAGTTTTTAGCATTCCTTATACCATCGGATTTAGTTTTCTAAGCCCGTGATGATGCTTGAGATCATTTCTTGCTCTCACCCCCAGATTTTTTGGGCATTTTTCACCAGCCCCTAGTCGTCTCGATTTGCATGTCACCTCGACCATTATCCATTTTTGATGTTTTTTATATCATTGGATTCAGTTTTCTGCACTCGTGATCATGCTTGAGATCATTTCTCACTGTCACAGTCATCCCTTTCTTTGACATTTTGTCTGTCCACCGCGCAACCACGGTCTACGAGCCACATCGGCCGCCATCACTTTACACTTGCTTTGACACTGCAAGCATATCCATGAACTTTCCACTCCCTTCATACTGCAGTTATTTCGTTATTTTGCCACCATTCACCATTCCGCAAGGAGGCACCACTAGTGTTCCCCCCCAACCCTCATTCTTGGTTCTCATCGATGTCCCTTGATTGAACACTCTCTCCTTGCTTGGCCATTCCTTTTGTTCGGTATAATTTTATCTCTTTTTCGGGCCAGACAAGTCCTTTACGAAAAAGGCACTTAGGGAGTTTCTGTTAAGCTCTTTTCTGACTCCTAAAAGAATGAAAAGATCACCGAGCAATCTTGCTTCCTTTCATGCTCGTTAAAGTACCTGAAAGGGCGTCTATTTGGTATAAGTTTAACCCTTTTCCGGACCTAGTAGACTAATTACGAAAAATGAATACTCTAGTCACACCGGCTAGAACAGTTCTCCATTGCATCCTTTTATGCTTTTTCGGGCCTTGGAGACTAACACACGAAAAAGAAACCCCCAGGAGTCTTCTTATTGTTTTCAGACTCTCTAAAATTGAAAGCAACCACGAGCATGCACTGTCTTGAGCTCGTATAAATCCACACGATGGTACCATTCCATTATTTTAGAGTCTTCTTATCGCTTTCAGACTCCTTAAAATTGAAAGCAATCACAAGCATCAACTGTCCTGGGCTCGTATAAATCCACATGACAGTACCATTTTATACCTTCTTTGAGCTCCTTAAACCATGAAGAAGGACCCAACGGTGCCTCCTGGCACCATGACAGATCATATCTCGTCCCCACATTATGGCAGCAACCCCAATACGGTTGCCTTTGTTCAGAGTATTCTGCGATATGCCACCCTTAAGAGTTTCCGGATCTCATACATCAGTTTGACCCCCTGAGCCTCTCCCATTACAGTCATATCCCCTGATCCATTAAGATATGATCCCTTTCCCTCAAAATTCAGTTTCATATGCTGCCAGGAAAACCATGTCATCATAATCTGAATGAAGGAAGTTTGAGTCCCCCCCCCCCTGCGACCCCAATTATTCCCCATCCCCAAAATATGTCAGTCCCACTATCAGAACTATCACCTTCTAGTTGTTCACCTCACGCTCCTATCGAGGAAACATCATTTCCTTGATAGTTGCAAGGTCTCCCTCTGTCGATGCCAACTAATCTATTCTAGAGTATAGACCTAGAGGTCCCTATGCCTTGGACTCATCACCATCAGTGGTGAGTTCCTACAGATCATTTCGAAAGGAGTCCTTAGTGCCTCTCTAAATGATTGTTTCTCACATGCTCGACATCAACACCTTGTTTCTCAGTTCTTTGTCGAAGACCCCGGACTTCCCCCGACTCTAGCACATTGGTGAGTCACTTTGGAACACCCAACTATATGTTCCCAAGGATATCCGGGTTGCATTGGCGATAGTATTCGGAGGCCACCCACTTAGATGCTTCCTTGAGTACCCAGTATAGCTACAGTCCAGTGTACCATTGAGGGTATGACTCCCCGTCATTATGATCCAACAACTCATCAATTCCTCTAGTACCACACTCAGCAACACTATTATTATTCTAGTGTATCAGTTCTTCAGCTCACACATGGTCTGACTGGCAGTCTGTCCCAGATTTGTGTCCCCTCTGGACCCTTATGATGTACACAGTAGTTCTCCATGTATCTTTCAAGTCCCCTTTTTGGGCCTCATTGTTATTTTATATATCTTGATACGAGCATGGGTATGCCCACCTCGTCCATATAATGAGATTATGCCTCATTCATTATTCAGGTCATGTATTTTCAGTTTTTGTATTGCTTCAGGACCACTTTTCCGGTCTCCAGTCCGTTTCTTCTCTTCTCCACACCCCAAGAAAACCATAAAAAACCTATAATGTCTATCAACCATACGATGAGCTCCTGCCCTCACACATCAGGGGGAAATCTGTTAACACCTACAAAGTGCTCATTACCTCATCTCCCTCACCACATGACTCATTTGTCTATTTTTCCCACCATATTTGCCTCCAAAACCTCAAAAAACCATTAAATGGCCACCAAAAGGCCAAAAAACCCCCTTTCCCCCTCCAAATAATTAAATTTCCTCAAAAGATAGCAAAAACCCTTTAAAAGGGCTCTAAATTCTCAAAAATCAAGTAAAAGGGAATAAAAAATATAAAAAAGAGGAAAAAGAGGAAAAAAAGAAGCAAAAACCCTAAAACAATTGACCTAAACCATATGGTGCCAAAAACCATGGGTCAACACTCCACCACTAAAAAACCTAGAAATAGGTGATGGAGGCTCCCCATTTCATATCCACAATCTATCCTATCCTCACTCTGCCAAAATCACTCGTGAAACCCAAGCTCACCATTAGAGCTAGTTTTCCCATTTGAGTGCCCCTTTTGGCCCACCATCTAAGCACCTTGGAGAAGGAGAAGGAACCCATTGGAGTACAGAAGCAGCCCTCCTGGACTACTGCAAGAGCTCCACCAACCTCAATATTTGAGGTGAACGTAACTTTGTTCTCATTTTTAATACAAAAGAAAAATTCCCATTATATTATTGTCTTTTTATTTTCTGTTGATGCACATGTTAGCTTAGATTTTACCTTGTTTTACTGTAAAGTTTTACTGTTTTACTGAACTGCTACTAAGGAGGCCCTTCTCCTTAGTAGGTGGTCATTTGCACAAGCTAGGGTGAAAACCCTAGCTACAGGACAGCCAAGAGGGAGGTTTGATCAAAAGAAAAGTGGCTTCAAGCCACCATTCAAAAGTAAGCCCAGGACCTTTCCACAGGGGCAGCAAGCAAGGAGTGATTCAAGCCAGCAGTAGCAACATATAAAGCATCAAAAGGACCAATTCAGTGTTGGGGATGTGGAGAAAACCACATGCTAAAGGATTTTCTACATCGGAAGGAGAATCCCCGAAGGTTGCACAACTTAAAGGGAGCAGCAACAGTGGAGGACACCGCAAGGGAAACGCCTCAAATTTATGTAGCGTTGGATAATCATCAGGAAGATCATCAATCATCAGTGGTGGAAGTTGAAGGTAAGATTGCTAAGCAATCTATTTATGTTTTGATTGATCCAGGATCTACTCATAGTTATGTTTCTCCAAAAGTGGTTGAAGGTTGTTCTCTTAGAAAAGTGAAGCACAATAAGTCTTGGCTAGTTCAATTAGCTAGAGGGACCAAGAGAAAGGTTAGTGAAGTAGTGGTGGAGTTCCCCATAGAATTGAATGCACTCCACACACATGCAGATTTAAATGTACTACCATTAGGATCTTATGATGCCTTAATTGGCATGGATTGGTTGGAAAGACATAGAGTCAAGTTGGACTGTTATGAGAAAGCACTTGAATGTATTGATGAAGAGGGAAGACCAAGATTGGTAAGAGGAATTCCCAAGCAAGTTTCAGTAAGACAGATTTCAGCCTTATAGTTAAAAAAGTTTTATAAGAAAGGTTGTCAATTATATGCAGTTCATATATCAGATTCATCATAGGACAAAGGACCAAGGATAGAAGACTTCCCATTGTTGCAAGAGTTCCAAAATGTGTTTCCGGATGAAGTGTCAGGACTACCACCAAAGAGAGATGTTGATTTTACCATCGATCTTATCCCAGGGGCAGCACCAAATTCCAAAGCTCCTCATAGAATGAGCACACCGGAATTGGTAGAGTTGAAGATGCAGCTACAAGAGTTAATGGACAAGAGGTATATCAAGCCCAGTGTGTCTCCTTGGGGAGCACTGATGTTATTTGTTAAGAATAAGGATGGGACCTTAAGGATGTATATTGATTACAAACAGCTCAATAAAGTGACAATCAAGAACAAGTATCCATTGCCAAGTATTGATGACTTATTTTATGAAATGAAGGAAGCTAAGGTGTTTTCAAAGATTGACTTGAGGTCTGGCTACCATCAAGTGAGTATTAAAGAAGAAGACATTCACAAGAAGGCTTTCAAAACTAGATATGGTCATTATGAGTTCACTGTGGTGCCATTTGGTCTTACCAATGCACCTACTACATTCATGTGTCTCATGAATAGTGTATTCAACAAATATTTGGATAAGTTTGTGATTGTGTTCTTGAATCACATTCTTGTCTATTCAAGGAATGAAGAAGAACATGAGGAACATCTAAGGATGGTGTTACAAGTCCTTAGAGAACATCAACTGTATGCCAAGTTAAGTAAGTGTGAATTTTACCAAAAGAAGCTGCAATATTTGGGTCATGTCATTTGAGAAGAAGGTATTGCAGTGGATCCAGAAAAGATTAATGCCATCATGGATTGGTCTACTCCAAAAAATGTTTCAGATGTTAGATCTTTCATGGGTCTTGTTGGTTACTACAAAAGGTTCATTGAAGGATTCTCCAAGATAGCTCATCCAATCACTTCATTTCAGAAGAAGAATATCAAGTTTGTATGGTCTGAAAAGTGTGAGAAAAGTTTTCAGTAGCTGAAGGAGCTACTTAGCAGCGCTCCTGTTTTAAAGATAACAGATCCAAAGAAGGATTTTGTAGTGTGCACAGATGCTTGCATTGAAGGGCTAGGTGGAGTGCTCATGCAAGAAGGAATTGCAATTTTCTATGAGTAAAGAAAATTAAAAGAGCATGAAAATAATTATGCCACACATGATTCAGAATTAGCATCTATAGTACATGCACTCAAGATGTGGAGACATTATTTGTTGGGAAGAAGATTCGAGCTTAGAACAAACTACATGAGCTTGAAGTATTTGTTTGACCAGCCAAACTTGAATGTTAGGCAAGCTAGATGGATGCAATTTCTTTGTGAATTTGATTTTGAAATTAAGCATGTAAAAGGGAAAGAGAATAAGGTTGCAGATGATCATAGTAGAAAGTTTCATTTTGTAGCAGTAAGTGTGTGTAGATCAGATTTGAAGACAAGAGTTCTTGAAGCCCAAAACAGTTATGAAACTTGCCTTCAAATTAAAGAGAAGTTACAGCAGGGTAATATAGATGAAAGGTGTGCGGGATATCAGCTTGGTGAAGATGATATCCTCATCTACAAATATAGACTGTACATTCCAAATATTGTAGATTTGAAGAAGCTAGTGATGGATGAAATACATCAAAATCCATATTTTGGACACCCAGGATATCAAAAGACTATAACAGCAGCAAGAAAGCAATACTTTTGGCATGGTATGAAGAAGGACATAGATGAGTACATTTCTAGGTGTCAAAAGTGCCAACAAGTCAAGGCAGAGCACCAACATCCAGCAAGATTATTGCATCCCTTACCCATTCCAGAATGGAAGTGGGAAGTGATCTCTATGGATTTTATAACAGGTCTGCCCATGACAGTGAAGAAGCATGATTCAATCATGGTTGCGGTGTACAAGCTATCAAAGGTAGCTCACTTTATTCCAATCAAGTCCACTCACAAGGCTAATGACATTGAAAATATATTCATGAGGGAGATATTCAGATTTCATGGACTGCCCAAGGCAATAATTTATGATCGTGATACAAAGTTCACTTCCAATTTCTGGAAAGGATTATTTCAGGAATTGGGAATTAGATTGAATTTCAGTACAGCATATCATCCTGAAACAGATGGCCAAATTGAGAGGGTGAATTAGGTTCTTGAAGACATGCTGAGAATGTATGTGATGGATAAACCATCCAAGTGGGAGGATTACCTACATTTGGTAGAATTTGCATACAATAATGGATATCATGCATAATTGAGAATGAGCCCATTTGAGGCATTGTATGGCAAAGGATGCAGGACTCCAGTGAATTGGGATAGTCTAGTGAATAGGGTAGTACTTGGATCATAGATGATCAAGGGAATGGAACATGAAGTTGTTAAGATCAGGAAAAATTTAAAGGCATCTCAGGACAGGCAAAAGAGTTATGCAGATTTGAAAAGAGTGCATAAGGAATTTCAGATTGGGGATCATGTTTATTTGAGAGTGAAACCAAGGAAGAGTTCTCTCAAGTTGGGGAGTTGTGCCAAGTTGGAACCAAGATATTGTGGGCCATTTGAAGTCCTAGATAGGATAGGGTTAGTTGCATATAGAGTTGCATTTCCTGTGTTAGGAACCCATGTCTTTACTTTGTTAGTATATTGTTGTTGGACGCATATGCTTTGTAAGTCGTCCCATGGTATTTGTTGATCCATAGTTTGTGTTATTGTTGTTAGCGCATATGCTTTGTAAGTCACCTGTATTTTTAGTGATCCATAGTTTATATTGGCCCATGGTTTTGACTCATAGTATTGGTGCCTAGACTTAGTATATAAGTGTGTGTTGAGGCCTATGAAGCCACCGTGAAGTTAATTGTATTGAGCTTGCTCAAAGGAGGTTGCCCCCTCGAAGTGGCATGCGATCAATATAAAAGTGATTCTGAGTTCTGTTATTTCTGATATCTTGTGTATTTGCATTAATTAATTATTGCAGGTTCATCACATCTGGTGTCAGAGCAATTTCTTGGGCTCATTGGGTGGAATTTCTGCCAATTTTTTTTTTGCATCTATTGCAAGTTCGGATCTGGGAATCATCCCTATCCGCTTAACTGTGAGAAGTACTTGGGAATAGGCCCTAAAAATAATTGTGAGGAGTACCACAGGAACCCCAAAGTAGCTGGCCATTAAGAGGACCTACCAGCGAAAAGGGAAACGACCCCTACTTGATTGACTAGTTCCCACCCGTGAGGTAAACCAAGAGTTGTCGTTTGTGGAAAAGCGATTATTAGTTTTACCTGAGCCGTGGAGTGAGGGGTATTGCCCCAATACGCAAGCTATCAGACAGCATTGGTGGTCGAGTGAGTCCCCTGAACTGATAGGAAGTCGCGCATACCTGGGGTCCATATCTATTTTCAGTTGAATTGTTGCCGATCACTTCCGCTCCAGATCTAGCCGTTTCAGATCTATTCTAAAATTCGTTCCAGATCCAGCCGTTTTCGATCCCTTTTGCACCATTGCAGATCCATCTGTTGCGGATCCCTTTCGCGCTGTTGCTGATCCATTTCTAAAAAAAAAGTATAAAATTCTGTTTTTTGGCCATATCTCCCTTGTTTCAACTCTGTTTTCCCTGAAACTTCACTGAAACCCCTGCAATCCCATTCTGCATAGTTCATTCCTGAAGACCCTATCCCAAATTCCACTTCCCAAGACCAGAAATCCCACATTTGTCTATTTTTAGGGTTTGCCATAACTCCTTCAATTTTCACCCAAACGCCTTCAAATTTTGCCACCGTGTTCCTTTCCTAATTCTGCTTCTTTTTCCCTCTCTACCAAATTTTCTCATTCTTCCACCCCGCTTCTGAAATCCCCATTTTTTGCTTCCTTTTCCATAAGAAAGTGTCCAAAACCTAGTCAAACCCCAATTACCCATCTGAGTTTTTCCCAAATCCGAATTTTCCTTTACTAAATAAGCTTTTGTTTGTGTTTTTCTATCCATTTGCCCCCCGAAAAAAAAATCCTGGTTGTGGTTGTCACCTGCGCAGGAGCAACAACCATGGAGGAAACACTTGCAGCCATCCAAACCAAACTCCAAGATCTGGATGAAAAATTTCTCAGCCTCCATCTTCAGCATTCAACCATGAACAATAACCGACAGCCAAAATCTTTTGCAGCCATCAGGTTCTCTTCTTCCAGCAATTTTCGTGGGCCGAAGCTTGATTTTCCTCGCTTTAATGGGACTGATCTGACTAGATGGATATACCGAGCAGAACAATATTTCAGTCTGCATAATACTTTTGATGTCCAGAAATTTCCACTTGCATCCTTTCATTTGGAACATGAAGCCCTTCAATGGTACCGTTGGTACATCAAAGCTCATCCCGAGCCAAACTGGACAGATTTTTGCCAACTCCTTTTGCCAAGATTTGGTCCTAGTGCTTTTGATGACTTCACATGCGCACTCACTAAACTTCACCAAACTAGCAAAGTGAGAAAGTATCAGACATAATTTGAGAAACTATCCAATCACACAGAAGGATTGTCTGATGAATTCTACCGGAGTTGTTTTATCAGTGGTCTTAAGGATGAAATCCGGTCAGAGGTTAAAATGTTATGTCCCAACACAATGATGGAGGTCCTAGGTTTGGCTAAGTTGGCAGAAGACAAGATTGCATCCCAACAATGCTCCAAACCCACTTTTGTTCCCTTCCGCAATATGGGTTCTCAACGACCTCCCATCCCACCAGCTCCTTGGCCAACTCCTATCAAGCATTTGTCTGAAACTGAGATGCAGGCACACTGAGAAAAAGGGTTTTGTTATAATTGTGATGAGAAATTCACTCGGGGACATAGATGTGTTCAACAAAAGCTCTATCTCTTGGATGTGGATTCTCTGCCTGCCTCTGAACTTGGTGAAGAAGCTCCAAATACAGTAGATGATTAGGTCGACATTCAGTACCTACCTATTGACATCCCATCTTAGGACGACCCACCTGAGATCTCTCTCCATGCTGTAACCAGCGTCACCACCCCACAACCAATGCAGGTCAGTGGATACTTCAAGAAGATCCCTCTTACCATACTCATTGATTCCTGTAGCACTCATAACTCCATTGACCCTCGGATTGCCAAACAAGATGTTTCTTTTGTCCATCCTTGCTCCAACTTTGAAGTCATGGTTGCCAATGGGGGCACCTTACCTTGCAAGGGGAAGTGTCACAATGTGCGTATCTCTATGGAAGATTATAACTTGCTCTCTAACATGTTTGCCTTGTCCTTAGGTGGCTGTGATGTGGTTCTGGGCATTCAATGGTTATGCACACTTGGCCCCATCTTATGGGATTTTGCTGAACTTTGGATGCAGTTTTCAGTCAATGGGACACAACACAAATTTATGGGCTTACAACCAGGGTCTTTCCACATCATCAGTTCACATCGCCTGGAAAATATCCTTAAGAAGAATTGACATGGTGTCATCGCTCAGCTCCATTCCATTAAGATGCACCCACCAACGGTATCCACTACTTCCTGGGATCGAAATGTAGGTGTCTTTGTTGCACCAGTGGGATTTCCGCCTTCACGAGACCTTTTCAGTAAGCATTTAGCCGCATCTCAATAGGAAATGATGGCTATTTTGCATGCAATACAGATGTGGCAACCATCTCTATTAGGGAATTATTTATGCATCAAGATTGATCTCTAGAGTCTAGAACATTTTCTGGAACAATAGGTCTCCTCCCCAGCACACCGGAAATGGGTTACCCAACTCATGGGTTATGAATATGCGATCACTTACAAGAAGGGCAAGGATAATACGGTGGCAAATGCTCCTTCTCTCAAATTTGATGACCCAGTTTCTCTTACAGCTATTTCTCTGTTTGTTCCAAATTGGTTGCAATCTGTTCAACAAGGCTATCTCTTCTATGAACTCCATGCTTCTTCATTGGGCAGGGCACTCTGGGTTCCTCAAAACCTATGACTAGGAACAATGTAACTTCTTTTGGCAGGGACTGAAAATGAAAATTCACCAGATGGTGGTTGAGTGTGATACTTTCCAGGTCAACAAGGGTGAAACAACACTCCTTTTAGGACTGCTCGAACCCTTGCCCATCCCTACACAGATGTGGACAACTATTTCTATGGATTTCCTAGAATCACTCCAATGGTACAATACAACATCTAAAAGGAAGCCATATGAAGTAGTTTATGGACAGGAACCACCAGTTCGTCTTCCATACACGCTTAGCAGCTCCCCAGTTCAGGCAATTGACTCGGTTCTTCGAAACCGCGATCAGATTCTTCTCATTTTATAGGACAATCTTCACATGGAAAGAATTCGACTGAAACAACAAGCCGATCAGCACCATTCTGAGCGCACTTTTCATGTAGCTGATATGGTCCTTCTTCATCTACAACCTTCCAAGTAATCCTCCCTGAAACTCAAAAGGCGTCAGTCGGCCGGAATGTAACCTGAGGATGCTACAGGGGAACCACTCCTTCAAATTCTGCATCAATTTTCACATCTAAAGCTTTGAGGACAAAGCTTTTTCTAAGGGGGAGGGGATGTTAGGAACCCATGTCCTTACTTTGTTAATATATTGTTGTTGGACGCATATGCTTTGTAAGTCGTCCCGTGGTATTTGTTGATCCATAATTTGTGTTATTCTTGTTGGCGCATATGCTTTGTAAGTCGCCCGTAGTTTTATTGATCCATATTTTATATTGGCCCATGGTTTTGACTCATAGTATTGGCGCCTAGACTTAGTATATAAGTGTGTGTTGAGGCCTATGAAGCCACAGTGAAGTTAATTGTATTGATCTTGCTCAAAGGAGGTTGCCCCCTCGAAGTGGCCTGCGATCAATATAAAAATGATTTTGAGTTCTATTATTTCTGATATCTTGTGTATTTGCATTAATTAATTATTGCAGGTTCATCACAGCCTGCTAATATAAGAGCTCATAATGTTTTCCATGTATCTTTGCTCAAGAAGTATGTACATGATCCTAATCATATGATTGATTGGAATGTGATACAGGTGGAACCCGAGGGAGAGTTCCAAGTAGAGCCTATGTGCATCCTCGACAAGAGGGTCACTTTGCTCTAGAATGGAGCCATCGGGTAGGTAAAGGTCCAATGGGAGCACCTTAGTCTTGATGAGGCTATGTGGGAGCGGGAGGATGCCATGAGAGAGACATTTCCATTTTTGTTCAGTTTTGAGAACACCGAGGACGGTGTTGTTCTAAGGGGGAGGGGAATGTAATACCCCATTTTGACCCTTATGAAATATTGGATTTTAATGTAAATATTGTATACATGCTTTTATTGGCTTAGCATTTCCCTCCTTTGTCTTTTGTATGCTTGATAAACCCAATTGTGTGTTGGCTTAGCATAGTTGTTCAGTGAAACCATGGCTATGAGTGAGCCCATCTAGTTCCTCCTTAGTGGATACACAACCCAACTCAGGGGTGATCTCTCAGCTGAAAGAATATAGGCTGGACAGAGATCTATGGTTGGGTGGAACATTTCTCTCACATAGCCAGTTGTTTGGACAACTTCATCTCAAAGATAAGTGTTCTCTGTGTTTAAATTATATGCATTCTGTGTTCTGTAATGTGTTAATTTTGAATGATAATTATTCATGTTAATGGAATTGATATGAAGTCTGTGTATAGCATGAGAAGGGGATGGATTCTCTGCATATTGAATCGTCATCTACTTGTTATATATATGTTGATTCATTACAATTGTGTGTGTGCAAATATGATCTAATTCTGCTGTGTTTATATTGAGTATGGATTTGCACACAGGAGTTTTTATTTATTATGAATTTCTTAATAATGTATGGGGCCGAGTTTACCAAATAAGCCCTGGAATGCCAATCATGTTCCCTATATGGTTTGGAATGATGGGAGGGGATGTGACATATTTTGGATATGCTAGATCAATGATATGGAAGTGAAGATCTTCAGAAATTGAGAGAAGAAGTAATCCTACTGCTTCATCAAGCCTATCCAAGTACTTGGATTTCTCTACTGCACTGAGAGGTTCAACCACAATTCCATACAATATTCTGGAGAGGCTCTTGGACTTCATGAAGATGTCTATCTTGGCCTTCCATTCGACATAGTTGGAGGAATTGAGTTTTAGATCCATTTGGAGTAGTGGAAAGCAAATTGAAGAGGAATTCGAATGGATGAATAAACCTGCAAAACAATGAAATTTGTTGATGGAGATTTGCTACAATTCGAATGAACACTGCCTTAGGACACTGAGCAGATATGACTAAGTCCTTCACACCTGGCTAGACCTCATTGGATTGCTCCCATGAATTCAAGGTAATAGCACCAATATTTTCTGTGGAAACTTAGAGGCTTTTGGTGCTCAATGAAAGACAATTGCTCAATGAAATGCTACAACTGCTACAGTGGATGCAATTTGAATAGTTGTTGTCAACTCTGATACCATCTGATAATCTGCAAGAAGATCTCACAGCTGAAACAAACCTCACACAAACTCACTCAAGAATTGCTGAGAAGAAGTGAAGAATGCAGTCAATAATCACTCATGAACACAGAAAATGGAGAATATCAGTATAATCATACATCAGTTGTGAGTTGGCACTGTGAAAACTGAATACAATACAATAATTGTCTAGAAAATTTGAATTAACCAAGAGTTCCTTCGAACCATCCTCAAAGTGTAGCTTAGATAGCATTGGAGACATCATACAATTAGTAGTAGCAGTCATAAATGGCCAATAGTTAGTCAAATGAGTCTAACTGAGCCATGTGAGCACAGATTAGGGGATGGAGACTCCAAGGAGGGTGCATGAGGCTATCAGAAGGTCAAGTGGCACTCCAAAATAAACAAATGGGAGCTACAGGTAGTTAAAATGAGCAATAAATGCACCAACTGGATAATAAATGCTCTAATTGATTGTTAAATTCCTAGTAGGTGAGATAAGGCACACATGTGAGCCAGGTGAGGAAAAAAAGGCACATCAAGTAGGTAGGAGGGCTACTGGGGGCTAAAGATAGGCTCTAGGGAGCTGAAATTAGGCTCTAGGTGCTGGGGAGACCACCAAAATGATGACTGGATGCATGCATTTGCATGCAGATGCATGCATGATGACTAGATGCATGCAAAATTCATGCAAACATGCAAATATAAAAAATGATGGTGAGAATATTCCAACAATTCAATTTTCTGTTGATCAAATAGATGCAAGAGTAATTTAAGGTTTAGTGACTCGACTACCAATTTTCTAGCAGTTTTGAGTGCATAAGAGTTGGGCATTAATATCTAATCTCTACAGCCAAGTCAACTAAGCCCAAGGAAAATCATGAACTCTACTTCAAGATTGATCCTGAATAATCGAAAGGTGAAGGACAATGTTGAACATATTCGTCAACATCAAGAGGAGGTGAAGGCCAATGTTCAACACATTCAACAGCATCAAAAGGTAGAGTCCAACAGTTATACTACACAACACATCTTCATAAAAGCAGGGACAACTGTCTCGACATTATCACTGAGTCGGATCAATCATCCAGGTTTTCAGAAGAGATTCTGCCAACTATCGACGGTGTTCTCTTGCTTACTTTGGTCAACGCCGATTATACTAAGAGTGAGTTCTGGTCTTACCTACAAATACACAACTAGAAGTAACTACACTACTAAGGTTGAGCTAGCTATAAATCATAGATATAAACTACAACCTCCAGTTACAACATTCTCAGGTAATTCGATCCATTCAGGGTTAAAAGGTAGAAGTGCAGAGTTGGGGTCAGTTCTGTTCAGGAACTACCCGATCTTAACACATTCAGTCAACCAGGGTCTATCCAGTTTTCGGTTCCATTCAACAATGACTCTCGGTTTCTCCAGAACACTAAGGAATTGATTAACCGTTCGAATAATTAGTGAATGAATGCACATAGGTAGTTCAGATCACAATCTGGGTTCTAATTGCCATTTACCATAGGAATCCAGTAAAAAAAATAAAGTTTAAATTTAAATTTCACATGGTTAAGATCTGTTATCAATCGCAAAGAGAAAAATGTGTAGAGATCATATGGATCAAGTCGGAGTTCTAGCTTTAATTACCATAGAGATCCAATAAACAAAAATAAAGTTTAAATTTAACCTTCACATGGTTAAGATTTGTTATCGATCACAAAGAGAAAGAAAACCCAGATATAATACGGATCAAGTCAAAGTTCTAGCTGTAATTACCACAGAGATCCAATACAAAAATAAAGTTTAATTTTAACTTTCACATGGTTAATATATTCTATCGATCGCAAAGAGAAATAAAACGCAGAGATAATACAGATCAAGTCAGATTTCTAGCTATAATTACCACGGAGATCCAATAAACAAAAATAAAGTTTAAATTTAACTTTAACATGGTTAATATTTGCTATCGCTCCCAAATAGAAAGAAAACGCAAAGATAATGCGGATCAAGTCATATTTCTAGCTGTAATAACCATAGAAATCCAGTATACAAAATAAAATTTAATTTGACATGTACATATATTTATGAATATCTCGTACATCATGAATTACATCTAACCAAATGATTGTAATTTCCAGTATATCAGACCCAACATATCTTTAAGGAATAACCGAACAAAATTCTAGAACATACTAAGATGTTGAAAGTAAATCCTACGACGGTTCGCAGATTGAGATAAGACCAGGTTCAACTTTCTCCACGCTGAGACGATTTACCGAATACCCTTCGATTGACCTCCATATCACTCTAGGAGTAATCTTCTTCCTCCCAGCCCCCCGAGTAATAAGGTCGTAGAGAACACACACTTCAAAAAGAATTAAAAAATGAGACCCCCCTCACCAAAATTATTTACCAAACTCACAATAGTAGCACATTTAGAAATTCAAAGTCATTACGGTAGTCATCCAACAATAGGGTCCTTTTCCCCATCTTCTCTCCTCTCTTAAATAGAGAAATTTCAAGTGACACATGTCGCTTCATGTAAAAATACCATTTTATGCAAAATTATTTAATATAGATATTCACCCTACCATGTGTCACTCTCTCATGAGAGTGCACATATCTCCCACACTTTACTCCTAGATGTCCCTTGATGTTAGGATTCCAATCTCTAAATTAGTGGGTGTAAGTGGAGTTGACTAGTTAATGACTCCTAGTCTTATCTTTTGCTCCATCTTTAATTCTTCCCAATTATCTAATTATATTTAATCATTTCATACACAACTAAACTAATGCCATATTATTCTTCAATTAAATAATTACAAATAAAGTTTCTTGCACAATTAATCTAATGCAATGTTATATGCCAAATACATAGGTGTTATGTTATCAATTTCCTTTTTATTTGTCTAGATACCACATCGTTGGGTCTTCCGACAATCGTTCTTCCTTTATTATCTAGGTACCGCATCGTCGAGTCCTTTCCACAATAATTTCCCTTATGTCTGATGTGCGGGGATTTCATGTAGTGATTTAAGAATCGTGACCATAAATCATCCAACTACACTCTACGTGAGACTAATGGCATTGAGGAGTGAGTATGTTCTTACTATGCACCCATCAACCTCGTGCGTGACCAAACTGTTATGTTCCTATCCGTACGAATTCATGCTCACCCGATTAAAGCTAAGAAGCTTTCAACTCGTGCGTGGGTGTTATCAGGTGTCGACATCGTCTTCATACTCCCGTGTGTGTTTTTCCCGTTCTCTATGGCCCCATTTATTCCTTTGTGGGTGAATCAGTGAACAATCTTACTTATCATTGCGCACATGCTCAGATCACACATTAATAGCACTGCTCGTATTCACTTGAACTTGTTTCATAAAAATTTCTAGTCGTTAAGCACATCATTAATCTACACATAACCATCATAATGCATTTCATAAACTTTGCTAATCAGAAGGTAAAATATACATCTGTTCATGCTCATAACTCATTTCATGACATTGATAAACATTAAGCAGAATATAATTCTCCCTGTATTCTAAAATGATCTATAATTACCCATTAAATCAAAAGTCTAACAAAAGCGTAACAAGTTACCACATGAACTCTTAAATCATCAAACAATTTTATTCTAAGTCGCACATAAATGTCATTTTATTAGGAAGTTATTCCGTCGGGTCACTTGGTAAGTGCCCTCAAAGTTTTCAACCAGTCTAGGGGCATTACAAGCGTTTCCATGTTCCCTACAGTGTCTTCTGTCTATTGTGATCTTTATTCTTCTCCTTTTAAATCCCTTGCATTGAATACATGGACAATACAATTTCCCATCACCCTTTCTTTTCAGTCCATCTCATAATTTAGCAAGCAATTGTTGATTTTGTTCGCCTGGATCAGGAATATTATTATGTGACATTTTCTTATACAGATCTTGAATGATGATTATCAATCTAAAAAAATCAAGCTCCACACTTCACTATTTGTAACCACAGTAACAATTGAAATAATTGTGGAATTTTGTAGGGAAAATAGTCCGTGCAAAAATTATAATTTCCGCAAATTGTCACTTGTATAGCAAACATGTCAGAATATTTCTATAATTCATAGTTTCTAAAAATAAATGCTTATTGGAGATCCGAAAAAATTATCATAGTTACCATTATAATATATACATCGTAAATCCGACAACATTCGTCGGATATCCGATGAATTATGTCAGATATCCGACTGGCGTCGGAAATTCGACAACGACATAGGTCAGTTTAAAAAAAATTAAGCAAAATTTGTAATTATAAAGGTGAAATCCGATGACACAGTCAATTTCGTCGGATTTTGGGTTCAATTTTTGTTCGAGGTATATACACCGGTTTATATAAACTAGTGTATATACAAGGGTGTATATACCAATATATACTCCGGTGTATATACTCGTGTATACACTGGTATATACACTGGTGTATACACTGGTATATACACTAGTATATATACCGGTATATACACCATACCCATGTATACACCAACCAATGTATATACCAGTATATAAACTAGTGTATATACTGGTATACACTGGTATACATGTATATACCAGTCAAATCACCAACAATGACTTTAATTAATTTTTATCTCCCCTTTCTATTTCAATGTGCATTAACTTCAATTGCATAATATTTTTACATAATAATTAAACGTAGAAAATACTATGGAAAGATCAATCATAAAAGCAATAATTACACAAATATTTTAACCTAAAACTCCATTTGGGAAATCCAAGAAGAAATAACATATGCTTGGCTCTTTATAAGCTTTTGGATTACTACAAATGGAACCTACACACATTCTAATAGAGATTTTGTATATTGTTACCCCTTGAATATGTTTTGCACAGTGTAGTTTCACTTAAGAACATAATCATTGTTTATTGTGGATAGGCTCATATGATCATGTTCATTCATAAGCTTCAAGTTCTAATTCTTCCTCCATCTTCTTTTGTGACATTAATGTTCCAAGCTTCTAACTTCCATCTCTCTAAAAATTTGCAATTTTTGAGGAAAAAAAATCGCTTTCGTGTTTCAACTCTACTCCTTTATTACCTCCTTCCTTCAAATTATTTCCTTTTAGAACTCTAAGAGAATCCAAAAATTGTTCAATTTCCTACCTCATCTACCTTATAGACATTTGAATGTTTCTAGTAAAACCCATCCAACATAATTGCTTCTTGTAATTTTTTTTGTTGATTCTTCTCTTAAGATTACTTTTCCTAGCTTGATGCCACATATTATCTTCTTATTCTTTTGGCTATATATGTGTCACAAACCTATGGTTCCATATCATTTTATATGGTTAGGAGAGACAAAGAGAGAAGGGGGGTTATGGGGAGGGGGATTAGGAGAGAGAGACATGGAGAGGCGAAGGGGGTGGTTATGGGTAGGGAGAGTATGAGGGGGGATAGGAATATAGATGGGGGGTTAGAGAGAGAGAGTGAGAGAGACAGAGAGAATGGGGTTAGGGTTTAGGGTAAGAGGTATAGGGGTTAGGGAAAGAGGGATATATAGAGGGGCATTAGAGAGAGAGAGGGCGGGTAGAGTTAAGGATTAGGGGAACAAAGGGAGAGAAACATGGGGAAGAGGAGGGAGGGTGGGAGAGAGAGAGGGGGATTGGCATATATACAAATATTCTAGTGTATATACAAATATTTGGTACACTATATACACTAGGATTGGCATGTATATATACACTAGACTTGACATCTGTGAATTTTGAGTTTCTAACTAAATTAGGAGTTGAGATGTGGTGCTTTCATGATGGTGACATTGCTTTTGATGGGAAAACACTCATGGTAAGTTCAATAAAAAATGCTTCCATAGATTAGTAGCTCTTATGTTGAGTAGAACAGGTAATATTATTTGAAGTATATTATGTTCCTTTCTAGACAAATGGGCCCTATTGTTCTCATACATTTTGTCCATGCATTTAAAAAAATGTACGCTAATGTATATTCTAGCAAGACTAGGTATGTATATACATTAGGCATATACAGTATTGTATATTACAATAGGCATATTTAATGTATATTCTAAACTATATACACTAGTGTTTTACTAGTTATATACACTAGTGTATATTACAGTAGCCATATATACTAATGTATATTCTAGTGCATATACACTAGTGTATATGCTTATATATCACTAGTGTAATATTTGCTTATATACACACACACACTAGTCTATAAATGATCTTTGAGTGGGATATGGGGACACCTATAGGAGGTTTTTTATACTAGGTAATGATCATAGGGAGAGACCATGATCAACTAGGGAAATAAGAGTCAGATGACCTAATTGAGGAATTGTAATATCCCTCTTTTACACCCCTTCTATTTTGTAAATGCAAATGTAATTGTACTTGTTTTCTAGTGAGGAGGTCAAGGCCAAGGCCCCACCATAAAAACTTTTTAGTTAAGTGATTTAATTCCTAATTTGTAATTGTGAATGCTAAACATAGGAGATTGAGCTCATGATGCAACCTAACGTTGAGGGAACGAATCCTCTGGGGAGACGAGGTGAAATGGCTTGGAAGCCATGGCTTGATGACATATGCTATCTTAGTGCCGCAAGCACTTAAGTGAATAGTGACGTTCACCGAAGGTTACTTAAGTTGTTTTGGTTATCGGTTAGCCCTAGAGAGGGTTACTGAGGATACCCTTAACCGTCGAGAGGCAGTAAATGTTTCCTAAGACCTAAATCTTAGCACTAAGTTAATCTTTGTTAAAAACTATTATGTAAAACTAAGAAACTCCTATGGATTTCCTTGACATCCTAGTCCCGACAGAGGACGTCAAGGGTTTTATTCATTAAAACCCACTATCTATTAATTAGCCTAAGTTAAGCTATTTATCTCATGATAGACTAAGTAAAGGGTTATTACTGTCTTGGCTTGGTTGGTTGAACCCCAAGACATATATAAGAAATAAACTCTCTCTCTCTCTCTCTCTCTCTCTCTCTCTCTCTCTCTCTCTCTATATATATATATATATATATATATATATATATATATATATATATATATATATATATTTATATATTTATGTGTGCCCTCACGTTGATAAAATATTATTACATTTAATGCATTGTAATG
This sequence comes from Larix kaempferi, assembly GCA_027924585.1. Taxonomy (NCBI): domain Eukaryota; kingdom Viridiplantae; phylum Streptophyta; class Pinopsida; order Pinales; family Pinaceae; genus Larix; species Larix kaempferi. The sequence goes on along the minus strand of BSBM01000386.1, from coordinate 2,117,283 downwards.
CGAAGGGGAAACAATATATGTATATAGAGATGCTTATATAGATGGTATACATGTATGGAATATTATTAGTTATACTCATGTTTTATAATTAAATACCTACAATACTTTTTAATGCACTATAAATGCAATATAACTATATAGTAGTAACTATATAGTTTGGCACTCGTAGTTTTATCATTAAGTGGATTAGTGAAATAATAATTCTAGGTTAAATTTATATAGATTATAAACTATTTGAGAGATTAATAATGGACATTATATTTATATTTTAGTACATGTGGGTGTACATTAACTATTTAGAGAATGCACTATCACTAAGATATTGGAATAGTTACGCTAGTGGTCTCCTTGATGGAGCAATGCACTCTTTTAATAGAACTGCCATTTGTCTTTTGTTTTCTATCCTGTGCATTTTGGAGTGACCTTGGGCAGTCCTCATTATTTTTTCTATTAATGACTTATTTTACTGTGCATTGGGAGAGGGGGGAAAGGATAGCTCTAATAGAGCTTAATCCCAATGCAGATGCTTTGTGAGAGCTCAGGTTATCAACACATTATTTGTATCAAAATGTTGATGGTATGTACCTGTAGTATTTATATGTATACCCTCTGATGTGGAATGTGCATGCTTGGGAAATGATATCCCTTTTTTTATTAATGTATAAGTCTTATTAGAAAAGTAGTGAATGAACAAGTTTTTATATGCAATGCTACTTATGACTTATATGCAAGTACATATATGTTGTGACTAATACCCTGGATTGTTGATGTTGAGGAAAAACTTTATCCCATTCATACAAATGTTGAACTTGGAAAATGGGTACGTTACAAAGTGGTATTAGGGTTGAAGTTACAGCACTAGGGCCTATGTGGGCCCAACATGAGGTATGAAAATATAAAGAGGTTGAACCAATGAGGTAACACTACCATGTTCCATCCTTTATTGTACTAGTAGTATGAACTTTAATATGGTACTCAAGGAGTAGCATTCTTCTAGTAAGATTGCATGGTATCTTGGATAAAGGGTAGAGATACAATCATAGATTTAGTGAAAGGAATTTATGGAACGCATGTTAAAGATTTGCTATCCTATAGTAGTAAATTGTCTGGATATGAGATTTAGACAAGATAGTAGACTATGTTTTCATACTAACATTTGAATCCCTTTTGCATATTTATTATATGTAGGGAAAAGTTTGTCAAAAGTGTGATTTAGATTTAGTGAAAAGAATTTATGGAACGCGTGTTAAAGATTTGTTATCCTATAGCAGTAAATTGTCTGGATATGAGATTTAGACAAGATAGTAGACTATGTTTTCATACTAACATTTGAATCCCTTTTGCATATTTATTATATGTAGGGAAAAGTTTGTCAAAAGTGTGATTATCTATGAATATGTTGATTTAATAACCATGATGACTAATGTATTGTCTGTTTGTATCGATATCAAGGAAAAACGTTCCACTCCATCTTCCTCATAGATGAAAAAGTTGAATTTTATGGCGAGGTATGTTATCACCTTGACCAACAAAAATTGTGGATTCAAAACTGTAAGCATAAGGATTAATGATTTCGTTTTGATTTAGTATTTTGTACTATGTTGATTACCAAAAGAGGAAGTTGGGATATTATTTTGCCCTTGATGCATTCAGAAAGAAATGAAAGTGTTCTGTAGAATTTTCTTGATTGCTTTGCAATAGTCTTGTAAATTTATAGACGCAAGCTGAAAATAGTTGAGTGGTGAGTAGAATGACCATTTGAATTATTAAAAAGGTTGTAAAGTTATCAAGGGGACAAGTTAGTACACCTAATAAGAAACCAAAGTTAATGAAAAGAGAACAATCAATGCTATGTGTTAACATTGCAACTTATGGCCGTAAGATTGTTAATATCTGCGGGACTTGTTGAAAGACAAGGGGCATGATACATATTATGCATGAAGTAGAGTGTAAGATTCTGAATAAAGATTAGAGACTCATGCAGAGATATATTGATAAGTAAATAGGTGAATCTATTGCTTACCAAATTGATGATATTATGATTATGTAAGGTGTTATGTGATACAAAAATATTGTGAATATGTTTTTGTGATTGACACTTTACCGCCATGAGTTTTTAGCTAATATACCTATTTGGATTATGTTTGCGAGGAAATGATCACATGAAGTAAGGGCTTGGCAATTAAGAACCAAAGATAAACAATGGAGAGAGGATCGCTAAACCAAAAGGATTTCGTAAAAATCACTGTAAGTGAACGCCTCTATATGGTTGTCAAACTTAATAGATTTTCATGTGCAATGGGATCAACTTAAAGCTTGTGTTGGTAAAGGAGGTTGGCCATGATAGTGGCATTAGAGCCACAATGAGAACCAAGAGTTCACTAATGCAATGTTATGAGACATCGATGCATGCACATGAGACAATATGACAAGAGAAGTGAAAATCTTGAGAGTATCAAGAGAAATTAAAAGATAACTCTACAAATAATAAAACCCTTACCCTAATAAGATAAGTAGGAGGGGGAGGGAGGCGCCATGCAAATTAAAATAAATCTAACTTAAATTAAAATAAAGCTAAGCAAAGAAGAATGAAGAAGAGAAGGCCAAGTCTAGAGCAAAGATTTGGGCCAAAAAGGAACACCTACAGTTGGGTATAGAACACGATATGTGTTCAGGTAGGAGCACTACCAGTTTAATGCAGGAGCACTGCAATACCTTGAAGAGAAAGAAAGGTTAAGTCTGGAGCACAGACTTGAACCAGAAATGGAACAACTGCAGTTGAGAACACGAGAAGTGTTCTGGTAGGAGTACTACCCATTTATTGAAAAAGGATTTGAACACGAGAAGTGTTTTGGTAGGCGTACTACCAAATATAATGTAGGAGCACTGCATGGCTATGAGAGGTTGATCCCAAGATTCAGAGGCTTAAAATTCCCTAGGACACTCAAAGAAACTCAGGAGCACTGAGTGAGTGTGGGGGTTGTCAGCTGCAATCATATTTAATTTTCTTGGACTCAAGCGAGAGGGCTTGAGGGGAAAAAGAGTTGTCCTGGAATCAAGCAAGAGGGATTGAGGGGAAAAAGATTTGTCCTGGACTGAAGCGAGAGGGATTGAGGGGAAAAATAATTTTCCGGGACTCAAGCGAGAAGGCTTGAGGGGAAAAAGGACTCACATGGAATACTTTTTGTTGGATCATATGGACTACTTTATTAATGACGTAGAGCCAGAGGCTCTGGAGCAGAACAAAAAGTCTTATCCAGTGTGACATGGCACACTAGGAAGTGTTTCCTACTGTGCACATGTTGTGCACAAGGTATGTGCATATACTTATGTTATGAACTTGTATACTTAAAATTTTACATATTTAGGTTGAAGTATGCATGTGTTATGTTATGTTATGACCATTAATAATATTGTTTTCAAGGAAAAGCAAGTAGAGAAAGACTAAAGGTACTTGGAAATAAGTGTCATGACAAGAATTTAGAAAATATTATCTTAGATCATAATTTATATGTATATAATGTATGATTGACAGTTGCGCAGAGGCAGGAAATTACAAAGAAGATCTTAGTAAGAAGGTCAAACTATAAAAAGGGTTGCCCTGAAAAGGCCACAACAGGATGTTGCAAGGGAGAATTATTCTTATGTTCTAATTGATTATTGGAAAAATCCTATGTATGCATGTATTTTATGATAAGATGCTAGAAAACAATTGGTGTTGTTTGTGAAAAGTACAAGTTATGAGCATTTAAAACCTACGAAAATCATGAAAGTTCGAATTTAATAACAAAGAGAGCAAAATATGATAAATGAATGATGCACAAAGGAACCCAAGAGTGGAAGACAAACGGTTGGAAAGCATGAACACCATGGACGGTGTTATTCTTAAGGGGAGAAGGATGTAATATCCCTCTTTTAAACCCCTTCTATTTTCTAAATAAAAATGTAATTGTACTTGTTTTATGGTGAGGAGCTCAAGGCCAAGGCCCCACTAGAAAAGCTTGTCAATTAAGTGATTTAATTCCTAAGTTGTAATTGTGAATGCTAGACTTAGGAGATTGTTGGTGTTTATTATGTATTAAATAATTCCAATATTTAAATTGTCAACCCATAAATGGAGCTTATGAGATGCAATCACTATATGTGCAGGATTGAAGGCTTGAACTAACATAAGCTGACTAAAGATGCAAATCAAATATGAAGAACTTAACTTTGGAAGAAGTTTGAAAGAATGTTTAAGAAGAAGTAAGAGAAAAAAGGAAGTAATGATGAAGTTTGATCAAGAACTCTAAATAACATAAAACAAAAGTTAAATTACATCTAAAACCATTAATTAGAAGTAAGAAGAAATTTGATTATGAAGAAGGCCTAAAACAGTGCAGAAAGAGTAAAGGTCTGAATGACGATCCGAATGCCAGTTTGAATGGCGGTCCGAATGACAGTCCGAATGAAGGAAAATGAGTTAAATTAGAAAAAATAAGAATTTTGGATGATTTAATTACCAGCTGGATTTATGCATATGATTTTACAGTGCAAAGGAAGCAATGGAGAGATTATTTAGAGGCTAAGTTAACAAGGAGCTATCTACTCTAAGCAAAATAGAGGAATTATTTCTATGAGATGTCAGAAGAAGGTTGAGAAAGAAAAGAGAGAGTTAGCCTACAACAATAGGAAGAAAGACTGACAAAGAAGAAGGAGAAAGAGGCTAATGCTAACTATGGAGGAATTTGAAGCAATATCTAACTATAATGATGAAAGAAGGTGAAAGCAAACTACAAAATCTTAAACTTTGGTCGACCATTCCTAATTCTGCAGAATAAACTATGTTAGCAACAAAAACACAGTTCATAAACAAGCTACAAGCCAAACATTACGAGTTAGCTAAGATAATTTGCAAAAATAAACTAAACTCAAATAGACTAAAATAAACTATTAACTTAAACTAAGTTACCAACTAAATTACAAACTAATATTAATTACAAACTAAAAAATGATCTCAAAATACAAACTAATATAATCTATAAGCTAATATGAATTACAAACTAAAATTATAAAAATTATTTTAATTCCAAAACTACAAACTAAATTCTACAATATAAAGCTTACAAATAAAAAATTAAACTGTTGCACTTACTTTACCATAAACTTAATTCATGTAACTAACTTCTTAAAGCATAAAGGTAAAAACTATAGTGCCTAAAACATAAAAGAAACTCCAATTCAAACTTCATAAGCAAATGAGGAAGTTGACGTAATAATAAAATGGTTTGACCTTTACATAAATGAATTTAAGGAATGTGTTCCAAGATGAATAAGAGTGAAGCCAAGCATTTGAAAGGATTATATGTTGTAAGTGTTTCTTTTATTATTTCTCCGGGACTTCAAATTTTGATAGAGCTGTGTGAAAAATTACTTTGTTATTGCAGCGTGAAACCCAAATTCAATCCGGTTAAACTCATATATATATATATATACCATTTCAGATTTAACATCAAGTTCATTTACGAGCGATCAATTCCATCATGTTTTATTCCTGCTACATATATACAATTCTAACTCGTTTAGAATGCATTTAACAGAGATCGATTCTGGCAAGAAAAGTACAACATATTAAATTTGGAGTTTCAAACAAGGAACCAAGTCTACATGTAAGAAAATGTTCTACAGGAAGCGTTAATGAAATAAAATGAACTAAGAGCATTCAAACTAAACATGTTCCACTCCTGCACAAAACAAAAACAGTTAATTCAAATTCTAAATTTACAAAAGTGAAAGCTACAACACAATTTCAAAGGAAAAAAAAAATACGATCCAAAAGATGGTCGCTCCCTGGAGATTCACACATTGTCTATACACAGAACTTGCTTTCCGGAAAACCAATTCTCATTAACGAGAGAAACCGAGTTACAATATGAACTAGAATTTTGCCGCAAATTCTCTTCTCATCTCTCAACCCTAGGGGTCTTTATATAGTGTTTTACAAAGAGAGAGCAGGTCAGGGTCGATCTATCTAAAAATAGCAAGTCTCTACAGCTGGAGAAACAACCCACTGAAATAGGAACCAACTCAAAAATGGCCGGCCACGTTTTTCCGTTTTTCTGGGCAAGTGGGATTCAAAGAACCACGTTTTTCTCTCAAACGGCTTGGAATTTTGGAGAAATTCCTTCTCGAAGCCCAAATGGGCCTATTGCACACAAAACCCATGTTCCAGAATTTCCAATTTCGCCTTCGTTTACCCGCAGATCGAACCCGAAATTTGTTGTCTGTTAAAACACGTTTTTAACAGAAATCCGAATGAAGGTCTAAATGACCTGTAACTGCGATTAGTTTCACGAATCCAGATTCTGAGTGGATTTCCTGCTAGGTTGTTGGACACATTAATTGCTGAATGTTGGAGCTAGATTGATGGTTAATGGATTGGGTTCCGTTGAATGCATCCTCATCTTTTAATCCATATGTATTAAACCTCCCTTCTTCCACGTGAACATTTAAATCAGCGCTTGATTTGTTCCTTGATGTGTTCCGTTGTTTAAGCCCTGCATGATCCTTGACCTTGACCTGCACATATAAAACAAAAACCCATTACATTTTTACCCACATATTTAAGCCATGGTTAAATTAAAACGTACATGAGATCTCATGTATCTAAGAGTTTTTATGTTCTTTGATTTAAATGTCTTAACATGAATAATGGATTTTTTTAAAATATTAAATTATTAAAATATCATGATTCTAATTTAAGTGATAACAATTTTGATTATTTTAAATTTGGTTATTATTTTAAATTTAAAACAAAATTATGTTAAAAGGTAGGTAAAATAACAATTATTTTAATGTTTTATTTTTCAATTTTTATTTGTTTAAATTTAAAATGTGAACCAATGTTTATTCTCAATTCATAATTTTAATTTGCATATGCAGGTATAATAGAACCACCGAGAAGTAGAAGACAAAGGTAAGTCAGTTCATCATGGAATAGCCAGTGAATAAATAAGAAACATGCTCCAAAACATAATCAAACCAAGTGTGGAAGTCAGTACTGGATGAAGGGTCGGATGGAGTACCGAAATACTTATCTTTTGCATAATATTGCGTTTAATACATTAAAAATAATGTATTAGGCATTTCTTTTATTTACGAGATTTTAATTGATAAAGCAAAATAAAAGATAGCCTTATTGAACATAAATGTATTAAATCACAGTAAATAGGATGGGAAAGTAATGTAAATAACATCGTTATAAAAGACAATTCCGGAGCCCAACAGAGATTGAGCTCATGATGCAACCTAACGTTGAGGGCATGAATCCTCTAGGGAGACGAGGTGAAATGGATTGGAATCCATGGCTTGATGACATATGTTATCTTAGTGCCATAAGCACTTAAGTGAACAGTGACGTTCATCGAAGGTTACTTAAGTTGTTTTGGTTATCGGTTAGCCCTAGAGAGGGTTATCGAGGATACCCTTAACCGTCGAGAGGCAGTAAATGCTTCCTAAGACCTAAATATTAGCACTAAGTTAATCTTTGTTAAAATATATTATGTAAAACTAAGAACTCCTATGGATTTCCATGACATTCTAGTCCCGGCAAAGGACGTCAAGGATTTTCTTCATCAAAACCCATTATCTAGTAATTAGCCTAAGGTAAGTTATTTATCTCATGATAGACTAAGTAAAGGGTTATTACTGTGTTGGTTCGGTTGGTTGAACCCCAGTACATATAGAAGGAATAAAATATATATATATATATTTGGCACGGGATGGATCCGCAGGAAGTGCGGAAGCCGACAGGTGCGAAAAGGTCATTCCGGAAAAATGACCCTTTGCAGCATTTGCGGAAGCATAAGATTTGTTATATTGGTCAAGTCGGTCATGTGGACCATTTTGTAATAAGATGAAAGAATATAAATAGAGTAGGATTGTAATCCTGAGGGCATCGAATTTTTGGAGATTAATCCTATCTTTTGGGTTCGTTTTGTATCCGCGATATGATGACTTGACAGTTTCTACGAAGTTTATTCCGCAGGTTTTGATGAATGAATGGAGATGTTCGGTTATGATATGAATTTTGTTTCTGTGCAATGATGCGATGATGAATAATGGATTATGTGAATATTTTCTGTTGATTAATGCGAATATTTCGTTGAGTAAGTTCTAAATGGATGTGTTAGAAACTATGAATGATTTAAGATGCGAATGACTAGTTAATGATATGTTATGAATGTTATAATCTCTGGTTAGTGCGAAGGTAATGTGCGCATATCCTCTACACGACCGTGGAAACTTGGTTCCAGCAGCCCTCTTATCCACCTCGGGTGAGACTTCACTCGCTCTGTAAGTGTTGTTGGGAAGGGTTACACCTTTCCGGGCCGATGTATAAGGGAGTTTGGGTTGATAGTTTGTTGGCGACAGTGCAGAGTGAACCCCTGTCAATAGATTCTGTGTTAACAAATGGTTCCGTTGCCAGGACCCTAAGGAAGAAGAAAAGAGGATATGCTGTGGCACCCGACAAAACCAAAGATCCAAGAGTGGTTCGACAAGAAGGTGGAGGAGTTCGCAAAAAGAGAGAAGTGAGATCCTAAACAAACAACGACTAGTTGGTTAGAAAGATACATCTACTTGGATATTCATGAAATCGTTTTCTGCGATTTCCCAGTGTTATTGCATGAGTGGATAACACTATTGACGTTCCGCAAGAACCACTGTCAAAAGATTGAACTAGATTGTTGGACTCTAGAGTTGGTGCGGCAATTGAAGCAAGTTGATAACAAGGTATCGCGAGATGTTGATTTTTGGGTAGAAAGTATCCTCAAAGGGTACATAACTGAGTTTGCGGTAGATACTATCAAGTCGTACATGGACGCCCAAAGAATTTTCTTCAGGGGGCCAAGAGGAAGATTCTTGTCATCATTAAAACTGTGGATTAAAATGTTTGTCTGCGAAAAAGGAATATTGAGGATGTCATTTGATGAGTATAAGAATTGATGTGCGAGGGTGAAGGTATCGTGTAAATGAGAGTCTGGCAGAAAGATGTGGTAGATGGACATGAGCGACGACGAGTTTCAAAGGGAAGTTGATGAAGAGTGTGGTCTCTTGAGGAGTGGAGCGATATTTAGACATCCTGAGAAGAAGAGGAGGACTGAGAGAGAGTCTCCTGAGAGGACCAGAACAGAGAACTGTGAGGCAGGACCACAAGGGAGGAAGCAACCTTATTGCGAAGGAGATGTTGACAAGTCTACCCCATAGGAAGAAGGAGGTCAAATCGTAAGTTACCATGTACCTTTGACCCTGCAAACTACTCCGAATTTTGTAGGAAGAAATCTAAACTATTCGCGGAGTTTCCCTACGTGCAACGGCACGAGTAGTGCTTCAGTGAACAACAATACTAGCAACATTAGGATGGAAGATGAGGCAAAGATGCCCACATTTTAGGGGAACGGGACAGACGATCCCGAATAGTATTGGTTCATATGCGAAGCACTCTGGACTGTAAAGCAAGTTCAGGATGATGCTATAAAGATGGGATAGTTAGCGATGACCCTTAGGGGTCGGGCGTTAGACTGGTACATGAAGTTTGTAAAGGTTACGGTGGGAACATCAGCTAAAACATTGGAGCAGGTCAGAACGGTGATGATTGATGAATTTAAGAAACCAAAATCTAAGTCGCAATATGTCACTGAGCTTAAAGAGATTAAGCAATTCCTGAATGAGTTAGTGGCAGTGCAAGACGCTGATAGCAAAAGTAAGTTTCCCGATAAATGAGTTGCAACACAAAGAATGGTTCATTGCAAGCTTAGTATCTCATATCTGAGGGTTGTTGATGCAACCAAAAGTCACAACACAGGCAAAAGCATTAGAAATCGCGATGAAGTTGGAGGCTTCACCAATTGGTGAAGTAGGAATGGGAATGGACAGAGTTCAGGCACAGTTGGCCAATCTAACATTGAAACTGGAGGATATCAAGAAGGGCGAGGAAACTCATGGAGATATATGGTTCACCAGATGCAGAACTAAGGGGCACCATAAGGACAATTTCCTAGAGTTCAGGGAGTATTTGCAGTCGGAGGTGCCAAACCCCCTTCATCAAGGAGGCATGTCATGGTGTACTGTCTGTCAGACCAGAGGGCATCGACCAGAGTGCTGCGTATATCTGCAAAAGATGGTTTCAAATCCAGCAAACTTATACTGCAAGTTTTGTCGATCGGTTGGTCACGATGAGAAGGACTGCAGGGCCTATGACCTGGTGCAAGATCGAACAACCGATATGTATTTTATGAAGGGAGAAGAGCTGTTGGTGGTGCAGCAGCAGTCACAGTATAGGTAACCACAAAAATACGACCAAAGAAAATACGGGCTGCAGTATGGGCACCCATAATATCCACCACCGCCATATGGTCAACCGCAATATGGGAAGCAACAGTATCAACAGCAGTAGTATAGACAACCGTAGTACCAACAAATTGGACCACTGCATGGAGGTTTTAGGGGAGGATTCCGCAGAGGCCGAGGTGTAGGTATGGGACGTGGAAGAGCTGCTAGACGAGGAAGAGGTCTAATCATTTGTTACAATTGCGGACAGCAAGGGAACTACCAAAGAGACTATCCAAATCCGGCACCGCAGTGTACATGCTGCAGTGCCATAAATCATAGTGTAGAGGACTACCCCTAGCTCATTGTGAAATGGAAAACTAAGAATCCACCCCAGAACCAGAACCAAAATAATCAGAATGCGCCATCAGCTGTGCAAAGGATATCGACAGAAGCCAGGAATAGCCATGCGATGGTTGGAATAGTGACAAGAGGAGGGGCAGTGACATGTGGCGATAGGTCACACATCGATGTTAGACCAACACAAACACAACGGAAGAAGGTCACCTTCGATGTTGAAGCTGAAAAGATGTCTTCCTAAAAGCACAGGAGGCAATGAGGAATCGGAGGTAGCTACTTCTCAAAGAAGAAATCTACGACATGCCACCGACGTTCTACTCGACAAAGTTGCAAAGGAAGGAAAACACCCTGGGAGCCTTCTTGGAAAGTTTCCTGGATTTGGCCAAAGACCTAGACACATTGGAAGAAATAGCTAGTATATTGCGACGACGAGGAGGCGCACGACTGGAATAGAGAGTTAATTGCATACATAAAAGGAAGACAGGTAGGGAGATGTGGATGCTGGCACAAGTCGGAGAATTTGATGTTGACTCCATCATTTTGGATTTGGGTTTGGATGTGAATTTCCTGACTAAATAGACATGGGAGATGATGGGAAAACCGCAAATGACTTGGTCACCAGTACAGCTGCGACTGGCGAACCAGAGCAAGGTCACTCCACTCGATCGAGTATGTCAACTTCCGGTTGAAATTGAAGGGCTCAGAACATATGTAGATTTTCATGTTATTGAGATCGTGGATAACACCAGTCCCTATCTGGTACTACTTGGGATCGACTGGGCCATGGATAATCAAGCAATCATCAACTTTAAGAAAAGGAAAATGTCATTCGAGAATCAGAAAATGAGGGTCATCGCACTGCTAGATCCTGCAGAAGGGCTGCGCTATACGGAGCCAGCTAGAGATGAGTTTACAGAAGGATGGGATAATTTGTACAACATTTCTGAGGATTATGTTAACCCTACCACGAATGGAGAACTAGGATGGCACAGTGACAGCTTAGCATCCTCTAATTCAGACAAGGCCCTTGAGAATTGGCAGAGCCGGTTGCATGAAGTGTCCTTTCGAAGATGCGCACGAATAACCCAATCCCTGCGAATGGTAGCATCGGAGGAGTATGTGTTACCTACCTATGAAGGATTTCCCAACTTGGACACATTTCTCACCAAATTTTAGGAAAAGGAGTCAAAGCCATAGCATCTTCTGGCTCTGGAGGAAGCCTTGAAGGCTACTCCTGCACGATGGTGGGCAGCGCATAAATCAAACATCACATCTTGGCCACTATGTCGATGCCTCATGGAGGTTCATTTTGGCAAAGCTATGAAGGATGACCATTTGCGATATGACGGACAAGGAGACCCAAAGGCACATCTGAATGCTTGTCAACAGCAATGGGGATCGAGAGCACGCTAGGAATGGGTACATGCATTCGTAAAAATGTTGGACGAGGTACCACGGAGCTGGTATGTCGCAGCAGAACTACGATGTGGGATAACATCTTGGGAACAACTTACCATTGGCTTCAGCCAATCGTTCTCATCCTCAGACAAAAATCCCTTAGCCCACACTGTGTAACAGGCGATCCACGGAAAAATTTATGAAGTCGCACCGAATGGACAACCGACGGTACTCCAAAGGACTACGACACCAAAAATAGGGCATTGCAACATCACCGTAGAGACTAAAGATGACAATGACCCCAGAGATACATATGTACCATTAAAGAAACCTGATGTACAGTAGGAAAACCATGGCCACACCAACCAGAACTAAGACACCAGCAATACTTTCCAACTGTGATAGGCAGAATGATCAAAGCAGAACCACCGACAAATGATGTTGAGAAGTACACAACAACGACCCAGCGAAACCGACAAAGGTTGGCCGCAGTAAAGAAGCCAACGATATGATGACGTGTCGACACAGTGGAACTCGCTGTGTCAAGGTAAAAAAAAGAAAACAAAAAGAAAGAAAAAAAAGAAAACAAAAAGAAAAAGAAAAAAGAGATGTCAACACACTATAGGCAAGTTAGAAGCTGCCATGATGTGCGACGGTCTAATCTGGCATTAAAGGCAATAAAGGCCGCAGTTATACCACACTAGACAACGTCAAACCCAAGAACATCGGGATTTAATATCCAACACATGCGATGGATTTGGTGAATCCCGATGAGACTTGGTAATTATGACCCACGATCGGATGGATACTACTGGCCAGTATATAGGAGGCGAAGGGGAAACATGTTCAACTACTTTAGTATTCCAAGAGCCAAATGGAAGTATATGTGTCCAGCACTAGCACCGAGAGACCACAGGCCACACCAATTGTGCAGGAGCATCCATAAGTCATGTCTACAGTCCCACACAAGAAAAAACAGAGTGCGAATCGACCCCCCGACTCTGGTCGGAAGAAAAAGAAGGACACCCGGGCATCCACCAGTTTTACGAATGGCGCTATAGGGCCCTCAACTGCTAAAGCTGTGCAATATCGATATGATGGCCCCATGCTTTTAGAGTACATTCCACCCCGTCGGGTGGGGCTGCCCACGCCGTGGATCAACAAGAACGAAAAATACTCCATTGCGGTCGCACCAGTACGACCAGGGATTACCAAAAGTGGAGATATTACCGCCAAGTTGCAAAGGTTACAATACACTAACCATGACCTAGCCAAGTTTAAAGAGTATGCTGAAGCTTATGAGGACGCGGTCCCCCATGCAGGAGGCCCTACTACGAAGGAACCTAAGAAGTGGGCATTGGGATTGGCATGATCAAGGTTGCTTGGCATCACCCTCCTACCGCATTTTGGGTTCCTAGCACAAGGCAATGCATGTGTCAAGAAACTCCTTGCATGCTTCCATGACAGATCCCTTTGGATGCACGAGAGAATCCTAGTCACAGTTGACCTCATTGCTAAAATCATAGGCCTGCCTCAAGAGGGAGCCGACCCTTCGCAGTTTTTCCAGGGTAAGGACAATGACAAGAATTTAGCTGAACAACTGGCCATAAAGTACGGCATAGAGAAAGATTCCTGAGGCTACCTGATCAACAAAATTAACAACCAAGCAGTCAAAGTGGCGGAGATGATACCTGCGGTCAAAGTTACACAGAAAAATTGACCGCTGCAATGCAATTCAAGTGTCCTCGCAACTGCGGAACGGTGCGCCGCAGGAGAACAGATGAACTGGGCTCAGTTCCTGCTACATTAATTGACCAAGGATGTGTATGATGCATAGGAAAACAGACATCCTTTCACGTATTCCTGGTTACTCCTCCTCATTTCGTTAAAATCATGGAGAGAACCAGACGATTATCAGGGGGTGGATCCCATAGAATCGCAAGTGTGCAATGGTGCGCAGTACCAGAACTTGTGGGCGACCACCGACAAAGAACGATAAAAGGAAAATATTATCCATTTTTATATTGGCTCGAGAGGATGTGGATGGATGCCGAGATGATACCATGGATCACACTGCAAGCTGCGATGAAGTATCACCCCATCGCCTAGGTGTCCATCGAGGAACACACGATTTACCTCTGGGCCTGCACAGATCCGACCAAACAATGGATGCAAACACAGTACAAGCTCACCGAGGATGAGCTCGATAACATCATCGCCAAATGGCCGAAGACATTGAAGGTTCCTGCAAATCTGAAGGATATCGAAAAGGAGCAGGCAGTAGGATGACGAGACCCGATGAAGGAAGACGAAGCTTCCGCCAACCACAAGGAAAATGCAGAACAGGAGACCGATGTGAAGGACCAGACGGTAGTGTCCGGCCACGACGAGGCTTCCATGACCAACACCCTAATAGATTCAGAAATGGACCTCCAACAGGAAGAATGAAGGATGAAGAAGAGCATGGACCATGACAGTAGTAGCACATAGGCAGGGCTCACTATGCAGCAAGCCAATAGATTGTTGGATAGTATTACGCAGATTGTAGAGAGGAACCGCCGAAAGGTCACACAGTATTTCGCGGACAATTTCTAGTACATCGGGGAATTATTAAACATCGTGGCGAATACAATAATCAACATCAGGGTACCACATGGAGACATCCAGCAAAACTTGTCGACTCCTAGAGTCGAGATAGAAGTGGGCAACCAGAAATGCATAATCCAATTCGAAACCCATGCCTTTTTTATAGGAGATGATACCTTGGACCTCAAGATTCAGAAGGTCGATCTAGCAATGCTCGATTTCAATTTCCTCCTAATGTTGACACTACATCGAGTCCAAGCAATAGCAAGTGCAGAAATCCACAACTGCGAGGTTGCGATGCACAATAAGATGGTTGAGTACATGAAACACCTCCAACACAGCGAGATGGAGGCATAGTAGCTTCGATATAAACACACTGTAGTACTGGTTGCACGAGTACAGGCTATCGAGGAGAAGGAACAATTAGAAAAATCCCTGTCCGAGAAGGAAAAAATCATCGCAGAGTAGACTATAGTACTCATTGCGAAGGAAAATCTTGTAGAGGAATGGACAATGTTAGAAAGAGCACTTGCAAAGGCATGTGAAACAGCGGCGGTAGATCCGGATGTCGCCCCTGAAGCTCAGGTTGTTATGTTAGGAGTCTCCATTACTGAGCTCAGGAAGGAAAATGCGGAGCTCCAGAACAGAGTGACACCTAGCACACCGCCAGCACAAGTTCAAAGTCGACAGACGGCGATAGAGGAAGCAGTGGTAGAGATTCAAGAAATGGAACAGGCAACACAGAAAGTGGTAGTAAGTCTTACAGAATTATGGGATAGGTTGGTCGAGGATGACCAGTTAGTTGCACTGAAGAGAACGCTCCGTGAAGCCGAAGAGTAGCTGGAAATGTTTAAGGGATTGTTTAAGGCGATGCCCACAATGATGCGGATGGCAAAGACTGTAGAACTACAAAGTATGAAGCAGCGAGCTGGAAAATCCCACGAAAGGAAGCAATGATGAGCTGCACATTTGGACGAGCTTCAAACAAAGGCTAAATCCCTCATAGAAAGGATAGTTCCAGAGATGAAATAGGTACAAGAGAAATTACAAGAGGTACGATAGAAGGTATGTGACCACCCAATGGAGCAGCAGGTGATAGAAAGTGCACAGCTCCGAGCATCAGTAAAAGAGATAGTCGACTGGATTCGGATCACCTATGATGACTTCCAACAACAATACAACAAACCAGCAGTATCCAGATGAGGTGGTTCAGGACGAGCCACAAGATTGTGTTGGGGGCATGTTGGCACGGGATGGATCTGCAAGAAGTGCGGAAGCCGACAGGTGCGAAAGGGTCATTATGCGAAAAAAGGGCCCTTTGCGGCTTTTGTGGAAGCATAAGATTTGTTAGATTAATCAAGTCGGTCATATGGACCATTTTGTAATAAGATGAAAGCATATAAATAGAGTAGGATTGTAAGCCTAATGGCATCGAATTTTTGGAGATTAATCCTATATTTTGGGTTTGTTTTGTATTCACGATATGATGACTTGACAGTTTCTGCGAGGTTTATTCCGCAGGTTTTGATGAATGAATGGAGATGTTCGGTTATGAAATGAATTATGTTTCTGTGCAATGATGCGATTATGAATAATGGGTTATGTGAATATTTTCTATTGATTAATGTGAATATGTCGTTGAGTATGTTCTAAACGTCTACATTAGAAACTATGAATGATTTAAGATGTGAATGACTAGGGGTGAAAAAATGAAGATGGGTGTCTATTTTGGGGGGTCTCGTGAGAAAATAATTCTGGTTTTTTCATGTTTTTCAACATTGGGCGAACAAAAGTGATATTTTTGTTTAGAATTTCACTTTGCAGTAAAAGAAACCTTTTAGAGAATTATGTTAGCTTTCTATTCATAATTTTTTCAGTTTTGTTTATTGAGATTTGATATGTCGATTGCACAAATGTTTGACAGTGTGTTCTTATAAAATGAAAAGACTACAAAATAGTCATGATTTGTTGCGCCAGTAAAATTGTTGTTAGACTTGTTTTTTGCAAAAACAGAAAATGCTACGACAATCTACACACAATGTACTAGTGCCTGACTATAAGTTTGTAACCAATGGATCTATATACTAATTATTATATTTTTTTAAAGTCGATCAATGGAGAAACTTGGTCGATTTTCAACATCTTTTTTGTTGCTCCACCTTTCTCTCAATTGGCTTTAAAAATAAAAAATCTACGAACACCCTTTTGAAGTAGACACGCAAATTAAGATTCCCACATTTTTTTCAATTTTTTTGGTGGTATATTTTTAAAGTTATGGATTTTTCTTTTCACCATTTTTTTAAAGAGATGAATCCAAACTCGACACATGTTACGAAAATAAAACATTAAAAATATCAGTTCTTATCTATACACAACAAAATCTATACCCACGTAAAGTAGATTCAATGATGAACCTAATGGTATCAAGACCGACATTCGTTTTGTAATGTAAGAGGTTGTTTTTCCCTTCCGAAAATGGAGAAACCTGAAAATTATGCAAAATCGTCAAGCTTCCATGTCTCAGAGATTATTCGACCGAATAAATTTTTTTCCGTAATGGCACCGTCAATTACAGCAAAGGTTATTCGACTGAATAATGAAACGGAAAAAAAAATCTCATCGATCGAAAAAAAAAACAACAACATTTTCTATACTCGTATAAATAAACCTAAATTGATTCATTATTTTCGCATGTTTTAACTTCGCATATTTCTTGTCAAACTATTTTTGAAAGGGTTTTCAAAGAAGATATTTTTTGTAAAATGAAGTTTTTACAAGGTATGTTTCTTCTTTTTTTTTCCCAAATGGCACATTGAAGGAGTTTTTTTGGAAGGCATTTTTGTAAAGGATTTTTTTTATAAGACATTTTTGTAAAGGAGTTTTTTCTCTAAGGCATATTTGCAAGGAGTTTTTTCAAAATATTTCTTTTCTTAGACATGTTTGCAAAGTGGTTTATGCAAAGAATGTTTCTTTCCAAGGAGGTTCTGTCCAAGTGTTGTATTTAAAGAGTGTTTATTCCAAAGTATTTTTTCAAAAAAAATGTATTTTTCCTTCTTATTTATTTGAAAGGGATTTTTTCAAAGAGTTATTTTGGTAAGGTAATTTACAAATGGTTTTTTTCCAAGGTAATTTTGTACTTCTTATTTCTTTGAAAGGATTTTTTTCAAATAGTTGTTTTGCTAAGGTATTTTGCAAAGGGTTTTTTTCCAAAGTAGTTTTGCACTTCTTATTTATTTGAAAGGGATTTTTTCAAATAGTTGTTTTGCTAAGGTATTTTGCAAAGGGTTTTTTTCCAATGTAGTTTTACACTTCTTATTTCTTTGAAAGGGGTTTTTTCAAAGAGTTGTTTACTTAAAGTATTTTTGCAAATGAGTTATTTCTTTACAAGGGTTTTTTCCAAGATATGTTTACAAATAAGTTTTTTTCCAAAGTATTTTTTCTTAGTGGCTTTTTTCCTAGATATTTTTTCAAAGAGATTTTTTTTCCAGTGGTTTTTACAAAAAAGATTTATTTACAAGGTGTTCTTATAATTTTCCAACGGATTTTTTCAAAGGTAATTTATTGTCAAGGAGTTCTTATTTCTTTCCAAGAAGGTTTTTTTCAAAGAAGATTTTTGTTCAAAGAGTTTTTTCAAAGGAAATTTAATTCCAAAGAGATCTTCAAAATACTCTTACAAGATTTTTATAAGGTGAAGTAAATTTCAGTTCATGTTTTTATAAATTTTGTAAATGTTTTTAAATCTTAATTTATTTATTTTTACTATAAAGTGATGATTCTTTAATTTATCATCTATAGATTAAACAATCATGGGTGTTGGGGCCAAGGTCGCAGCTATAGTAAAAGCTGCGAATTTTGGGAAAAAGCACGAGTATGAAAGGAAAGTGCTAATTTTGGGACAAACACTAAGTTTTGGGTAAGAAGGAGACGGTGCGCAGTACGGTGCCAGATGGATGATCTCAGCGCAGATCACGGACCGGAAATTGCGGAGCTCGCGCGCACGTCATCAAAGAATGAAGGTGGCTCAGCTACCATAATAAATAAGGTGATGGAGTAGAGGGCTTAGCTACCCTCATTTAAAGGCTTAGTACAGAAGTTATGGTTGCTCGGATCAAGGAGGAGCAACGGACCAGAGCATTGAAGGCGAAGGACGATCGCCCATACCCACAATCTGCGCCGGAATTCATGGAGCCTGCAGGAAGCGGCGACGTGACTGCAAGCGGCGCCTACAGTACACCTAGCCATGTGCGTGGTTAGGGTTTTTGGGAATCACTGTTGGGAAAGGCCCACAGTTTTGTAAAGGTGTGACCGTCATGGCTACCTATATAGATGAATCACTGTAATGGGTAGAGGGTTCTTCCTCCCTTCCTTCAGTTCCTCCCCTTTGTTGGAGAGTTAGAGAGTTAGATGCTAGACTGTTAGAGAGCCAGTCTAAAGGGATAGATCATGTGTTGATTATCCTTCACTGTAATTTCTACCTGGTGCGTAGAACTAGAGAGAGGAAATCGGATAGCCGAGGAGCTAATCCCTGAGTCGCCAGACAGTCTGAGTCGACGTCTGTGCCTTTGTAATCTCCATAGAGAGGAGACAAGCTTGAGAAAGGAGCTCCCAGCTGTGTGCGTGGAGTTTCCTATAAGTTCTAAGGCTGCAGCTGTGTGCGCAGCATATTGTATAACTCTATCATTTTCTGGTGAATATAAAACTCCTGAGGACGTGGTTTTCCTCGAGGAGATGAGCTTCACTTATATCTTCTTGTTATAATGTTTGTGTGAATGGTAACTATTCCGAGTTCATTATTTGTGTATGCAAGACTACTGTCTTATCTTTGTGACTGTTTGAGCGAGTTGGAAAGGTCCCTTGATAACTATAAGTGTCTTAAGTACTAAAGAGGTAGTAACGCACAGTCGCTGCGGCGAGAGCAGACTGCGTTACTGCGCTAGATGCGAAGGGCGAGAAAGTGTTTCGCGCGCCGACCCAAGAAATAGCTGCCTGCTGCGTTGGAAAGGAGAAACTGCGCAGTAGACCTGCCAAGGAAGGGGCCCGCGCAGCTGCGCCGAGCGGCCTGCGGGAAGGTCCGACCGGCGATTTCGCAGGAACCATTCAAGGAAAAGCTATCTCCGCGTCACCCCGATTAAGGAAACCTGATTCCTTAACCCCCCCATAGCCACTTCGGGTGAGACCTCGAGCTGCCGCGCAGCTCGTTGCCGAGAGGGCCAGTGCGCCAAGGGGTTTTGTTGCTGCGCTTCATTAAAACCCGGGTCTGCCCAAGAAAGCAGCCAACAAATGGTTCCGTTGCCTCATGACTTTTTGATCACGTCACTTCCGTTGCTCTGAACCTTGTTGGCCAGCCAACAAATGGTTCCGTTGCCTCATGACTTTTTGATCACGTCACTTCCGTTGCTCTGAACCTTGTTGGCCAGCCAACAAATGGTTCCGTTGCCGCACGAATGAGACTTGTTATTTTGGCGACGCGCGAGATAGAACAGTGCAACAAATGGTTCCGTTGCCTCATGACTTTTTGACCACGTCACTTCCGTTGCTCTGAACCTTGTTGCTCAGCCAACAAATGGTTCCGTTGCCTAGTAACCAACAAATGGTTCCAAATGTGTTACTGGAACCCTACAATTAAGGAAATTGGAGACTGGTTTGATTTAAAGGCTAAAGAGTTTGCTGAACAAGAAAATAGAAGCCCTACGCTTCAAACAGAAGATTGGTTACAGAAGTATATTTATGCTGACCTTTACGAAATTTTCTTTGTTACGTTTGCATTGGAGTTACACGCTTGGATAGCCAAGTTAGCAGATTCTAGACCTACGCTGCATGTGGATCGACCCGTCACGTGGACGCCTGAGCTAGCTAGTATTGTGAAGCGGATAGACAATCCTGTGTCCCGCGCAGTAGACTTTTGGTTGAATAGTCTACTGGAAGGTTTTATTACCGAATTTGCAGTCGATACAAGAAAGAGTTTCAGTGAAGCTGAGAGGAGTTTCTTCCAAGTACACAGAGGTAAGTTCTTAAATTCTCTGAACTTATGGATTAAAATGCTTCTGTATGAAAAAGGAAAGCTATGTATTGCTTCTGATGAATAGCATAGTCAAGTAATGTCCGTAGATTCTGATAGTGATCCTGAAGTTATTGGTTGCACTCGTAGTGGAAAACGATATAAAGTAGGCCTTGACCAATATCCTTTTGAGTCTAGCCCAGACAATCGCCAAGTCCCTAGAGCAAGCCATATAGAAAGACAGGGGAGTGCTCATATCCCGTATTACCCCTTTACACCGCAAAAACCAGACGGAGCTCAGTATAATCCTACAGTAACACCTTCGAGTAGCCCACACGCTACTTCTAGTACCTCTGTACCACCTTTGTTTAACCATCCCGGAGGCACTGCCACAGTACCTCCACCTCAAACCCGTGCAAGAAGGATGGGTGATGACATGAAACTACCAACTTTTAGAGGAACGGGGATAGAGGACCCTGAGCAGCACTGGTTCTTATGTGAAGCCATTTGGACAATTAAGCAAATTAATGATGATGCTGTTAAACTGGTTCAGTTAGCAACCACACTAAGAGAAAGAGCCTTGACTTGGTTCATGAAATACTCAGCAGCACAGAATAGGACGCTTGCTGAGGTAAGAAATGCCATGATTAGAGAATTCAAGAAACCTAAGTCAGAATCACAGTGTATAACAGAGCTCAAAGACATCAAACAGTTACCTACAGAATCAGTATGGGATTTTGACCAGAAGTTCAAAGCTTTGATAGATCAAGTAAGCTTCGAGTTTGCACCACAGCAACATAAAGAATGGTTCATTGCTGCGCTGCTCCCACACATTAGACTTCCTCTTATGCAACAGAATCTCAATACTCAGGAACAAGCTCTAGAAATGGCCATGAAACTAGAAGCTTCGCCAATTGCAGGAACAAGCAACGATGTTGCGCATCTACAGAACCAACTAGCAAACTTAACCTTGCAAGTGCATGATATTAAGAAAGGGAAGGAGATTAAGGAAGAAATTTGGTGTACAAAATGTAAAGCCCAAGGTCATTCAAAGGACCATTGTCCTGTTTTCATAGACTACATTGCAACTGGAGCACCTAATCCTCTACCACAGGCACAAGGGCCTTGGTGTGAAATCTGCAGAACTAGAGGTCATAGACCACAAGAATGCCACTTACTTCAGAAATATGTACAAACTCCAAAGAATCTATATTGTAATTTCTGTAAATCAGTAGGTCATGATGAGAACAATTGTAGAGCATATGATCTTATGATAGAAAGAAAGCATGATGTTTATAGGGTACAAGCAGAGACACAAGGACCCACAGCAGGTCCACCTTATGACCAATCTCGGGACGCCCGAGCAGCAAATTACAGAGGACGCGGACGCACAACAAATTTGGGTCGTGGAAGAGGACAGATCACTTGCTATAATTGCGGAGAACAAGGTCATTTTGCTAGGGATTGCCAAAATCCTACAACCCTCTGCAGATATTGTAAATCTTCTGACCATATCATCGAAGAATGCCCTCAGTTACAGGCTAAGATGCAAGCAAAGACACCACAGGTCAATCACAATATCCAGTTGATTGGAGCCGAAAAAAGAGAACCAGACCCTACAGTTAATATAGTGACACGCAGTGGAGCTACAACTGGTGCGCAAGAGATGGGAACGGGAAAGCAAGCGACGCAATGGGTGCGCCGCGCTAACATTAAACCAGCCCCACTTAACCTACAGAAGCAAAAAGAAGCATTTAAGCAAGCTCAAGAGTATTTCTCAGATCCGAGAGCTTCGAGTTCTACCGCAATTCCGCAGAACAATAGTAGATCGCAAGTGCTAAGACAAGACAACTTGGTACAAGAACAGGCCACTACAGCTGGAAGACCTGACGACGATAAGGAGCATGCCCTAGGCAGTGTTCATGCGTTTCTGCGACAATGTTTAAAATTGTTGCGCAACGAACAAGCAACTCTAGAACTCCAACACCTGTTGGATCGGTGCCAACACTCTGCTACGACGAACACACCACAGCGTGCTGTTCACCAGATTAGGAGTCACATTAGAACAGGAAAAGAGATGAGGCTCACAGCGCAGATTGGAGCATTTGAAATGGACGAAGTCATGTTAGATTTGGGCTCAGAAGCCAATGTTCTCACTATGCAGACATGGGAACAGATGGGAAGCCCTCAGCTTACAAGATCCCCTATCCAGCTAAGACTCGCAAATCAGCAACGAGTCTCTCCATTGGGCAGATTACCCAATGTACCTATTGATATTGAAGGAGTAAGAAGCTCTGCAGATTTTGAAGTAATCAAAATTATGGATGATAGTAGACCATACCCAGCGCTGTTAGGAATAGACTGGGCACTTGATAATTTGGCTGTCATTAACCTGAAGAAAAGACAGATGACCTTTGAGGATGACCAGATCAGGGTCATCGCACCTCTTGATCCTATTCAAGGACCAAGATATATAGAACCTATTCGCGCAGAAGAGGAAGCGCGCCACATGGAAAGCCTGTATCAGATGACCACTAACCACAATGACTATGTCAACCCCACAGCAGACGGCCATATTAGTTGGCGATGTGATAGCTCGTGCACATCAGATTCAGATGCAGGATTGGAAAATTGGCAGAATCGTCTACATGAGGTTTCTGCAAGACGTTGCGCCATGATGACTAAATCCATTCGATGGATTGGCACAGAATTAACTGACACTCCAACTTTTGATGGTCTAACCAAAGTAACTAAATTCATACAGGAATATGAACAAAAGCTTCCAGAACCACAGCGCATCCAGGCACTGGATATAGCATTGCGCGCTACACCCGCAAGATGGTGGATTGCGCACAAGGAGAATATTCATACATGGAAAGACTGTCGCAGATTGATACTGCGCAGATTTCAGGACACCACAGCCGAAGCGCTACGCAAATATGAAGGACAGAGTGACCCCAGGTCACACATTGAAGCATGTATTCAGCAATGGTCAGATATTCCGGAAGATGAATGGGTTCACCAATTCATCCACACATTAGATACAATTCCAAGGAATTGGTATACTGAAATAGAATTGCGCAAAGGCACTCTTACTTGGGCTCTTATGATAGAAAGTTTTCAACTTACATTCAGCTTTGAGTCAGAGCATCCAAGCATTGATCAGGCTCTGAAGTGTATTAAAAAGAAGGTATTTGAACCAGGTCTAGTAACAGAATATTCCCAACCAGATTGGGCTGTTCAGATGGAGCATGCCCTGGAATGTTATAACTTTACCGCCGAAGATGAGGACGACGATCCTCGCAACCTCAATATCCCAGAATCAGAAGGGACACGCACTATTGAAGGGCCTGAGCTTGATATTCCTGCCATCGCAGAACACGTCAAGCTCAAGAAAGTTAACATTGGCACAGAAGCTAACCCAAAGTTTGCTTCTATAGGAGATTACTGGGATGATGAAACCGTTGCGCATGTTTCAGATTTATTACGTGATTACCAGGATATCTTTCCTACCAAGTTCACAGAAATGAAAGGCATCCTAGGAGACTTAGGAGTGATGCGCATACCTCTGAAACCAGACGCCAAGCCAGTAAAGCAGCGCCCATACAGGTTGAACCCGCGCTACAAAGAAAAAGTCAAAGAAGAAATTGATAAGATGCTTGCAGCAGGTATTATTGAGCCAGTAGAGGAAAGCGATTGGATTAGTCCTATGGTGGTCCAAGAAAAGAAAACGAAAGGTGAAATAAGAATTTGCGTCGACTTGCGCAAACTCAATGATGCATCAGCGCACGACCCATTTCCCACTCCTTTCACAGATGAAGTACTTGATAATGTTGGAGGACAAGAGGCTTACTCTTTCACTGATGGATTTTCGGGATATCATCAGATTAGAATCCATCCGGATGACCGCCACAAGACTACTTTTGCAACTGAATGGGGCTCATTCCAGTACACGGTAATGCCCTTTGGTCTTAAAAACGCACCTGCTATCTTCTCTAGAGTTGTTGTTGCTGTTTTTAAAGAATTTATCCACAAGTTTTTAGAAGTCTATTTTGATGACTGGACTGTATTTGGTTTACTAAAGAACCATATTGCGAATCTGCGTATGATGCTAGAAAAATGTAGACAGCATCAGATTTCCCTTAACTTGAAAAAATGTATATTCTGTGCGCCCTTTGGTATTTTGTTGGGACATATTGTATGCAGACAAGGACTCTTGATGGATCCTGCGAAGGTTGCCATCATTGCTAATTTACCTGCGCCCAACTCAGTTAAGCAATTGCGCACTACATTGGGACATACAGGATACTACAGAAAATTCATCAAAGGATATGCAAGGATCACAGCGCCTATGGAAAGATTGCTGAAGAAGGATTCGAAGTTCCAATGGACAGAGGAATGCCAACAGAGCTTGGACACACTTAAAGAAAAGATGATCACAGCGCCTATTCTAGTTTTCCCGGATTGGAGAAAACCTTTTCATGTTCATGTTGATGCTTCTTCCATAGCATTGGGAATCGTGCTTACACAGTCTGGAGAAGGAAGTATTGACCACCCCATTGCTTACTCCAGCAGAAAGTTATCTACAGCTGAGAAGAATTACACCACTACAGAAAGGGAAGGACTAGCCATGGTGTATGCCCTACAGAAATTCAGACACTACCTGTTAGGAGCTCACTTTAAAATGTATACTGATCATTCTGCTTTGAAATATTTGGTCAATAAACCAGTCTTAGGAGGCAGAATTTGCAGATGGCTACTACTCTTTCAAGAGTATGATTTTGAGGTTATTGTAAAGCCAGGCAGATTGAATGCAGGGCCTGACCATCTATCCAGAATAGAGTCAGGAGAGGAACCTACGAGTCTGGAGGACAATCTGCCTGACGCACAGTTGTTTTATATCCAAGCAGCAGACGAATATTATTCTGATATTCTTAACTTTCTCACTACCGGACAAGCGCCGGCTGAGTTTACAATCCAGCAGAAGAAGCAACTTGTTGTTCGAGCCGCAGACTTCACTTTGATAGCAGGCCAGCTTTATAAGTTGGGCCCTGACGAAATTTTGCGCAGATGTATCTTACCACATGAAAAGAGCTCTATCATCGCAGAAGCACATTCAGGTACCGCAGGAGGCCATTTCGCAGGAAAGCCGACTGCGCAGAAAATATTAGCCGCAGGACTTTGGTGGCCGACATTGCACAAGGATACTAAGGAATTCTGTAAATGTTGCGATGTGTGCCAGCGCACAGGGAAACCCTCAAGGAGAGATGAAATGCCGCTAAGACCCCAGATCACACTGCGTGCTTTTGATAAATGGGCCATTGACTTTGTAGGACCTATTAACCCACCAGGAAAAAGAACTGGCGCAAGATATATCATTACAGCTACTGAGTACCTCACCCGATGGGCTGAGGCGAAGCCAGTTAAGAACTGCGACGCTGCTACTGCCGCGCAGTTCATTTTCGAGAACATTATCACTAGGTTTGGATGCCCAGTGATCCTCATGAGTGATCAAGGTACACATTTCCTCAATGAGATTATAGAGGCCCTTACTGAAGAATTTCAAATTAATCACCATAAGAGTACACCCTACCATCCTCAAGCTAATGGTACGGTGGAAGCATTCAATAAGATCCTGGAGAATGCCCTGACGAAGATCTGTAATCAACAAAGAGATGATTGGGACCTTAGAGTCACAGCTGTATTATGGGCTTACAGAACCACTTGCAAGAAATTAACAGGTCACACACCTTTCAGCTTGGTGTATGGACAAGAAGCAGTTATGCCCATGGAATACATTGTTCCCAGTCTCCGAATTGCGCAAATTACAGAAATGGCAGATCCTGACACTATGAATGAAAGACTTTCGCAACTGCTTTCTTTAGAAGAAGATAGACTTATGGCCGGATTTCATCAACAGGTACAGAAGGCAAGACAGAAAGCTTGGCATGACAGACACATTCGGCATAAGCACTTTGCAGAAGGAGACTTGGTACTCCTTTATGATAGTAAATTCATCAAGTTTCCAGGCAAGTTTCGTGTGCATTGGTTAGGTCCTTTTCAGGTAATAAAAGTAACAGACGGAGGCGCAGTTCAGCTTGCGAAGCTGAATGGAGAACTACTACCTACAATGATAAACGGGAGTCGGCTTAAGCTTTATTGCGACGGCCACTCCGCCCTGTCGACATAATATAGTACTCAGGAATGTAGATGCCCAGTGTAGTTGAAAGAGACATCGCATTTAGTCTACACGGAAGCTGCGACACACCCTCAGTTTCCAGCTTCCTGCGCAGTTCCTTGAAATATCCGCGCATCCTGAATAAAAATTGCTTGAACAAAGCTTAGCGGTCCGCTCTGGCGAAGTTTTGCTTTATGGACCATTGGACTATCGCTCTTGCGAAGTCCCCTTTCATAATTTGCCGCTGAAAAGAGTTTTGTTGTGGACCCCTAGAGGCACAGTTTCCTAAGTTGAAATGACCCGCCGGAAAATTTTGAATTACAGCAGTTATGTAGCCGCGTTTGAATAAATGAAGGATAAGGCCGCTATTTAATTCTACCCGTTCTGACGGATTCGGCTTAATCTCCGAAAGATTTGCATTTAACTCAGGCGCCGAAACCATTAGCTTCTCCCGGAAGGCTGTCAGAACCCGTCAATCACATTAAATGCACCGCTACGGCAAGGAGGATAGCGTGTTGTCAACTCATCTGTAGCCGCCTATAGCTACGTAACCCCACTTGGTCGCATTTACTAACCCCGCTGGCTATAAATACCTCACACTGGTATCAATTTTGGGTTACTGTCTCGAGTTGCATAAGTTGTCTTTGAAGATCTGCACTATTGTTTTCAGAGCCGAGTGTGCAGACTATTTTCTCTTGTTTTCAGAGTCTATACCCTACGCAGTTCCGCCATTTGCTGTCCAGAGTCTTGTTATTTACATTGGTTCACAACGGAGAATTTATCAACTGAAGAAGTTATTCGCCAATTTCTACGCCGAGGCTTAGATTTCGGCATGGCCACTCCGGTGACGCCGTCGGCCTACGTACACCCTGGTGCTACTGATCCCAGAACATCTCCAGGCACAAGAGCATCTCAGCAGCAGCCGGAGGAACCTGTTCCAGAACCGCTCGCGTCTATGGTGAACTACCTTCCGCCGCGTCCAGACGATGCGCCGGATGTCCAGATTCCGAAGAATGCAAAGTATCCAATTCCGCTACCGCCACTACCGGCTAGTGTGCGGGTAGAAGGCCAACTATTGGGAAACATTCCACTGGTTAAATTCTCTGATTTTAACCTTGGAGACTATAAGACATATCCTCAGTTTCAGTTGGACCGATATTTGGATATCGTCCATAATCCCACCAGAAATGTTGATGAGTTTATCCCGAAGGGATTTGCAGCAAATCTTGAGCGCCCTGGACTCTTGAATTTGTTGAAGCTACCGCACTTTGGGCGGAGCAATGAAGTGAACGCAGTCGTTAAAACACTGCTATCCTGCGTTCATGGAGGTTACCTTTGGCTCGGGAGGCCAATTGATCTAAATGTTGACTTGATACACCGTATCACCGGCCTATCTAAGGTTGGTAAGGATCCCAATATCCATTTTGCGGGAAAAGAGAAGGACCGAAAATTAGCTGCAAAGCTGGTCCAGAAATATAACTTGACAAGAGGAGGTCGGGCTTATGACCTCACGACCGTAGAAGACGAGGCACTTCGCTTCACAGGAAGTCTGCTTGCAGGTAGACTTCTCACCAAGTGCCGACCAAAAGAAGTTACTGGAGCTGTCGTAGAGCTCGCTATCGCAGCTGCGGAGGGAGAACAGTACAACTGGTCTCTCTTCCTGCTGAATTCTTTTTTGGCTGATTGCCTGAATGTGCAGGACAATGCAGGCCAATCATTCCATTTTTCATGGCTTTTAATTCTATGTGCTCTCGTCGGGTGGAAGGAGCCCCCGAATACTCAGTTCCGTCCACGCCGCGCAGGAGAGGTTGCCGGCATGCGCTACATCAACCTCTGGGATTCCCCTAATCCCGCGAAGCGCAAGATGAATCGCGCTGTTTTTTGTGAATATTACTATCTCCTCCGCGATACCATACAAGATATGCCAAGGCTGAGCGCGGAGACAGCCACATTGTATGAAGGGAAGTTGGCTTTTACTGCCGACATCCATCAACTCTACCTTCGGCCTTGCGACATTCCAGGTGACTGGGCACTAGGTCTTTACAGGATGACCACAGAAGATGTCGAAGAAACCATTAAGTCTTGGTCGGACGAATGGAGAGCAGCAGCTGACATCGCACCTGCGATGCCACCCGCCGCTGCGCAAGAAAAAGATAAGGGCAAGGAAGCCCCTGAGCAAAGAAGCGACGAAGGCTCAACAGAACCAGCCACAAAGAAGCAGAAAGTGTCGCATCCCACTGAGGCCATTCCCTCGGAGGTCGACAAATATTTGAAAGAGCAATTTCGTGAGATGCGGAACATGCATGCTCACATCCGAGGTGCTCTAGACTTACAATTTGTAGAACTCAAAGGTCTCGCAGGAAGGATTGCGCAGACCCATGCGCCAGCATCTACTTCGCAGGCGCCACAAGAAATCCCAACTGGCGAGAGAGTTGAAGAACTCACAAAAAGGCACACTGTCGTGCATATTCCGCCTACCAGCATGACACTTCCAGATCCCCTAGCTGAACTGCAGGTAAGCACAGTTGGACCTGTAGAAATTAATTTGTCTATGATTCCTATAGAAACTCTACAGCTAGTACAGGAGAAAGTTTCTCTTGAGTTGAGAGCTAGAGAGCTCTCTACTTTCCAGGCAAACCAACGACTGCAATCGCAGGAGATAGAGCTGAAGGAAAGTCATAAGAATATCTCTGCGAAGCTTGCACTCTATGAGGCGCAAGACACCGGCATCAGAAACGCAATAGAAGAGATTGCTCAGGAACTGCCGGCTTGCGAGATTCAACCAGACCTCCCTCTGGTTGCAAAAGTTCAAATTATTGGCGAAAGGGCGAAAACCCTGGAGCAAGAAATAGCTGCTATGGCAGAAGGCCATAAAACCCAGATCGCTGAGCTAGAAGCTCGCGTTGCTGCGCATCTTACAGATGATGCGCAGGTACAGTTTGAAGCATTGAGCAGAGCTTCCACACGAATGAAAGGTCGAGTACAGGAAGCCAAGAACCTGATGAACCAGGCTATGGAAGCTTGGACAGAGCTTGTGAACCTCCCTTTTAAAGTGGGACTATCAGAACAGGTGCAAGCTGCAGAACAGTCCCTCACTGTTCTGAATGAAGAAGCCAAGTCCTTAACAGGCTTGCCAAAGATGAAGAAAATGGGCGAAGTGCGCAAAATGTAGCAGCAACTGCACAAGCTCAGAACTGAAGATGAGAAGCTCACCAACAGCATTCAGCCATTCATGGATGAGTATGCTGAAATTGTTGGCCAGATTGAGACAAAAATCAAAGAAATTGCCGAGTCTCAAGAGATCATTGATACACTCACTAAAGAAGAAACGACCGCAGAAACAGTACAAACAGCCGATCAGTGTATTGAGGAATTGGACTCCGCTATTGTGAAATGGCAGAAAACATTCGCGGAGACTCAAGCAAACGCAGATGCGCAAATTCAAAGACCACGCGCTAGTGCGAGTGGCTCGAGGGCGAGCCACAAGTGAGTGTTGGGGGCCTGTTGGGGCCAAGGTCGCAGCTATAGTAAAAGCTGCGAATTTTGGGAAAAAGCACGAGTATGAAAGGAAAGTGCTAATTTTGGGACAAACACTAAGTTTTGGGTAAGAAGGAGACGGTGCGCAGTACGGTGCCAGATGGATGATCTCAGCGCAGATCACGGACCGGAAATTGCGGAGCTCGCACGCACGTCATCAAAGAATGAAGGTGGCTCAGCTACCATAATAAATAAGGTGATGGAGTAGAGGGCTTAGCTACCCTCATTTAAAGGCTTAGTACAGAAGTTATGGTTGCTCGGATCAAGGAGGAGCAACGGACCAGAGCATTGAAGGCGAAGGACGATCGCCCATACCCACAATCTGCGCCGGAATTCATGGAGCCTGCAGGAAGCGGCGACGTGACTGCAAGCGGCGCCTACAGTACACCTAGCCATGTGCGTGGTTAGGGTTTTTGGGAATCACTGTTGGGAAAGGCCCACAGTTTTGTAAAGGTGTGACCGTCATGGCTACCTATATAGATGAATCACTGTAATGGGTAGAGGGTTCTTCCTCCCTTCCTTCAGTTCCTCCCCTTTGTTGGAGAGTTAGAGAGTTAGATGCTAGACTGTTAGAGAGCCAGTCTAAAGGGATAGATCATGTGTTGATTATCCTTCACTGTAATTTCTACCTGGTGCGTAGAACTAGAGAGAGGAAATCGGATAGCCGAGGAGCTAATCCCTGAGTCGCCAGACAGTCTGAGTCGACGTCTGTGCCTTTGTAATCTCCATAGAGAGGAGACAAGCTTGAGAAAGGAGCTCCCAGCTGTGTGCGTGGAGTTTCCTATAAGTTCTAAGGCTGCAGCTGTGTGCGCAGCATATTGTATAACTCTATCATTTTCTGGTGAATATAAAACTCCTGAGGACGTGGTTTTCCTCGAGGAGATGAGCTTCACTTATATCTTCTTGTTATAATGTTTGTGTGAATGGTAACTATTCCGAGTTCATTATTTGTGTATGCAAGACTACTGTCTTATCTTTGTGACTGTTTGAGCGAGTTGGAAAGGTCCCTTGATAACTATAAGTGTCTTAAGTACTAAAGAGGTAGTAACGCACAGTCGCTGCGGCGAGAGCAGACTGCGTTACTGCGCTAGATGCGAAGGGCGAGAAAGTGTTTCGCGCGCCGACCCAAGAAATAGCTGCCTGCTGCGTTGGAAAGGAGAAACTGCGCAGTAGACCTGCCAAGGAAGGGGCCCGCGCAGCTGCGCCGAGCGGCCTGCGGGAAGGTCCGACCGGCGATTTCGCAGGAACCATTCAAGGAAAAGCTATCTCCGCGTCACCCCGGTTAAGGAAACCTGATTCCTTAACCCCCCCATAGCCACTTCGGGTGAGACCTCGAGCTGCCGCGCAGCTCGTTGCCGAGAGGGCCAGTGCGCCAAGGGGTTTTGTTGCTGCGCTTCATTAAAACCCGGGTCTGCCCAAGAAAGCAGCCAACAATGGGCAATAAGGGAAAACGTAAAAAAAATGGTGATCATAAACGTGATGATGATGGTAATAGAAAAAAACAAAAACTCAGATATATTGCCAAAAAACAAAGGGTTGCCGAAACGGAAAAGAGAATTATTGAAGATATAAATACAGATTTACATGATAATGTTGAGGAAATGGAAATTGAAAATAGAGTACAAGAAGAACAAATTAAAGTTGAAGAGACCATTGTAAAATATGTAAATAGTGATTTACATGCTAATGTCGATGAAGTCGATATTGAAGATCAAGTTCAAGATCCAGAAATTGGACCTGGTATGTATATATCATATATTTTCCAAATTCATTTTTTTATAATAAATTGTATTTTTTTATATATGTTAAATTAAATTTAACTTGATGTATAAGTACTTTCATCATTGATGATGAAATGTTAGAAGACATTGATTGCGACAAATATGGAAAAAAACTACTAATACATGTTGCACGATATCGTGCTACAAAATTTTATGATGAAGTTCTTAAGGATTACTCAATAGCAGGACAAGCACAAATTTTGAGATGTTTATTAGTGTCCAAGAAGTTAGAAGGTGATACAGCATTATTGGGTATTCACAAGGCGACAAAAGAGTCGAAATTGAAACAAAATGTGATAGAAAATATAGGTGATGCAATAATTTTTTTTGAAAAATCTAAGAAGAAAGATATCAGTGTTGCACGTAAAGCAATTCATACAGCAATTCTTTTAGCTAGTACTAAACAAAAGCGTTTGACAACAGAACTAGCAAAAGCAGTTGGAACATCAAGAAAGACATTATACAAACATCACAATTCAGAATGCAAATAGATGAAAATAATGAACTTGCTTGTTGGGCAATTATTTGTAGACAACCTTACAAAGATAGAATGGGAGCAGGTGTTAAAGATATTGTACGGAAATATTGGTTGGAACATGCTCGAGTTTCACCAAATTCAAGAGATGTGATACGCAAAAGAATATCACGAAATGTATATGAAAGCCAACCGAAACATATAATGGACATGACACAAGTACAATTGTTCAATAAATTCAAGGAATATCATCGTGGAATTAATATATCAATCACTACATTTGTGCAACAAAAACCATGGTATGTTAGACCTATTACTATACGTGACACATGTTGTTGCCGTTATCATGTGCAATTTCAGTTATATTGTGACACGTTTCTTGAATTTGGTAAAATGTTTTGGACAAATTCACCACCTCTGCCCACAATACGTGAATTCATATCTCAAATTATATGTGAGAGAAATCACGATGAAGTATTTTATTCAAAGAAATGTTTCAATGGAAAACATTGTCATCGTTGTGGAAATCTGGTGTTATTCCACAATAAATATCCTATCGGTAATGATTAATCATTGTCAAATGTAAATGTTGATTGGAGGAGATATGAATACATCAATTATACTACAAGTTCTAGTGATTCACATTCCAAAAGAATTGATTTGCTAGAAGATAAGATATGCGTGACAGATTTTATCAAAAAAATTGAAAGTGAAATTTATAAATACACCAAGCATTCACATAGAGCACGATGACAAGATCTTCAATTCAAACAATCTCGTGAAATTTTTCCACCTGGAACAATTTTTTCCGTGGTTGATTTTGCTGAAAACTATACATTTGTTGCACAAAAAAAGATACAGAGTGAATACTATCACTCTGACCAAGTTTCGATATTTGTCCATGTTGTATATAGACATTCTCAACATGATGTTGATGGCATTGAAAGCACATGTGACAATCGAGATGTGATTAAAGAATATCACTTCTATATCAACGATGATCGTACACACAATACACATTTTGTTCAACATTGTATAGAAAATATTTTCTATGATTCACTGAAAAAAGGAAAAGTTAAATTCAATGAACATTGGATATGGTCTGATGGATGTGCGGGTCAATTTAAATCTTAACGATCATTTTTTTGGTTATGTCGACTTCATAAAACGTTGAACATTAAACATCGCTGGAATTTCTTTGAAACTGGATATGGAAAAGGTGAACATGATGGTGCAGGAGCATACGTAAAAAGAGCACTTCAAAGATGGAAAATGAACTATTCTTCTGCACCGTTTCACTTAGCTGCAAAGATTGTCCAATGGTGTCAATTAAATCTAAGCCATGATTATAATCAACAATCAAAAGATGTGCGCAGATATGTATACTATTTTTTTAATTTATATTATTTCTTGAAATTTAAAAAAATGTACACTAACATTTAAGTACATGTACACTAACATTAAAAGTTGTTCTTTGTGATTTATCATTTATTGTGTAGGTTTTTTTGGCTTGTTGGGGTCCAATATATAAATAGATCAATACCATATGACGCTAGCACCATACATGGGACTAGAGATCTTCACTCTATTCAAACAAAATCATTCCAAAACGTGTTTGCATTTGACAGTAGAAAGCAATCATGCTTTTGTCATATTTGCACTGAAAATGTTGAATCTACAAAAGTTTGTGAAAACATAACAAACAACTACGCAAAAGCTTGGAAACACACAGAGATTAATACAAAAGGAAAAATGCCACTAGCAAGTGTAGAAAAATTAGAATCAGAAGAAATAGCAATATCATATGATGGCAATAGAATTTCAGATCTTGTTAGAGAAGGTAATGAACTTACTTGACTTTTAAGTTGATTGTTCATTCTTGTCCATCACCTTATGTGTATAGTCAATTTAATTGATTTAAAAATGCTAACACCAATTGTAATTTGCGTAGGAGAGGTTTTCGTTGTGATTCCACCTTTAGACAACAACGAAAATGTGAAATATTATTTGATGCGATGCACTGAAGGAAAGATGAAGTTATTGGAGGACTACAATGACAACGGATTTACATACGAGAGAGGATCCATCATTTTAAAATGCTATTTTTTTCAGCGGACTCATATGACTAAAAATTATGTCTACTTTCAAGATTATGAACCCGATGTTATATGTTGTCAGTATAGTCATTTAGTATGTGCATCTCGAATAAGGTTGGTACAAGTTCCATAAAAAAAAAAGTTAAAAACCAAAAAATGGAAACTGCCCATATGTGACCATGAACGGATAATTGAGGATGGCATTCCATTGCGATGTTTTTAACTATATACCAAAAATGACTTGATCTATGTATTTGTCCATGTCAATTGTTGTGTACAATATATTTTTTGTTCATGTGTCACAAATGTTCTGTACAATATATTTTTTCATTGAATTTTATGACTATTATCTTGAATGAGAACTAGAATAAGAGTTTAAATGGTTGAATTTTAACATGCTTGAAAATGAATTCAAAAATTATTTGGTAATGAAATTTTTAATAAAAATTGAAAAAAATTCAAAAATGTTGTATTTCAGTTATATGGAATGTTTGTCTTTAATTTGTAATTTCGTAATATAAAGTACTTTATTCGGGTCCCCATATGTATATTAGACCACTTAAGGGATGAGATAACAAATGTGGCTATCCCCACACTCCGCCCCGAATTTTTATTTTTGATTGATTGATGCCAATGAGAAATCACCGAGAAACCTACTAGATTTTGTATTCTTCTAATCCATTGAACATGTTTCTCTAATGTACTTCGCCATAAATATGATCCATGAGTTTTTTAAAACAAGTTGTTAATCTATTTGGTTTTTAAATAAATGATTGTTGCACAAAGATAATATATCTCTTACATGTAAGTTCACATAACTGAAATCATGGAAAATGGAGATAACGATCATTTGATTTTTAATCATAAACAAGAATTCCTGGATTGTGAAGCTTATGCTAAATTAGAGCAATTATTATTTACAACAAACCGATAAAAATTCATCGAATTGTTGTCTAAAATTCATTGCTCTAACTTAGCATAAACTTCACAATCCGAGAATCCTCACTTGTTATTAAAAAACAAAAAATCATTTATCCCCATTTGCCATGATTTCAGCAGCATCTAGAAATTCACGAACTACAAAGTACCTAAACAATGAACATATGAGAAACATTAGTTAAAATTTGAAATTTACATATGCAACATCATATCGATCAAACGACCAAAAGATTGAAACTTTTATCAAACAATTCATAGATTTTCATTCATAACATTAGAAATTGAACCTATTAAAACTTCATATTTCTATCAAAAATTCCTATCATTCCTAACATTCATTCATTCTTAAATATTCATATCAGGTACAACATTCTTAAACTTCCTAAAACTTTGGTAACAAATTCATTTCTTAACATTTTAAACTTTGGTAACATCCATTTCTTAACATTTTAAACCTTCTTGACACTTCCCATTCATTCTTATGATTCAACACTTTCTCAACATTCATTCTTTCCATAACATTCATTCTCAACATAACATTGAACATTTTTAACAAATTCAAGATTTCCTAACTTTAAATTGCACCTATCAAATGTTCCAAACATTCATTCTTAACCTTTTAAACATTCAAGTGACTTGATTCCAATTCATTCTTAGGATTCAACACTTTCCCAACATTCATTCTTACCATAACATTCATTCTCAACATAACATTCATTTTGAACATTCAACATTTCAACTTTAGATTGCACCTATATCAAAAATTCCAAACATGTTCATTCTCAACATTTTAAACATTCTTGACACCTCCCATTCATTCTTTTTCAACATTCATTCTTACCATAACATTCATTCTCAACATTCAACATTTCTTAACTTTAGATTGCACCTATCAAAAGTTTCAAACATTCATTCTTAACATTTTAAACATTCATGCAAAACATATTCTAAACATTTTACCAAGTGACAAATATGCTAAATAATTAACATGTACTCATATATAATCCAATAAAAAAGTTCATGAACATGTGAGTTCAATGTACATATATGTATAATCAAAAAATAAATACCCTTGATGTCCAAAACAACTACAATATATATATATCAACAAAAACAAGAAAGTTTGGACCACTATCGATCTGGACCACTATCTTCCACTAGGACCTTCCCTTGTACTCAACTCGGTCTGCAACATGTATAAAAACAAATTATGAATATCATAAATTATTTAAACAATTTTAAACTAAATTCAAAAAATTAAAATATTAAACTTATATATGAAAAAACAATTCAATTATTAAAAAAGTTGTACATCAAATTCTCTGAATGCATGTCCACCGAAGTCTTCCCTTTGGCTCCAAAGGATCTAAGAGAGCCAAGCTGCAACATGTACAAAAGCAATTTATGAATCCAATAAAGTATTTAAACAATTTTAAAATAAATCCAAAAAAGTAAAATATTAAACTTATATCATAGATAAATTCAAGTTAAACAAAATTACCTCAGTAAAAATATCTACATTCATCAAAGAACCTACATTTTCACCCCCAATTTCCATATGGTCTCCCCCCTAAAATTTAAATTTTGTTAATAAATAAAACACAGTAGAAGCAAAAAATAAATTAAGCAATTAACTTAACCAAAACAAAAAAATTAAAATCATTAGCTCACAAGATATGGTAAATCATCTAAAAAGTTCGATTCTAAAGAAACCTGCATGGATAAGTCAAATTAACAATAAGATACATTGATATTTATTAAAATTCAATAATAAAGATAAAATATCAAGTTCAAGCATAAATATTATAATAAATATACCTCTCCAAGACACTCTTCATTTTGACTAGTGGAGACTCGAAAATTATGTGCATTCAGCATTCTAAAAAACTGCAAACAAAATACATTTGCTTAATGTACTTATTACTTTGTAACGAAAAATTCAATTCAAAATGAATAAAAGATCAGATAGATTGTCATAGCATAATAAAAAAACCTCTCCCATACTCGATGTGTCATTGGATAACACATCTGAACCTATGTCAAGACTTGGCATAAGCCCTGAGATCGTCGATGCTCAATCCATCTACTTCATCATTCATCTTGTAAATAAACTTTTGACGAATAGTAGCACGAGCCCTCTCTCGAACCAATCCCACTTCTACTCCAATAAGATCTGACGCTAAACCATCACCAACAGAAACCCTTGCAGTTGTCCGAAGTTGGGACGTGGGTTCCATCTCTGATCTTAATGCCACAACCCTGGGTGGGCAAGGTATCTCGGGTGGAGGTCGAAGAGTTGTAGGGTCTCTAAGAGCACATTTTCGATTATATATTCGACCCTTTCCAACTCCATAAAATTCAGAAGGAATATCTGTATAGTTTGGCTTCATACCTAAAAAAAACTCCACATAGAAAAATCTAGCAAAATAATTAGGAACCTCATCGTTCCATGGCAATCAACCATAAGTTGCAAGGAACCGATCATATATTAGATGTGCAATTTGAGGATGCTTGAAATATTGCACTTTCAACATTTTTTGCTTAAGGCCTTCTTTGAAATTAAACATTGAATTGGCATGTTCTTTGGTCACTCTCTCCTTCACAGCCACTTATCTAGACCCATAACTTGTTCCCTTTGCCTCTGCATCAAATGAACAAAACCATTCGTAGTTGGTCTGAGTTCCTCATATGCATCAATGAATTTTTGTAATGACCCCAAAACAATCTCTAGACTTTGTCTGCTCTCTGGAGGGAGATCCAAAGTAGAAAGATCATTGTTCAACCTATCGTAGTGGGATCTACAACTTTCAAGGAT
Source organism: Larix kaempferi (assembly GCA_027924585.1). NCBI lineage: Eukaryota > Viridiplantae > Streptophyta > Pinopsida > Pinales > Pinaceae > Larix > Larix kaempferi. The sequence goes on along the minus strand of BSBM01000386.1, from coordinate 2,078,812 downwards.
AGTTTGTTGCACAACACCTTCCCATGGAAGCTCATCAGGTAAATCAGATGGATAAGTTGATATGGGTGTACAACCCTCAGCTAGTGGAACATATGTCGTCCTAGCTCTAGGAGGATCTTCAGAACACTGCTCTACACCCGCAACTATTCCATCATCTACAATCCTATCTTGATATTCCTCCCGCTCTGTCGAATTACGCACATCTTCTGAACCTCGCTCTGCTTCAAATATAGCCTTAGTCAAGTGTTAACCTTGTCCAAAAATTCGAAAAAAACAAAAATACAGATTATACATGTATTGAAACATTAATGTTCATACCGATAGAAGGTTGAGATCGACGCTGTCCCACAGAAGATAAAGGGGAATCATTTTTACCCCTATCACCTTGTTGGTGATCGGATGATTGTGACCCATACAGTAAACTCAAACCTCGAGGTGAATTCGACAACCTTTTATTACCAATTGGGACACCAATTCCCGATGAATGTGATGACCTCCTACGCTTTTGCTTCGAAGACTCCACTCTTTCCATTGGATATGATATCTAAATTTACACAAATGTCAACTCATAACATATTGAAGTTGTACATGTTAATTCTACAGACTTAAAGACATATCGGATAAACAACTACATACCAAATGTAGGGGTGTCTCAAGTTGTATAAGTGATTTTTTTTTTGTAAGTCCCTCTCCTAACTCTAGCATAATTAATTAACTGAAATTCCTACCATCACTACTATTGCAACATAAAGATATATTTAATAATCATTTCATAATCAGATATAAGATATAATGCAGTTAATTGAAGTAGTATAGTAACCTTACAAATTTTTCATCCATCACATATGATTCCATTATATATCTTAATAAACAAACATCACACGAAATATATATATATATCCACTTATTATAAGAATCGTACTTTATTTATAAGAAAGAAAAATAATGAAGGACTTACAACACTATATGACTCTTTATATGTTTTTCAACTCTGTTCATGAATAGAGATTTTCAACTCTGTTGAAAACGCTAGCAGCAATGATGTATTTCCATGAGAATAATAGTTGTTACATTGAGATCTTTTACGGTTTAACTGAATCTAATTTTATATGTTCTGCTATCGCTTTTCTTTATCAATAGTTAGCCATGTATATAGTATTTGTGATAGATTTGTCCAGAGATTCTTCTCCTCACAAGGTGTGGGCAAGAAGCATCCAAGGATCCTAAAAGGATCAGAGTCAGTAACATCAGGTTTAGGACTCAGCTTGGAATCAATGATAAAGCCTAGATATGAAATAGAATCCTGCAAAAAAAGGTTTTTTTTTTATCTTAGCTTTTAATTGGTGTTATTGGAGGTTATCCAAAATGGTCTACATATGTTGAAGTGTTGAAACTGTTCCTCCCAACTTTTGTTATATCTTAGGATATAATCTAGATAAGCAATTACAATTTTTCAAAGATGTATATGAAGCCTGTCATTGTTGAGTTACATGTTTGTGGTGCATTAGTCAATTCAAAAGGCACTCCCACCCACCCATAAAGGCTACGTTTTGTTTTGAAAGCATTGTTTGAAACGTCTAATGATAAATTTGGTCTCAATGATATCTTCAAGCAACATGAACATAGTTGAAAAACTCTGTGTTCATGAACAGAGTTTAAAAACTCTGTGTTCATAAACAGAGTTTAAAAACTCTATTAATGAACGGAGTTTAAAAACTCTGTTCATGAACACAGAGTTTTTAAACTCTGTTCATGAACACAGAGTGTTTAAACTCTATTCATGAACAGAGTTTAAAAACTCTGTTCATGAACAGAGTTTTTAAACTCTGTTCATGAACAGGAACATAAAATTTAATGCAAAAAAAAAATTAAACAATCTGATTTTAATTCTGAATGTAAATATATTTTTATTAATTTTTTTTAAATAAAAACCTATCATCTAAATGCTTAATCAAATATCTCAAAATCTTAAACATTATTTCAATGACAACTATATTTATTGACAATCCAAAAATTTTAGAAAGGAGGCATACCTGTAAACTAAACTTGCAGACAACAGATTGTCGAACCAGACACGAACACCAACGCCGCACCGGAGACGACCACCAACTCGCCGAACGAAAAAAATTTCCTACCAACATCAACAAATTGTATTAACAACAAAAAACTATAAAAATACGAAAACGAAAACAAAACGAAACAACTTATCGTCAAAACATACCTGAGAAAATGATAAATTATCAACTTTGCGCCGAACACAAGAACACCAACGTCGCACCGAAGACAACCACCAACTCAACAACTGAATTGACCTGCACACATTACCACATTTCCAGCACACATTAAAAAACGAATCCATAAGCATACATTAAAAAAACGAATCCATAAGCATACATTAAAAAAACAAATTGGAAAAAAAAAACAAAAATGTAAACGAAACATCTAAACAAATTCTTACCTCAACATCGAAGCCGTTAACTCCACGTGGATCCGTCAGGGAGCGACTATCCAATGGCAAACGGCGAGTTCGGGCTAGTGGGCTCATCGATTGGAAAATGGCGAGTTGGAGTTGGCAGATAGCGGGCTCGTCGACGAACAGAGGGGCTGGATGCTGTCGCTTATGGCGAGGCGAGGAGTGGCGAGAAAGTAGGCGAGAAGGTGCGTAAGATCGAATGCGGGTGGCGAGAAGGAAAACATGCAGGGTGGCGAGCTCGTCGACGATTGCAGCACAACTTGACCGCGGGTCCACAAGCGGGGTCCAGAAAAATGCCAGCAAAGAATGCCAAACTGTGGATGAGGCCAGGCTTTTATGCAGGAAACGTGTTCGGCCGAATACTTATTCGGCTGAACAATGATTCAGCCGAATAATGATTTGGTCGAACAATTATTTGGCCGAATAAACTAACGCACCTGGAAATTTTTCCCGGCTAACAGTGCCTCACACACACTTCGAGGGTCCCCATTAATCTAAACGGAGAACTGTTACTAGTTATTTGGCCGAATAACTTATGCGTTATTCAGTCGAATAATGACAGTTATTCGGTCAAATAACATTTGTTATTCGGCTGAATAACTTTTATTAATCGACCAAATAACCTCTGCTAAGTATTTTTTACACTTGTTTCTTACGGAAGTGTTACCCACCTTCACATTTTTACCCCTAGTTAATGATATGTTATGAATGTTATAATCTCTAGTTAGTGCGAAGGTAATGTGCGCATATCCTCTACACAACTGCAGAAACTTGGTTCCAACAGCCCTCTTAGCCACCTCGGGTGAGACTGCACTTGCTCTGCAAGTGTTGCTGGGAAGGGTTACACCTTTCCAGGATGGTGTATAAGGGAGTTTGGGTTGATAGTTTGTTGGCGACAATGGAGAGTGAACCCCTGTCGATAGACTCTGCGTCAACAATATATATTTATGTGTGCCCTCACGTTGATAAAATATTATTGCATTTAATGCACTGTAATGCAAAGGGGAAACAATATATCTATATAAGATGCTTATATAGATTGCATATATACATATATATGAATATTATCACTTTAATAAATATTATTAGTTATAATAATATTTTGTAATGCATTTTAATGACAATGCAGTGAGAAACTATATATGTAGATAGAGATGCTTATATAGATGGTATATATGTATGGAATATTATTAGTTATACTAATATTTTATAATTAAATACCTAAAATACTTTTTAATGCACTATAAATACAATATAACTATATAGTAGTAACTATATAGTTTGGCACTCATGGTTTTATAACTATATAGTAACACATTTTTTAATGTATTTTCAAATTTTCATAGTGTGGATGTTGTTAAAAGTATGCAACATGGGTACTCATTGGATGCATAATTTAATTATGCATTCAACGAGGTCCCCCACTTGAAATTTGAGTAAACCTATAAGGAGATAAGTTGAAAATACGATCCAAAAAAATAGTTTTTCATTTTTTTCCTCCAATTTGTTTAGGTTCTCCTTGTTTGAATTTTAAAGCATTTTGATTGGCTAATATGTGGTGACAAGAAATTGTACATTAGGGTTAAAAGGCCCATTTTTCATCCAAATTTCCTCTAATGTGTGTCTTTGGGGTTGCTGCGAAGGAGAGGTAGGGAAGGGACTACTTAATGGAGCCAATCCCTGTATAAATACCTTTGGTAGAGATGCTGGATGTTTATATATATTTATTTTTGCATGCCGAATTTCTTTGGATGCATGCGCCAATTCTAGGGATAATGTCCCTATATAATTTTTGAGGGATTCATATATTTATATATATTCATGTTTGCATGCTAAGTGTTGTTTGGGTGCATGCGCAAATTCTAGGGAGAATACCCTTTATAAGTTTTGAGTGATGTATATATTTATTATGTGTTTGCATAATTGGATGCATGCGCAGAGATGCTTGAGGGAAAACCTTTTTAATGTTTTTGTGTGGTAAATGTTTCATTGATTGAAGTTTTATTGGCCTTGGGCATTTCCAGAAGAAGGGAGAAACGTTTTTTGCTGCTTCAGAAAACGTTTTAGTTGTTTTAACGTTTGCATTGTTTTTAGAAATTGTTCTTATTGTTTTGAGGCATGTAGAGAATGGATTCATGTAGGTTTCATTTTTTATATATTGTGTGCGTGTGTATATATATATATACTGATCATTGGATCTATTTAATTAGTGACTGCGCAGATGTTTTGGGAAATCATTCCTGTAAATTATCCATTGTGTATATCACATGGGCATGTTTTCTTTTGTATCTGCGTAGAGATTATACACTTATGCATTTCTTGGATGGATTGATAATTGGATTTTTCCTGTTGGGTTTATTTGTATGAAAGCGCAGAGGATTGGGGGAAGGATCCCTTGAATGTTACTCTTTTCTTGTGATGTATGTTATGTGAATATTTTCTATGCAGAGAGTTGGGAGATGGATTCCCAGATGCATATCTTGGATGGATTGATAATTTGATGCTGCATAATTAGGTGTGTTTGCTTATTACGCAGAACATATTGTATTTGCATATTGCATATTGCGCATTGTATTTGCAAATACAAGTCTCAATGATGCTTATTCTAGTTTAATATTGCGCATTGTATTTGCATATTGCATATTGCAGAGATCATAATTGTAATTGCATATTGCATTTTATATATATATTACATGTTGTATGTGCAATTTTATATTGCGCATAAATGGGGAAAGGATCCCCGTATGCTTCCATTTCTCACTATTTGCATGCTGATTGTTTGAATGTTGAATGGTTACATTTATATACCCTTGTGGGTTACTGCCTAGAGCTTGGGGAAAAGGATCCCTGTTTACATTCCATTTGATGGAATACATATAGTGATCCTGGATGTTATGTATAAATCAAGTTGGGGTTTTTCTATAGCATACATGGTATATGTTGGTTGAGGTATGGTAAACCCTTTGCACATAAAAGGTATTTAATTGGTTTATTTAAATATATGTTAGTCCGGGTGGGAAAACCTCCTGCATATGCCCTGTATTTATTAAATTTCAGTCATAGAACCCGTGGGAAAGGGACAATATCTCAATTTATAATTATCATGATCTGTGGTGATCATTGTGGGAGAAAAACCTTGTAATGCTTCTAAGTTAGATTGTTGTATGTTTCGAAAATGTTCTCTGTGAGAGGCTTTGAGAAAGTGGAAAGATGAATTGCACACACAGTGTCGCAGAATGTACCCTTCTATTTTTTATAAATAGTAATTATGACATTCCTTGGTGGACGTATTCCATAGATTTGGGTGAACCGCGTATACTAGTCTCTTTCTTATGTGTACTTTATGTGTTTTAATCTACTTGATAATTGTGATCTAAAATGGTAAGTGATTTCACTAAAGAATGTCCATTACATAAGTTTGCAATTGAAATGATGCTTGGAGTGTTTGGTTATATAATAATCATGAGGATTACTTGGGTATTAGAACTAAGACCCCACTTGGAAAGGCGTTTACACTTTTTTTTTTATGTACAAATTGTTAGAAGGGAATGAGCCACATGTTGGATTAAAAAGTAATCTTTATGCAAGAATGGCTAATCATGTTTAATGTATAAGTCTTATGAGAAAAGTAGTGAATGAACAAGTGTTTATATGCAATGCTACTTATGACTTATATTCAAGTACATATATGTTGTGAATAATACCCTGGATTGTTGATGTCGAGGAAAAACTTTACCCCATTCCTACAAATGTTGAACTTGGAAAATGGATACGTTACAAGAATACATGGCTCATGGGACAAAGGGAAGGTTTGAACCCTAACATGCACCCTTTAGAGGGTAACTTTAGATACCAAATGGGATACATACAAATATTCATGAGGGATGGGTCTCAAGGATTTATCCATGGTCATGTGGGAGCCATTACAAATTTTTCCATGGTAGATGGTTCTTGAGACCATCTTACTACTAGTATATACACTATTATATATGTACCAATATATGCACTAGTGTATGTACTTGTATATATGTACACTAGTATATACCAATATATATATACACACACTAATATACAATCTTACAGTGTATATACTTGTATACATATTTCAGTATATATATATATATGTATACATCAGTATATATATATGTATACACCAGTATATATACTAGTGTATATAAATCATAACAAGCATTACTTCATTGTTTTCCCCTTTCAAAAATTGTTTATGTTGATATAAATATTAATATACAGATATTGTTATTATAATTAATCTCGTCGAGTTAATAACAAGAAGACTTGCATGGTTTTGGAGTGAGACCTAAAGCTTCTTTTGATTGGATAAGAGTTCAACTTCATTAGATGTAAATAAATACGCTAACAACCCATGATATGGAGGCATATGGAAAGAGCATAAGTCTCCCCCTTTATGGATCGCTAGTAGATTGTTTTAAGTGGCATAATATTCCTTGAATAATGGTAATGAGTCAACTTGCATTTGTGAATAGTACCCGATGATGGCTATCCTCATTATAAATTTGACATAAAGTTATGATATGTTTTACCATCTTAAAAAAAATTACATCACATGAAAAGAGTGTTAAAAAGTTTTAGTTAACTTATACCACAACAATGAATAATACCTTAATATAATATAAGTAAATATGTTTTTGACAATGAGTATATTTTATAATAATGTTATTATATAGGTCTTTTCAAATAAAAGGCTTGAGATAAAGTGTAAATAATTTCTTAACTCACACAACATTGTTATTCAATTAAGAAATCTATAACTCTGCAATTCAAAAATATATCAATGATTAAATATGGAAATTATGGTCAAAACATATTCTAAGATTTGTAAATAATTTGAGATGAAAATTATTAAGTAATTATATTATTAACCAAATTCATCTAAAGTAATTGGAGTAAAAATTATTAACCTTTTTTTTTAACCTGCACTGAAAGGTGGAAAAATTTATTCTAGTATGTTGAAATCATTCTCAATTATAGCTAATATTACAAATCATAAATGATTATGATTAAGCACAGTCAATCATAGTTAATATATCGTTGATGTGGTTAAATATGATCAGCCATGGCTAAGCATAATTGTCTTAGGTCAACTCATAGTTAACTATCTTTCACTATGGTAAACTATTAAAAATCAATTCAATCATTTTTAATCATGGTTAATCATGGATAAACATAGTTAAACATAACCAGATTTACTACAAATACAGAAAAAAATATGCAGCCATATTTAACCATATTTACCAAGGTCAACCATAGTCAAATTTACTATAGTCGGTTAACCATAATCAAGCTTACTATAATTAAGAGAAATGAACTATAATCAACCATTACAACGTTGTCAACCATAATCAATCATAGTCAAACTTATTAAGAATAAGGTTAACTAAGGTCAACATGGTACCAACTCCACTACTATAAACTATTGTCAACCATAGTCAACATGGTTCACCACTGTCAACTATTAGCCATGGGTAATTATGAAACAAATCAACCCTAGTGAATAATGGTCAACAATGATCAACGAGGTCTACTATATTTAACAATAATCAACCATTGTCAACCATTGTAGAACCATAGGAAACATGTTAAACTACAATTAACCAACATTAAGTAATGGTAAACCACAACCAACCATGGTAAACCACATATTCCACCATGGTAAACATGGTTGAATATAATTAACTATAGTCAATTATGATTAATTATAGAGAACTATCGTGAACCATAATCCATCATGATTTACCATGGTTAAGCATAATCACATTTTCTCAACAATTATTAGTTCATCCACTATACTAAAAATGGAATATTTTATTTCAACATGTTGAAACCATAGTTAACCATAACCAAGATGGTCCCCATGTTATAGCTAGATTGGTCACTCTTAACCATCAATGCTTAGCTTGGCTACTTTCGTATGTTTCCTTCATGACTTGACACTTGTTTGAATCATTTTAAAAATAGATTCCTGCATGCTTACAAATTTCTTTCTAGCAACTCATGAGAAGTTTGTAGGTTTTCCTTTAGAAACTCGTGAACTCCAAAATGGAACAAAAAATAAAAACTACAAAAAATGTGCACTCCTCAATGGAGATCACTTAGGTCGTATATACTTGTATACCTTCGATCATGAACCCCAATGACCATAACTACTTAAAAACCATATCAATAAGAGTTATAGGTTGGAAGAGGGGGGCAAGACCAACTATTATACTTTCATCCTAGGTTTTTTATAGACTCTTCTTGATCAAACCTCTTGGTTATTCCAATGTCCATTCATGTGTAGGGTCTAAATCCTATTGTTTTATTTGCATTATAAATATAAACACTAATTTATTTGATATTAATTAGAATTCACTTATTGCAAGTTTATATTATTCATTTATGTTTTTAATTGAGTTTGAGGAAAGTTTGTTTTCTTTTTTGTGATAAATTTGGAAAAGGACATTAGGCCATTTGGAAAAGCACATTGTGCCCAAATTTTATTATGAGTGGTTCAATATATAGTTTCAAGTACATTTCTCTATTGTCTCTTTCATGTTCAATAGTATAACTTGTGAATCATGAGAATAAAGTTAGTTATCTTTAATTTCTCAAATCTACTCATGAGGGATTTTTCCACATACATACTTATAGCCAACCTTCTTCAATTATAGTTAGGAATATTTAACATGGTCAGCATTGTTATGCATACTCAAGAAAGGTCAACTTTAATTAATTATAGTAAATTTTGGTCAACCATTATTGACAACATTAACCATGGGTAAACACAATGCCTTTTGGTAACATGGTCAATCATAGTCAAATTTACTATAAATATCATATATATTTTAGTATTATGGATATTAATATTAATTTAAATATCCTTAAATCTCCCAATTGATGTAGAGCGTGAACTAGCACAACCATATAAACACAAGTTGTTGATAGAGGCCAATTTACACCATTAATATTGTTCTTCTTTAACTGATAGCCTAGTATAACCTTTGATTATGTGGCTTTGTAATATGAAAACAAGTACCATTAAATGTACTATATTTATATTAGTCATAATCAACCTTTAAGAACTTTAGTCAACCATAGTCAAATGTACTATATAAACATTTACAACCATATTTAGCATGGTCATCCATACTCAAAATATCACACATTTGATATCATGGAATTTAATATTAATCTTAGAAATCTATTAATCTCCCCATCTATGCAAATCATTAACACAATCATATCACCAAAAGTTGTTGATGGGGATTAAGATGCACCATTAATATTGTTCCCTTTCTTTAACTAATATCCTTGTATATCAACCACCTTGACATATGTAGTTTAACATAATAATAATAATAAAAAATAGCATTTAAAAAGTTATATATTTATTTAATTTTATCCGCATTTCTCCAAAATATAAGTATAACTAAACACATTCCTCCAAAATTAGAGTTTGTTCTTAATTTAGCAATGTTAATTTTGTTATTTACACTAGTTAAGGTTGATCACTTCCTTAGTATCTTAATTTTTTCTTATCTTCCAATTTTTGTATTGACCACTATATATATATTATTTGACTCCAACCATTATCCATAAAAGTAACTAAAATAAAATGTAAGATACTACAAACAAAAGCTTTTTGGATATGCTCATTCATGTAATTCAATCACTCAAACAAATTAAAATAAACAAAAATACATAAATAAACTATATTCTGTTAAAAATAACATTCTTTAAAATAATTTGTGAAGGTTCCAAAATTATCAGCATTTCACTAATAATTTCAAGAACTCAAAAACCCTCAAGTGGGATTTATACAGCAAAGCATTGAACACAAGTTAAAAGGAATTACTAGCAGGTACTCATATAAATTGGAAGAGAGCAAGTTAGAGGCATACCAAGCGCTTAGAAGATCGCCTACAATACCTTAAGAAATAGATGTCGTCCAAGCCTCAAAAACACCTTTGTTTGCATAGCGGAAATTTAAAGGCATTTAAAATAGGATTAAGCAACTTGATCAATGGACATTTTCACTTCTTTTTCCATAAAAAATTTAAAGACATTTTTATAGGATCAAGTAATTTGAACCATGGACACTTTCACTTATTTTTCCATGAAATTCTTGTTATAAAATGGAACCTGTTAAGTCAGTAAATTGTTTCTTCAATTTTTGGTTTTACTTCTCCAATTTTGGTTTGATTTTCATTTAATTTGAAGTAGCTTTTTGTTTTAAGTCTCATTATTTGCTTCCTTCCGGAAAATTTTGGTTGTTAGGTAATTTTTTTGAACTTGGTTTTTATATTTTTGTTTTAATTTTTGATCCTTTGCATTTTAATGGGGTTAAAGAAAAAGTCATTTTATCAAAGAATTAATTCACAAATGTTTATTATGAACATACCAAGGCATGATCACCCCTCAAGCAACTTTTAATTTTCCTACAAAATGTCAAAAAGCTGAAAAGTAGCAAAAAAATAGCACTAAAGATATTCTTGTAGCGCTGGAGCGAAAAATTACAAAGGGCGCGCTACAAGAATATCGTGGCCTTAATTTCTTCCGATTTTTAAGCAAAAAATCGGCATTTTCTTAAATGTTGAATGACTAATCATTTATTGTGAAGTGTTTACTGCGTGTTGGTTAAAGAATTATCATAAAAACAGGTGCTTCTACATTGTGAGGGAATTGTGGTCATCATGAACACAAAGGCAAAGATTTTGAGCATCTGTAGCAGTGCATAAAACAATGGCCCCTCTACCTACAGGTTTTAGAAGGTCAACTGTAAAGACAAGGATTCCAGAAAAGTGTACCGGTAGCTGGTGAGGCAACTTTAGCTAATATGCATAGGCCAGTTGTGGATGATTTGAATATGGCTTGCAGTACTCCAAGAGATTCAGTTAACAAAATATAATTCATGTAGAAGTGGAAGCTCCTCAACACAGAGTATTGGGCTACTTTCGTATACATTCTTGAGGAAACTATTTCACTGTGGGAGGAAGTTGAAGCAAATTTTGAATCGTGTAAATGGAGTTTGTGTTATCAGTTTCTAGATGGACCGCTGTTGGCACTGGATATTCAGTTTGGTAATTATGTGTTAGGATCGAAATTGGTGGCTGCATATGCTGATGACCATGTAAAGATCTATGAATTGCTTGATACATTGGAGTTAAAGCGATGGCAGCTTCAGGCTAAATTTCAAAATGTAAGTAATGCTGTTGAGAGATTTGGCAAATGTTCATGTTTGACAGCGTCCATTGTTTAGAAACCCCATGCCAGTGGTATTCAACAGCCCACATTTATTTTGGGTTTCAACTCCAATCTGCCACACTGGAAAGGATGACATCATTGTTCCAATGGTTGATTTTGAGTTTCCATCAGATCATGGAGCACCAAGAATGTTAGTTGACAACACTTCATCAACTGATACTTGGAGAAAGAGGAAAATGTTTTTCAACAGGGTATTTGGCACAGAATTCTGCTCTATTTTTTCCTGTTTTGAGTGATTGAAGTCAAATGCAGACCACGAGCTGATGGAGAGGAATTTTTGAAAACCAAAGGAGGTTTTTGTTCATAATATACTCATCTACAAAAACCTCTCTCAGTTTTGCAACAGCTGTCAAGGCTTGAAAGATTCAGTTTAATCTTTGCAGCCTATTTTCCAGGGATTTTAATTATTTAATATTTTCCTGTTTTAGTGTTCATTTTGCGGGGCCGATTTTGATTGACTGGAGATGAATTTTTAAAAACCAAGAGATTTTTTTTTCCATCACGGACCCATTAACAAAAACCTCTCTCAGTTTTTACACAGGTGTCACCAATTGAGAGAAATGGAAGCTTCTTTGACACCTATTTTCCAGAAATTCGCCATATTTGCCAGGAATCCGATTTGCTATTTTTAGTTAATTAGTTGAGCTAGTTAGTTAATGTAACAGCTAGGAAGTTTGAATTTCGACCTAATGAGGGGGAAATAGAATGACTTATTTGTAAATATAAAAGAGGGATAGAGGGACTGAAAGAGGGTTCTGATTTTTGGGAAGCATCAGGAGGTCTGCAGAATCTATTGTATCTTCAGACTTGTTTAAGAGATAAGTACTGTGACTCTTATGAGCATTAGCTGATAAAATTATGAAATATATGACTTTTTCCCCTCCATTTTGTTTGTGATTGGCTTTGTTATTGAGCTTGTTAGCTTCTTAAATGGTAAATTCATTGCTAGTTAATGTGCATTTTCTAGTGATGCTTATCCTTTATGTATGAACCTCAGCACATTCTTTCTGTGGGATTTCATGTGATATGTTATACATCTTTATCAGTTTTTGTTTATGAATTAGTTTTTACTTTTCTCTTGAATGTATTCCCTGACTGTCCTCAAAGTTTATAACCATTAAAATCATACAAAAAACCCTAAACTTTGCTTTATTAATTGAGTTTATTCTTGAGATTGTGTTAGCTTGTTTCCTTAGCCTTAGAAACAATTTTTGGCACAAACATCTTTGGCGCCGTTGCCGGGGACGAAGATGAAGCATATCTTCCCTGGGATACTTATCAGTTTTCCTGGTTTAAGGGGTGGACTTGAACCAGCACTTTGAAGGCTATATTTTCACCAAGTTTGACAGAGTGGCTGCTAGAAGAATTAGAAGGTTTCAGTCATGCCTAGCTTTATACAGCCTTGATTAATTTGAGCTACTGTCACTCCTTTTTCTTTCTGAGAAGAAGAAACAAAATCTCTCTTGACAAATTGATTGGTGACTCCACTATTTCAAGATGCAGAGATCAATGTCCATGGAAGCTATTGTGGCTCGAAGGTTTGCCCCTTTAAATTTTTCTGATATTCCAGGTTTTCCAAATCCAGTACCTACTATGGATGTCTGGGGAGATTGTCTGCCACGGTTTAGAGAAAGCAAAGAGGATAATCCTTCAGATCACCTCATCAAATTTTCTCAATGTATGGTCCATTTAAATATCCAGCATGAAGATGTGCTCATGAAAATGTTCATGTATTCACTTGAAAAAGATGCACGAGATTGGTATTTTTGTCTTCCCGCTGCTAGCATCTCCTCACTGAAAGAATTCCACACATGCTTTCGGAAATGTTGTAAGTATCTGTACTTAGCTGAACTCTTTTTAATAGATTGTTGTGAGCAGGCTGATGTTTATCATACAATTCCTGATTTAAAAAACCATGATGATGAGTACAGTCAAGAGTTCAAAACATTTCATGAAAAATTTGAAGTTTCAGAATTTGTTGAAGATGAGAAGGTAACATTTTTAGATACTGCTGTCAAGAAAGAATGCTATAATCATTGTGATAACCAGGTTGTTGTTTTAGGACAGTTTGAGGATTGTCCAAGTGATGAGATCAGTAAAGATAGTTTGAAAAATTCTCATAACAATTTCAACAGCCTTAATAGCAGTTTGAATGATAACCCTTTTGAAGATCAATCTCTAGTTCAACAAACTTTTGAAAATCAGTGTTGTGTTAAAGATCAATTTTGTATTGAAGAAAAAGATGAATCTTTAGCATCATCATTAGAAATTCTTCAGATTACTCCTTGCTATGATGAAGAGATTAGGTTTCCAAGTCAAGAAATTTGTGATGAATTAGATCCTATTCCTCTTGATTTTGATACTAAATTTGATGAAGGTCAGGCTAGTCACAATTTTTCAGAAGTGGTTTTTATTCATGGTTATGATAAATCTGTTGTTCAAAATCATTATGAAGATGGTCTAATTTTTAATAAATATGATGATGAAATTGAAAAGAAGGACCCAGAAATCTGTGAGGAGTGTGATATGTTACAATCTGATCAGCAGATTCAAGTATGCATTCAATCTATTATTCTTGAACAGCAAAAGCCCATGCATGATAGTCATTTATTGGAAGACAGTGTGGAAAAAGAGGTTCAAAGTGTTGACATTATTGGTGATACTATTCAAAAATTTCTGGAGCAAATTCAGGCTGACCCTGATGTCTTTTATCGCCAATGCTTGATTGATATTCATGGAACAAAATATTCTCATAGACAGCTTGTCTCTTTCATAGAGCAGGAAGAGGTAACTTGTGGAATTTTTTATGATCCAGTAGCAGATTATTTAGAGTCAATACCAGGTTATAAATCTGTTATTTCAGAGACACTATTTGATGAAGGTGGGTATAAGTTGTTAAATCTTTGCTCTTCATGTTTTCCAATATTTCTGATTATATATATATTTGGAGTTGGAAACAAGTTTTGGTGGGTTGATCAAATTTTTTCTTGGTTACATTGGAAATGGGATTTCGATTTGATTCAGTAGTTGGAAGGTTCCTCAGAGAAAGAGATTTGACTTTCATTGTATATATCAGTGTGTGAAGGATTGAATAAAGACTCCATAGCCCAATGGATATTTTGCAGACAGGTAGATAGAAGACAGAAGACAGAAGGCACTGGTCTACAAGTTCTTGAAGCCTCGCAGGGAGGACTTCATCCCGCAGCTGGAGCCAAATGTTAAGTCAGTAAATTGTTTCTTCAATTTTTGGTTTGACTTCTCCAATTTTGGTTTGATTTTCATTTCATTTGAAGTAGCTTTTTGTTTTAAGTCTCATTATTTGCTTCCTTCTGGAAAATTTTGGTTGTTAGGTAATTTTTTTGAACTTGGTTTTTATATTTTTGTTTTAATTTTTGATCCTTTGCATTTTAATGGGGTTAAAGAAAAAGTCATTTTATCAAAGAATTAATTCACAAATGTTTATTATGAACATACCAAGGCATGATCACCCCTCAAGCAACTTTTAATTTTCCTACAAAATGTCAAAAAGCTGAAAAGTAGCAAAAAAATAGCACTAAAGATATTCTTGTAGCGCTGGAGCGAAAAATTACAAAGGGCGCGCTACAAGAATATCGTGGCCTTCATTTCTTCCGATTTTTAAGCAAAAATTCGGCATTTTCTTAAATGTTGAATGACTAATCATTTATTGTGAAGTGTTTACTGCGTGTTGGTTAAAGAATTATCATAAAAACAGGTGCTTCTACATTGTGAGGGAATCGTGGTCATCGTGAACACAAAGGAAAAGATTTTGAGCATCTGTAGCAGTGCATAAAACAATGGCCCCTCTACCTACAGGTTTCAGAAGGTCAACTGTAAAGACAAGGATTCCAGAAAAGTGTACCGGTAGCTGGTGAGGCAACTTTAGCTAATATGCATAGGCCAGCTGCGGATGATTTGAATATGGCTTGCAGTACTCCAAGAGATTCAGTTAACAAAATATAATTCATGTAGAAGTGGAAGCTCCTCAACACAGAGTATTGGGATACTTTCGTATACATTCTTGAGGAAACTATTTCACTGTGGGAGGAAGTTGAAGCAGATTTTGAATCATGTAAATGGAGGTTGTGTTATCAGTTTCTAGACGGACCGCTATTGGCACTGGACATTCAGTTTGGTAATTATGTGTCAGGATCGAAATTGGTGGCTGCATATGCTGATGACCATGTAAAGATCTATGAATCGCTTGATACATTGGAGTTAAAGCGATGGCAGCTTCAGGATGAATTTCAAAATGTAAGTAATGATGTTGAGAGATTTGGCAAATGTTCATGTTTGACAGTGTCCATTGTTTAGAAACCCCATTCCAGTGGTATTCAACAGCCCACATTTATTTTGGATTTCAACTCCAATCTGCCACACTGGAAAGGACGAAATCATTGTTCCAATGGTTGATTTTGAGTTTCCATCAGATCATGGAGCACCAAGAATGTTAGTTCACAACACTTCATCAACTGATACTTGGAGAAAGAGGAAAATGCTTTTCAACAGGGTATTTGGCACAGAATTCTGTTCTATTTTTTCCTGTTTTGAGTGATTGAAGTCAAATGCAGACCACGAGCTGATGGAGAGGAATTTTTGAAAACCAAAGGAGGTTTTTGTTCATAATATACTCATCTACAAAAACCTCTCTCAGTTTTGCAACAGCTGTCAAGGCTTGAAAGATTCAGTTTAATCTTTGCAGCCTATTTTCCAGGGATTTTAATTATTTAATATTTTCCTGTTTTAGTGTTCATTTTGCGGGGCCGATTGTGATTGACTGGAGATGAATTTTTAAAAACCAAGAGAGGTTTTTCTCCATCCCGGACCCATTAACAAAAACCTCTCTCAGTTTTTACACAGGTGTCACCAATTGAGAGAGATGGAAGCTTCTTTGACACCTATTTTCCAGAAATTCGCCATATTTGCGAGGAATCCGATTTGCTATTTTTAGTTAATTAGTTGAGCTAGTTAGTTAATGTAACAGCTAGGAAGTTTGAATTTCGACCTAATGAGGGGGAAATAGAATGACTTATTTGTAAATATAAAAGAGGGATAGAGGGACTGAAAGAGGGTTCTGATTTTTGGGAAGCATCAGGAGGTCTGCAGAATCTATTGTATCTTCAGACTTGTTTAAGAGATAAGTACTGTGACTCTTATGAGCATTAGCTGATAAAATTATGAAATATATGACTTTTTCCCCTCCATTTTGTTTGTGATTGGATTTTTTATTGAGCTTGTTAGCTTCTTAAATGGTAAATTCATTACTAGTTAATGTGCATTTTCTAGTGATGCTTATCCTTTATGTATGAACCTCAGCACATTCTTTCTATGGCATTTCATGTGATATGTTATACATCTTTATCAGTTTTTGTTTATGAATTAGTTTTTACTTTTCTCTTGAATGTATTCCCTGATTGTCCTCAAAGTTTATAACCATTAAAATCATACAAAAAACCCTAAACTTTGCTTTATTAATTGAGTTTATTCTTGAGATTGTGTTAGCTTGTTTCCTTAGCCTTAGAAACAATTTCTGGCACAAACAGAACCAAACATTCCTTAGAATCATAATTTTACCTCGGCGTAGTGACACTTTTTTCATTTACATGTCTAAAAATTTATAACCTATTTTAAAACGTCTCAGCCATTTTAAAATGACTTCCCTCAAAATGGCAAAATTTGATTGAAATATCCTCAGCCATTTTAAAATGACTACTGAAAAATATAGATTGAACTATACTCAACCATTTTAAAATGACTTCCCTCAAAATGGAAAAATTTGATTGAATTATCCTCATTGCAACATATTTTGTTCAGGAAACACAAACCCAACACATTAATACAAACAAGAAACGACAATAAGCTTGGAAATTTACACACAATATTCAAAAGCGTGACAATTACACTGAGACATTCAAACAGAGTAATCTTGATTCAAATTAAGATCTCAAAAAACCATCTATTAATTTTACATATATGTATTGGCAGTGCGAGTACAATTCAATCTTTAAATTACATTTCAATTATTCATTACCAAGCCTTCTGGTCTAAAGTGTTCACCAAGTGTCAGCTAGTCCTTTACAATAATTCAACACTTCTGAAAACCAAGCTTTTACCTATAGCTATTGCTAATTTCCTTTGGTTTTTATGACTTCTTGCCCTTTTTCCTTCTCTTATTCTAGTTATGATGACTATTGGGCTCCATTCTATTCAGCTTGGTTTTCTAACCGTTCGGATTTGGTCATCCTGCATCAAATTTTTTCTTAAAACCATACACTTTTATGGTGGAATTATACTTCCAATTCTTTATCCCATTCTAAAACGACCAAAAACTTAGAAATTCCAAAACAACGAACCAATAAACATAAACACATGCTCATGTTATTTTGGGACAGAGCTTGGCATGCAATTGTCTTTGTTATACTTGTTGTTAGACAAGGAGTGAACATTATTATCGTTGTAGACAAGGAGGTGCACTAATGGAGGATAATACTCATAATAAACACATGCTAAGTGTTGCTGAAAATAATACTCCTTGCCTTTGTACTCTAGCTCTAACATATAATTTCCAACTTCTCATTAAACTCCCACAACAACAATTTGATTAAAAAAACATATAATTTTCAAATTCTCATTAAATTCCCACCACAACAAGTTAACAAGGAAATGTAAAATTATAAACAAAGAAGTATTTCTATGCTTGTTAAGTAAACAACTTCTAATTACAGATAAATCCCGTAATAACATATGACCCATTTCCCATTGGATATTATGGTCCACAATGGCATATATGAAGCTGTGGTTTCTAGCTTTGCATCTGCTGCTGGCTTTGTTGAAATGTATTTTCCTTCTTTGAATTACATGTTTTGTCAATTATGCTTCAAAGCTTTCGTTCTATGCACATGTGTTATGTTTCTTGTTGTTTCTTTGGGGTTTTCTTTTTTTGCAAATTGCAAAAGCAATGTTTAATGTGGTTGATTGCTTTAGGTTGTGAAATTGATTATTGTAAGAGTTCAAAGATTATGTTGTTTAGGATATTAAGGAAACATAAATAGCATGAGGAACAAGACAAGATTGAGATTGAGGAAACCATACAACTGTTCATCGAACAAGCATCAAAGTCATTTGTTAAGCTCTTATAATATTTATAGAGTTTTAAACCAAAATAAAGTGGAAGTCAAATGGGTTTTGTTTCCCCTGGGCTGGCAGGTGCGGGAGGGGTCATATTTGACCCTAGTGGAATCAGACAGAAAGATTGTGCATGGGGACTAGGGAGGAACACGAACAATTACGCCGAGTGGCTCGCCCTTATCAAAGGATTGGAAATAGCGAGCTCTATGGGAATAAAAGATTTGGTCATCTTCGGGGACTCCCTTATGGTCATTAGAGAATACTGAAAACTTAGTATGGGATCTAAATCACCTACTCTAAAGCTACACCAAATTCTCAACTACATTATCAGTGATATCAATGCGATCAAATTCTTCCATATTCTTCGAGACAACAATCACTCTACGGACCAAATGGAGAACAAGGGTGTCCATCTAGATTATGGTTTTATTGTCTCCAACAACTCTGAACCTCTTAGGTGTTGGGTCCCTTGACTCTTCATGGTCACTTCCTAGGCCTCCTCTTTCTTCCACCCTTGAAATTTGGCTAATCCATGCCCCTATCCATCCATTCTCCTCTTCTCGTGGCGCCATTCTAGCTAGCTTCCATAACACTCCTTCACATGATCCCATTACCATGAGCCGAACAGCTCGCCTCCCTCGATTTCGGCAGTACCTTGGCACGTGCGCATTAACTCCAGTAGGTGGATGCTTGTATTTCCACTCCACCTCTCATTATTTCCTGGATTCAATCCCTCCTCTCCTTGGGCCCCCTGTTATGGATGACTCGTTCCTTGCCCCCTCTCTAGCATCCACCCTAGGTGCTGGATCTTTTAGCTCTGCTCTCGACCTCCATTTCCCGACCCAGTGCTTCCTCTATAACAAACCTCTCTCTCGTTTGCAGGCCTGCTTTGGCACTCCATCCTGTGACCTTTCCAGTGAGCTAAGTCTTTTATCTCTTGAAGACTTCTGCAAGGCATCTTGCCTCAACTCCGTTTCTGCCGCTGGCTTTTCCAGCCCGATGGAAAATCAAGTTCGACTCATAAGAGCTTAAAACTCTGAGATGAAAAAGGCCATAGCAAGGATTTATACTCTAGTTTCAGCAACAATTTCATAAATAAGGAACAACAACAACTTAATGAATGGGAGGGTTTCCAACCTCTCTGACACCAAGGATTATGTGGCTACAAGTGTTTCTAATTTGGACTCCAAGGCAGAAGATAATAATCGAAATATAATAGATGTTGAAGGAAAAATCGACCGTCTTCGTGAGGACATAGGTCGTTGCATCCCAGGCTTCCACGGCAGTAACGGTTCGGGCATGGGCATTCAATAGGATCATTCCCAGGAAAGTGTTCCATGTCCCTCAGTTCAGCGGCGACACTAACTCTTCAAAAATTATGGTTTTCAGCACTCCGTTCTCTGTTTTCTCCGGCTGCTAGTTTTCTCTTTTCATGCAATTTTTGTCAACCTACTTTTTACTAGATGTTCAGACTTAGGATCAGTTTTTAACTTTGTTTCTTAATGCAAGACAAATGATCTATCATATCTGAGCTATGTTCAGCAAAAGGTTCCTTAGGTGATGCTTTGTTTTTGTATTCCCCTACTTGGACAATTTGTCAGAAGCTCCAGTCATCTCATTTTTGGGCTCCTTAGAGGCAATTTCAGAAATGTAACAGAATATCATGATGCCATGGACAAACTCTTCTTTTGGGAGCAGTCCATCTGCATATCTCTGTATCTTTCCATCTTTTTTTAATTCAAATGATCACCAACCATTCTTGTTAAAAAAAACAAGGGTTTTGTTTCATACAATATATTAATCAATTCTTTTCAATATATTAGATATATATTTTTAAAGTATAATTGTATTGGGGTCTTTTCTTTTAAAGTTAAGGTTTATGAATTAAGTTATTTTGACTCTGTTAGATTGATGGAGACACTTGGTATGGGGCATTTAGACCTACTTATGTTTACCTAAATGTCGTCGCTTGTGATTCCTAGTTTTACATGTTCATTGATATGTTATTAAACGAGTATTCAAATTGAAATTTTTTTTTTTTTAAGATACACTGTTTATTTTTCGACCGACGACTCTTATCTACGCTCATTGTAAATAACTGAAATGTATATAGAACTCTTGTTTGTTTATCACATTAATAAAATTAGTTGTCAATCATATGTAAGTTATCTCATGAAGCTTTGGTAGTTGGATTTAACCTCTAAACTAATATTAATTGGCTTCATAAGTGCAAAAAAACAATTCCTTCAACAATTGTTTCCATTGCAAAAAAATCCTCATAGGTAGCCACATAGCTGGTAGCAATGTCAGGGAAATTTCCACCACGCGGATCTTGTTTATATAGATTATACATATGCAAGTTTTGTCCCTGAATTTATCATATTATTGTTGTCTTTCTTGCTTATCTTTCCTGCTTATCTTTTTGGTCATAAAGAGATATTTTGCTCTAGTTTGTATAATTTCACGCAAATTATTTGGTTCATTTATATTAGTTGAGATTTAATGTAGTATTGTGTATACAACACTCTTTTTTGAAGATTGCAAAATTGTTTTCAGTTTGATAAAAATATTCTTAAAACATATAAAAAAATGTAATTTTTTTTTAATTTTTATAAATTAAAAAAAAATCACTAAAAAATAAACAATAATATTTTATTTTTTTTAACAAATAAAAATTATAAAAAATAATATTCTAATATTCTAATATATTAAAATTAAAAAATAATTAAATTGATAAACATTAAATAGCATTATACATATGAATAAAAATTTGTATGGTTTAAGACAAAAATTATTATTTACTTTTAATTTTTAATTTAAAATTAATTCTCAAAATAATTAAATATTTTTATAATATTCTACTTCAACATATTAATAAATTAAAATTTGTCTTTACCACCTATAATCCCTCAAAAAAATATTAAAACTTTCAATTAACAAATGAAAAGTTGTTTCTTGGTTGTTCTTTTGAAAATTTATTTGTATAGACATGCCACTTATCAAAATAAATGAAAACCTTTTATTAATGAAATACGAGTTGTTTTTTTTAACTTTTATTTTGTAAATAAACCAATTTTTATTTTCATAAATAATCATAAAAATTACGTTTAAAATCAATAAATTAAATTTAAATTATATATAAAAATTCCTCAAATTGAGTTATTGTTTGTTTGACAGAGAAAGAAAGGACGAGTGTCGTGTCTTGAAGAGAGGACCTTTTACAAACACACGCTAAAAGCAGAATTCAGCGTTATACCACACATATACTTATAAGAAACCAGCGCCTCCGGAGCTTGAGAGCCGAAGCTAGCTCACCGATTATACTGGGGGAGAGTGCGCAAAGAGTATTCAACTCTTCGTTATACTCGACTTAATACAAAGGCTACCTAACACGCTTCATAGAGAGGGAGCGTTACCTAATAGAAACAAGTTTCAACTACTGAAACACTTGCAAACAGAACTTCTAAGACTCAAAACCCCGAATGCCTAAGTCATTCGTTCACCCCTTATTTATAACTTAGAGCAAACTTACGAGAGAAGAAAAGAAAGATTCGGGCAGAAGTGGAGTCACTTCTGTTATCTCGTCCCTAGTCTCTTTTCAGAGACAGCCGTAGGCATTGGGGACCGAATCAACTTTTACTTTTACCGAAAGCAAAGGACAAAACCCTACCTATGTACAAGATGCGAGATTTCACTTTGGCAGAAATCCGCAGAAAACAATCCTTACAATTATTCCAAGGGTACAAATGACTTTTCGTACCATAATACACTGATACATATCTTTGATTACCGAGGACGTATCCAGACTCGGAGGCCCACCACTGTCGGGGTCTTAGACCTGAAAAATATCTTCAACATATTGGCATATGGGATAATCATAATCCTCACCAGAGACGTGTCTTAGACCAAAGGTCTGAATAGTTACAATTTTTTCAGATTCCCATCCCGGGATATTTGCATGTGCAGGAGGATCTACAAATAGGAGAGGTTGATATGGATTGTGTTCAGGATCCGCCCACTGATGAAAATCTGGAATCTGAGCATCTTGGTACGGGATCCACCTAGCCACATATTTGTTCTGCACTATCCACTCTTGTCGTGTACATCGACACCTTTCACGGAACTCGACATCAGAGATGCCCACTATGCTTTCGACTGTCCTTCGGCTTAGCATGTGCTGCCGACTTGATCCTGGGACCCTGAAGCTGTCAATATTCATACGGCAAAGCTCGGCGGGTTTTGTAATCCATTTGTTTGCACCGTACTTTGACCACCATTCATTGAACCATTCCGGAGTAGGATCGATATCTCTTACAGCTGCAAAGTCATCATTAGAGAATCGTCCTGAGAATTTTATGAGAAAAAAGAAATTACTGGCATAATTTTGGTACAGCATAAAATCAAAAAAGCAAGATTTTATCCGTTCAGGATTATAGCCATCTCTCCATCCGATGTTTGAAAAATAATCAATAATGATTCGGATGCATTGCATTTCTTGTCCTTCATCTCCCGGAAAAGGAGTGATATGATATCTGATACAGCCCATGCGCTGAAGATAGAATAAGCTATTGATAGCTTGTCTGTTCTGGATCTGGATTTCTTCCCATGATAGAAGCCTATCATATCCTTCCCTTTCTGTGACTAATTCAATAGGGCGCCATCTGTCTTGGAGATCTACTAATCTTTCATCATATTCATAAGTGACCCATGATCTTTTGTAATCTTCTAAGATTACTTGACTTTCTTCTAATCGCATGGCATTAATTTCTAATCCAGTTCCTTCAATGAACTCTCTAGATAACATGTCGGCGAAAGAGTTTTTTTTACCTTCTATAAACTCAATATCAAAGTGATATTGGCTTAACTTCATGATCCATCTAACCATGGCTCCATCTTCAAAATCGCATTTGCTAATAGCTGACTGGAGAGCTTTACAATCTGTTTTTACAGTGAAATGAGTATATATGATAAAATCTCTGAATTTATCAATGCCTAAGCAAACTGCTCTCAACTCCCTTTTAATACTGGGCCATTTCTGTTGGGTCTTATCCCAAAGACCTGAAGCATACTGACAAATTTCCAGATTAGACTGGTTTAATACTGGCTTATCTGGATTTATTTGACAAAGGACTGCTCCCCAACCAATTTGACTGGCGTCTGTAAATATGATTTTTTTCCAAGATTCATTTATGGGAGATAGAGGTTCAATACTCATTACCTTCTCCTTTATTCTTTGGACTGCTTGAGTATGTGCAGAAGACCATGCTGGAGGTTCAGTTTTCAGTCTTTCATTCAGCAATTTCCTATCTTGTGCACAGTGATGGATAAATTTAGAAATATAATTAAGGCTTCCCAGAAACCTTTGAAGTTGAGTTTTATCTGGAAATCTACTGATAAATTCCAGACTTCTTTGAATAACTTGATAAGATCCATGTTGGATCTGGAAACCAAGGAATTCAATCTTTGTTTGGAACAACTTCATTTTAGTCCATGAGAGGACTATTCCATTTTCCTGCACCTTTTGTCGGAAGATTTTTAGATGCCTTATGTGTTCCTGTATGGATCCAGAATGTATTAGTATGTCATCAATATATTTCTTACAAAAAGTATCCATACCTTCAAAAGTATTATCCATAATGCGCTGGAAGGCTGAAGGTGCATTCATCAAGCCGAAAGGCATGATATTCCACTCGTAGTGGCCTTGAGGTACTGAGAAAGCTGTCTTCCACTTATCTTTCTCTTGAATTCCTATTTGCCAGAATCCTGATTTGAGATCAAACTTTGAAAAGATCTTTGACTTAGATATCTGGGCTAACAGCATGCTTGGTTTTGGCAATGGATAAGCATCGTAATCCAATATGGAATTCAACGGTTTATAATTAACCACCAAACGTGGTTTTCCTCTTGCAATCTCAGCATTTTTATTGACATAAAATGCATAACAGGCAATCGGACTGGTACTGGGTCGAATTAACTTCTTCTTGAGAAGTTCTCTGATTTCTTCATGGCACCATTTCATTTGTTCTTCATTCATACTGATTGCCTTGCTTCTGCGAAGTTTTCCTGCAAAACCTTCTCGGAGCGGCAGAGATACTTCTTGTTTCTTGATATGCCAGAAATGGTTTGGATCATCAGAACATAATTCTTTGAAAGATGCTGTAATCTCTCTGATTTCTTTTGAAAATAATCCTTTATCCAATTGATCTTGGATCTTAACCACTTCTTTATGGACTTCCAATTTCTGAACTTCTCTCTCCAATCTTTCTAGTCTCTTATTTATATTTGGACTAGAAACAGGAACAAAAGGAAAAAACCATTCTTTTCCTTTTAATTTTACAAAATAACCAAATCTCCTAGTAACTGGGTGGATCTTTGCTCCATGTTCGTCAAACTGTTTAAAAAATGGAGTTCCTAGATACATTGCACAACTTAACCCAGATACCAAAGGACAAACAATATCAACCATATTGTTTTTGTCTAAAAACATATGTACATCTACTTGATATTGAATTTCAACATCTCCTCCTGCAGAAACTATCTTTGAACATGTACTGGTTTGTCTTAAATGATTTGGGATGATATGCTGGATAACCACATTTAGACGACTTCCAGTATCCATTAATGTCTTTAGAGTTCTTATTTGTTCTCCAATCTTTACCTTGACTAGAACCACATAAGTAATATCTTTTTCTAATGAATTTATTCCTAATTTGGTTCTATCATCTTCTTCATCTGAACTAGGTAAATAGGGATTACCTGAAGCATCAAGTCTTGTTATCTTAGGCTTTCTGTAAGACTTATGCATCTCAGCGAAGATAGTATTTTTCCCTCTATCTGGACTGATTGGAGGATTTGATGAAGATCCCATTTCTGTTTTTGACATTCTTGCTGAAAGACTAGTGTGATTTAGATCACAATTTTGTTTCATTTCTTTAATCTCTTTCCTCAAGTCTTTTACAGCTTTATGAATTGCTGGGAGAGTATGAGGCAGATCTTCACCAAATTCTTGAACTCTGAATTGTTGTGTCAATCCTTCAACTGATAATAATGCTGCAGGGGGAACATATCCCTTTGTCTGTTTCTTCTGCTCAGTGGGCTTATCTGCAATGGACTGTAATTTAGTATTCATAGTATCCAGATATAATTTTCTGATCTGGGGATCAGTAGCAGCAATCATCTGGTTACATAGATAGCGAATTTCTTCATCTGTAGGATCAGTATTCTTCATCATTGATATCTCTGTACAAGTACAAAAATCTGGATCACTACAGTTACAGTTTTCTTGACAGTCTACACAATTACAGACATCAGATTGTTCAGAACTACTGCATTCAGATATTCTATTTATCTCATCTTCTGAACTAGATAAGAAATTATCAAAATCATTTGGGATTTCTATGCAATTTACTCGCCCCTTTCTATCTTTGTAAAACTTCTGTTGCATAGGTCTTCTGGGTTTAGGACAATCTCTTGCCAAATGATTTGCACCACAATTATAGCATCGAATGGGATGCTCTTGGTTTTTGCTGACTTTAGAATGTCGATAGTGCTTATGATCAGCATGAACAGGATCTTTGCCAAAATAAGTTTTTGCTTTCTTGATTGGCTTCTTCTTATAAGAATGTGTTTTGGAAAACTTAGGCTGCTTACGCCCCCGAAGATGCTGTGTAGGCTGATGAGACTTGGGCTGTTGAAGATGATACTGGCGGCACAAGTTTTGATACCCATGAGGTTTATGAGTATTTTGAGCTGCTTTGGCAATTTTCATCTGAGTACAAAGCTCCACAATTGCAGTTTTAACAGCCTGTTGGATTACACCAAACTTGTAATTTCCAACATTTATCAATTTAGCAGTTACGGCCGAGGCTACCCATTGGGGTAAAGAAGCAACAAATGCTTCCTTCCAACGTGGTTCCAATATCATACTAGGACTCAAAGTATGCAATCTCTGTAGATATTCATTATAATATTCACTGAAATGCCTCATATCATAGAGACGCATTGCTGACAGAGTAACTGCGGTGATTTCATTATTGATCTCTGGAAATCCTACAAAATTTACTTGAATACCATACATAAGACAACCCATCATATTATTCACTGGCATAGTAGTGACAGGGTCCATGTAGGTATTTCCATCTTTATCCTTAAGCTGAGAATTTTCCCAAGAATGCATAAGATTGGGATCTTTAAGTTGTTCAGCTTTTAACCAAGCATCTAGGTTTCCTTCAAAACCACCTATGATTCTGCGACATGCATTTATTGGTTGACAATCATCTGCAAGATAAGTCCTATAACATACAAGCATGGAATTTAATGTAGTCATGACTTATGCTTCAGAACAATTGTCAATATTCCAAGAGTATATAGAATTTGCAGACCAATCCTTATGGTATTCTGTTTTGACAGTATCCCTTCTATCAGGAGCAGGATTCCAAGAACTATTATGATGAGTTCTAGGATTTATAGCTTGGATTTGGTCTTCTTCAGAATTTATTTCTTCTTCAGATAAAGATAGATTGGCTAGAACTTCAGATAGATGTTCAGCTGTTGGTTCTTCTAATCTATCCAATCTAAATTCTGGATCTTCTTCTTCTTGAATCTCTGTGATAACGGCCTTTGAAGAAGATATCTTTTCAGGTCGACTTGATCTAATGGGTATGTTATATAAAGAATGATCAAAGCTTGACGGATCATACCCTGTTGGGGCTGCAGGAAACTGAATTGCAGTTGGTGTCTGCATTTTACTAGCGACACTGGTTGGACTTGAGATATGGAAAGGAGTTTTTTCTAGAACAGGAGCACGGGAATACATAGCAGAATATGCAGTTTCTACTTCCTTCTTTCTATGCAGAGAAGAAATATTAGTTCCTATTTCTTCTATTTTGACATTGATTTTAGTCAGGTTTGAATTTACTCTGACTAATTCCCTTCCATGTGCTACTGCTACATCATGAATTTTCATCTTAGTATCAATAGCAAGTTCATCTATACTCTTAGCTAAAGTTTTATCATTTGTAGTAAGAGTAGAGAGACTACTAAGATACATTCCATTCTGGTCTTCTACCTTTCTGTTTAACAAGTCCATTTTTGATTGTACACTGGCAATTTGAACTTCAACAGTAGAGAATTCTTTCCTTAAATATTGTTCTAGACTGGATAAGGCCTGATTTGTCCAATTACATGCTGCAACTGACTCTCTAGAACTTAAATTCTCACTGTCTATAGTAGAAGCACAAGCTTTATATCTTTTCCCATCTTTAGCTGTAACAACAAAATTATTCCATGGAGGAAAAGAAGTTGCAGTTTCAATCACACTACCATCTAGCAGTTCCCATTGGTGTTTTGTTGGCTGACTCTGACGCAGCATATCTATTCTGTATAAATTACAGATTTCTCTAACCAAGATTTTACCCTGTTCTCTTATGTACAAAAGATCACGAGAATTGGGCTTGGTCATCATCTTAACTATTTTTTCTTCAAATTTAGGCAGAGCTAGAGGCTTGACTACTGGAATTGAAATATTTCCAATATTTTCTTCAATATATTCTTCAATTTTAACTCTCTTTTGTCTAGCCTCTTTCTTTAGTTGTTTTATCAAACTTTGTTCTACCTCATTTATTCCTGGATAGTACCATTCATAAAATGAAATCCATAGATTATTAGATTTCATCCATGTTTGCCATTTTTCTGTATTTAACAGATTAAACTCATCTCTTTTTTCTTTAGGCAAACTCTTAATCTCCTGCATATAGAGATTCTCTTTCTGATGAGTATAAATATCCCAGTTAAACATATTTTTCTTCCATTCATCCTGTGGATCATAAGGACCTATGCCTTTGTAGATCTTTAGAAATTTCTGAATTTCTGGAATGCTAGGCTTATAGGCCTTCCGGGGTACTTTATTCACAGGATTGAATCTATAACTTGGAATATCATTCTCATACCAACCTAATCCATGTTTATTGGTGGCTGGTCTTCCTTGGAGAAGAACATCTTCATATGGATTAAAGATTTTAACCTGTTGATATTCTTCCATCCCCTCTTCACTCTTGAAGTGAAGCATATCAATTCTTCTACTGTCATCTGTATGTTGTGGCATACTACCAATCTGACAGATTGATTGGGTACAATGAGGGTGGTTGCATACACGCTCATTAGAAACCTGAGAAGGTATTCCAGATTGTAGTTGCTGTAGAACTAGATTTGCAATCTGCTGGCATATCTGTGGAGTGATTGACACTTGACTTGCAGAAGCCAATGAAGGAATAGCAGACTGGATGACAGGTTGTTTCTGAGTTTGGACTCTGGGGAAACGAGTCACAACTTTATCATCATACTCAGTAATGATGGACTGAGCAAGGTTGACTGGGGTTTTGGTTGGTTTGGTCCATTGAGTAACCCATTCATCAGGTGGGATGAGATCTCTTTTATTTATTGTCTGGGGTGCAACTGGATTGCAAGAACTGTCATACTGTATCATAGTGACATATTCTTGTCCGTCTTCTTTGGGATGTATCACTATCGGGATGGTGGTATTATAGAATCGGATACATGTTATGAAGAAGATGGAAAGATTTTTGGATTTACTCAAGAAGTTATCATAACCCTGAGTCTGCACTCCTAATGTCAGACATTTTAGTATGTACTCATCATCTAAAGAGACAGAAAAGTTTGGGTATACATCGTATTGTACGGGACCATTTGAAAGTGAGGTTTCTACCCCCCCAATTAAAGCTTGCGATAAAAGGTTCCATCTATTGTCAAGAAGTGCAGAAAATGCAAACACAGGTTGACCTTTTCGATGCAGAGCATTAATTCCAACTCTAACCATTCCTAGATGAACAAATTTATAATGAGCTTTGCGAGCATCCGCAAGTTGTTTTTCATCTAATAAGGGAATGGTGAACATGTTTCGGGTATTGAGTTCAGAACGAATAGATTTTTCTTTTATTCTGACAGAACTAAGGGCACGAAGTTGAAAAACAGACAAATCCTTATATACATCAGAAGGGGAAATGGAAGGCAGCTTCCATGACACGGATGGATTTGTTTCAACAATATCTAAACTAGCAGAGTTTATATTAGAATTATCAGACTGTAATACTTGCGATAAACCATCACGAAGGGTTTCTTGATTTTCAATTTCTGAAAATCGTTTAGATCCAAATCTACCCATGGAATTACTTGAAGATTCCATTCTGGAGAATAAGCAGAAGAAAAGATGAATTACTCTTGCCTGTTAAAAACTCTGGCAGCCGTTTGATGCAGATAAGTCACCGGCCGAACGTCGCACACAACCCAAACGCCTCAACGCCTTCTCCACGGCTACACGGCTGACACGGTTGCTATCCTCGACGCTATTCACGACCTCAATCCGCAGCACGCTTACTCATAAATTCGTCACAGACAATTTATTTCAACTCCTCTCACCACTCATTCAAACAGATTCATTATGAATATTGGACTCAACAACTTCAGAAATATAGCTCAAGATTTCAGAATTACACAGACGAGAAATCGCATAGAAGAGAATAATGAACACAGAAACCAATATTATTAAACTCACAATGATAAGATCCATTACAATATAGCTCTGGAATGACAGACACCAGGCTCTGATACCATTTGAACAGGACCTTTTACAAACACACGCTAAAAGCAGAATTCAGCGTTATACCACACATATACTTATAAACTTTGCTTTATTAATTGAGTTTATTCTTGAGATTGTGTTAGCTTGTTTCCTTAGCCTTAGAAACAATTTTTGGCACAAACATCTTTGGCGTCGTTGCCGGGGACGAAGCTGAAGCATATCTTCCCTGGGATACTTATCAGTTTTCCTGGTTTAAGGGGTGGACTTGAACCAGCACTTTGAAGGCTATATTTTCACCAAGTTTGACAGAGTGGCTGCTAGAAGAATTAGAAGGTTTCAGTCATGCCTAGCTTTATACAGCCTTGATTAATTTGAGCTACTGTCACTCCTTTTTCTTTCTGAGAAGAAGAAACAAAATCTCTCTTGACAAATTGATTGGTGACTCCACTATTTCAAGATGCAGAGATCAATGTCCATGGAAGCTATTGTGGCTCGAAGGTTTGCCCCTTTAAATTTTTCTGATATTCCAGGTTTTCCAAATCCAGTACCTACTATGGATGTCTGGGGAGATTGTCTGCCACGGTTTAGAGAAAGCAAAGAGGATAATCCTTCAGATCACCTCATCAAATTTTCTCAATGTATGGTCCATTTAAATATCCAGCATGAAGATGTGCTCATGAAAATGTTCATGTATTCACTTGAAAAAGATGCACGAGATTGGTATTTTTGTCTTCCCGCTGCTAGCATCTCCTCACTGAAAGAATTCCACACATGCTTTCGGAAATGTTGTAAGTATCTGTACTTAGCTGAACTCTTTTTAATAGATTGTTGTGAGCAGGCTGATGTTTATCATACAATTCCTGATTTAAAAAACCATGATGATGAGTACAGTCAAGAGTTCAAAACATTTCATGAAAAATTTGAAGTTTCAGAATTTGTTGAAGATGAGAAGGTAACATTTTTAGATACTGCTGTCAAGAAAGAATGCTATAATCATTGTGATAACCAGGTTGTTGTTTTAGGACAGTTTGAGGATTGTCCAAGTGATGAGATCAGTAAAGATAGTTTGAAAAATTCTCATAACAATTTCAACAGCCTTAATAGCAGTTTGAATGATAACCCTTTTGAAGATCAATCTCTAGTTCAACAAACTTTTGAAAATCAGTGTTGTGTTAAAGATCAATTTTGTATTGAAGAAAAAGATGAATCTTTAGCATCATCATTAGAAATTCTTCAGATTACTCCTTGCTATGATGAAGAGATTAGGTTTCCAAGTCAAGAAATTTGTGATGAATTAGATCCTATTCCTCTTGATTTTGATACTAAATTTGATGAAGGTCAGGCTAGTCACAATTTTTCAGAAGTGGTTTTTATTCATGGTTATGATAAATCTGTTGTTCAAAATCATTATGAAGATGGTCTAATTTTTAATAAATATGATGATGAAATTGAAAAGAAGGACCCAGAAATCTGTGAGGAGTGTGATATGTTACAATCTGATCAGCAGATTCAAGTATGCATTCAATCTATTATTCTTGAACAGCAAAAGCCCATGCATGATAGTCATTTATTGGAAGACAGTGTGGAAAAAGAGGTTCAAAGTGTTGACATTATTGGTGATACTATTCAAAAATTTCTGGAGCAAATTCAGGCTGACCCTGATGTCTTTTATCGCCAATGCTTGATTGATATTCATGGAACAAAATATTCTCATAGACAGCTTGTCTCTTTCATAGAGCAGGAAGAGGTAACTTGTGGAATTTTTTATGATCCAGTAGCAGATTATTTAGAGTCAATACCAGGTTATAAATCTGTTATTTCAGAGACACTATTTGATGAAGGTGGGTATAAGTTGTTAAATCTTTGCTCTTCATGTTTTCCAATATTTCTGATTATATATATATTTGGAGTTGGAAACAAGTTTTGGTGGGTTGATCAAATTTTTTCTTGGTTACATTGGAAATGGGATTTCGATTTGATTCAGTAGTTGGAAGGTTCCTCAGAGAAAGAGATTTGACTTTCATTGTATATATCAGTGTGTGAAGGATTGAATAAAGACTCCATAGCCCAATGGATATTTTGCAGACAGGTAGATAGAAGACAGAAGACAGAAGGCACTGGTCTACAAGTTCTTGAAGCCTCGCAGGGAGGACTTCATCCCGCAGCTGGAGCCAAATGTTAAGTCAGTAAATTGTTTCTTCAATTTTTGGTTTGACTTCTCCAATTTTGGTTTGATTTTCATTTCATTTGAAGTAGCTTTTTGTTTTAAGTCTCATTATTTGCTTCCTTCTGGAAAATTTTGGTTGTTAGGTAATTTTTTTGAACTTGGTTTTTATATTTTTGTTTTAATTTTTGATCCTTTGCATTTTAATGGGGTTAAAGAAAAAGTCATTTTATCAAAGAATTAATTCACAAATGTTTATTATGAACATACCAAGGCATGATCACCCCTCAAGCAACTTTTAATTTTCCTACAAAATGTCAAAAAGCTGAAAAGTAGCAAAAAAATAGCACTAAAGATATTCTTGTAGCGCTGGAGCGAAAAATTACAAAGGGCGCGCTACAAGAATATCGTGGCCTTCATTTCTTCCGATTTTTAAGCAAAAATTCGGCATTTTCTTAAATGTTGAATGACTAATCATTTATTGTGAAGTGTTTACTGCGTGTTGGTTAAAGAATTATCATAAAAACAGGTGCTTCTACATTGTGAGGGAATCGTGGTCATCGTGAACACAAAGGAAAAGATTTTGAGCATCTGTAGCAGTGCATAAAACAATGGCCCCTCTACCTACAGGTTTCAGAAGGTCAACTGTAAAGACAAGGATTCCAGAAAAGTGTACCGGTAGCTGGTGAGGCAACTTTAGCTAATATGCATAGGCCAGCTGCGGATGATTTGAATATGGCTTGCAGTACTCCAAGAGATTCAGTTAACAAAATATAATTCATGTAGAAGTGGAAGCTCCTCAACACAGAGTATTGGGATACTTTCGTATACATTCTTGAGGAAACTATTTCACTGTGGGAGGAAGTTGAAGCAGATTTTGAATCATGTAAATGGAGGTTGTGTTATCAGTTTCTAGACGGACCGCTATTGGCACTGGACATTCAGTTTGGTAATTATGTGTCAGGATCGAAATTGGTGGCTGCATATGCTGATGACCATGTAAAGATCTATGAATCGCTTGATACATTGGAGTTAAAGCGATGGCAGCTTCAGGATGAATTTCAAAATGTAAGTAATGATGTTGAGAGATTTGGCAAATGTTCATGTTTGACAGTGTCCATTGTTTAGAAACCCCATTCCAGTGGTATTCAACAGCCCACATTTATTTTGGATTTCAACTCCAATCTGCCACACTGGAAAGGACGAAATCATTGTTCCAATGGTTGATTTTGAGTTTCCATCAGATCATGGAGCACCAAGAATGTTAGTTCACAACACTTCATCAACTGATACTTGGAGAAAGAGGAAAATGCTTTTCAACAGGGTATTTGGCACAGAATTCTGTTCTATTTTTTCCTGTTTTGAGTGATTGAAGTCAAATGCAGACCACGAGCTGATGGAGAGGAATTTTTGAAAACCAAAGGAGGTTTTTGTTCATAATATACTCATCTACAAAAACCTCTCTCAGTTTTGCAACAGCTGTCAAGGCTTGAAAGATTCAGTTTAATCTTTGCAGCCTATTTTCCAGGGATTTTAATTATTTAATATTTTCCTGTTTTAGTGTTCATTTTGCGGGGCCGATTGTGATTGACTGGAGATGAATTTTTAAAAACCAAGAGAGGTTTTTCTCCATCCCGGACCCATTAACAAAAACCTCTCTCAGTTTTTACACAGGTGTCACCAATTGAGAGAGATGGAAGCTTCTTTGACACCTATTTTCCAGAAATTCGCCATATTTGCGAGGAATCCGATTTGCTATTTTTAGTTAATTAGTTGAGCTAGTTAGTTAATGTAACAGCTAGGAAGTTTGAATTTCGACCTAATGAGGGGGAAATAGAATGACTTATTTGTAAATATAAAAGAGGGATAGAGGGACTGAAAGAGGGTTCTGATTTTTGGGAAGCATCAGGAGGTCTGCAGAATCTATTGTATCTTCAGACTTGTTTAAGAGATAAGTACTGTGACTCTTATGAGCATTAGCTGATAAAATTATGAAATATATGACTTTTTCCCCTCCATTTTGTTTGTGATTGGATTTTTTATTGAGCTTGTTAGCTTCTTAAATGGTAAATTCATTACTAGTTAATGTGCATTTTCTAGTGATGCTTATCCTTTATGTATGAACCTCAGCACATTCTTTCTATGGCATTTCATGTGATATGTTATACATCTTTATCAGTTTTTGTTTATGAATTAGTTTTTACTTTTCTCTTGAATGTATTCCCTGATTGTCCTCAAAGTTTATAACCATTAAAATCATACAAAAAACCCTAAACTTTGCTTTATTAATTGAGTTTATTCTTGAGATTGTGTTAGCTTGTTTCCTTAGCCTTAGAAACAATTTCTGGCACAAACAGAACCAAACATTCCTTAGAATCATAATTTTACCTCGGCGTAGTGACACTTTTTTCATTTACATGTCTAAAAATTTATAACCTATTTTAAAACGTCTCAGCCATTTTAAAATGACTTCCCTCAAAATGGCAAAATTTGATTGAAATATCCTCAGCCATTTTAAAATGACTACTGAAAAATATAGATTGAACTATACTCAACCATTTTAAAATGACTTCCCTCAAAATGGAAAAATTTGATTGAATTATCCTCATTGCAACATATTTTGTTCAGGAAACACAAACCCAACACATTAATACAAACAAGAAACGACAATAAGCTTGGAAATTTACACACAATATTCAAAAGCGTGACAATTACACTGAGACATTCAAACAGAGTAATCTTGATTCAAATTAAGATCTCAAAAAACCATCTATTAATTTTACATATATGTATTGGCAGTGCGAGTACAATTCAATCTTTAAATTACATTTCAATTATTCATTACCAAGCCTTCTGGTCTAAAGTGTTCACCAAGTGTCAGCTAGTCCTTTACAATAATTCAACACTTCTGAAAACCAAGCTTTTACCTATAGCTATTGCTAATTTCCTTTGGTTTTTATGACTTCTTGCCCTTTTTCCTTCTCTTATTCTAGTTATGATGACTATTGGGCTCCATTCTATTCAGCTTGGTTTTCTAACCGTTCGGATTTGGTCATCCTGCATCAAATTTTTTCTTAAAACCATACACTTTTATGGTGGAATTATACTTCCAATTCTTTATCCCATTCTAAAACGACCAAAAACTTAGAAATTCCAAAACAACGAACCAATAAACATAAACACATGCTCATGTTATTTTGGGACAGAGCTTGGCATGCAATTGTCTTTGTTATACTTGTTGTTAGACAAGGAGTGAACATTATTATCGTTGTAGACAAGGAGGTGCACTAATGGAGGATAATACTCATAATAAACACATGCTAAGTGTTGCTGAAAATAATACTCCTTGCCTTTGTACTCTAGCTCTAACATATAATTTCCAACTTCTCATTAAACTCCCACAACAACAATTTGATTAAAAAAACATATAATTTTCAAATTCTCATTAAATTCCCACCACAACAAGTTAACAAGGAAATGTAAAATTATAAACAAAGAAGTATTTCTATGCTTGTTAAGTAAACAACTTCTAATTACAGATAAATCCCGTAATAACATATGACCCATTTCCCATTGGATATTATGGTCCACAATGGCATATATGAAGCTGTGGTTTCTAGCTTTGCATCTGCTGCTGGCTTTGTTGAAATGTATTTTCCTTCTTTGAATTACATGTTTTGTCAATTATGCTTCAAAGCTTTCGTTCTATGCACATGTGTTATGTTTCTTGTTGTTTCTTTGGGGTTTTCTTTTTTTGCAAATTGCAAAAGCAATGTTTAATGTGGTTGATTGCTTTAGGTTGTGAAATTGATTATTG
Source organism: Larix kaempferi (assembly GCA_027924585.1). Taxonomy (NCBI): domain Eukaryota; kingdom Viridiplantae; phylum Streptophyta; class Pinopsida; order Pinales; family Pinaceae; genus Larix; species Larix kaempferi. Next base: position 2,042,334 of record BSBM01000386.1, on the reverse strand, counting down.
TAAGAGTTCAAAGATTATGTTGTTTAGGATATTAAGGAAACATAAATAGCATGAGGAACAAGACAAGATTGAGATTGAGGAAACCATACAACTGTTCATCGAACAAGCATCAAAGTCATTTGTTAAGCTCTTATAATATTTATAGAGTTTTAAACCAAAATAAAGTGGAAGTCAAATGGGTTTTGTTTCCCCTGGGCTGGCAGGTGCGGGAGGGGTCATATTTGACCCTAGTGGAATCAGACAGAAAGATTGTGCATGGGGACTAGGGAGGAACACGAACAATTACGCCGAGTGGCTCGCCCTTATCAAAGGATTGGAAATAGCGAGCTCTATGGGAATAAAAGATTTGGTCATCTTCGGGGACTCCCTTATGGTCATTAGAGAATACTGAAAACTTAGTATGGGATCTAAATCACCTACTCTAAAGCTACACCAAATTCTCAACTACATTATCAGTGATATCAATGCGATCAAATTCTTCCATATTCTTCGAGACAACAATCACTCTACGGACCAAATGGAGAACAAGGGTGTCCATCTAGATTATGGTTTTATTGTCTCCAACAACTCTGAACCTCTTAGGTGTTGGGTCCCTTGACTCTTCATGGTCACTTCCTAGGCCTCCTCTTTCTTCCACCCTTGAAATTTGGCTAATCCATGCCCCTATCCATCCATTCTCCTCTTCTCGTGGCGCCATTCTAGCTAGCTTCCATAACACTCCTTCACATGATCCCATTACCATGAGCCGAACAGCTCGCCTCCCTCGATTTCGGCAGTACCTTGGCACGTGCGCATTAACTCCAGTAGGTGGATGCTTGTATTTCCACTCCACCTCTCATTATTTCCTGGATTCAATCCCTCCTCTCCTTGGGCCCCCTGTTATGGATGACTCGTTCCTTGCCCCCTCTCTAGCATCCACCCTAGGTGCTGGATCTTTTAGCTCTGCTCTCGACCTCCATTTCCCGACCCAGTGCTTCCTCTATAACAAACCTCTCTCTCGTTTGCAGGCCTGCTTTGGCACTCCATCCTGTGACCTTTCCAGTGAGCTAAGTCTTTTATCTCTTGAAGACTTCTGCAAGGCATCTTGCCTCAACTCCGTTTCTGCCGCTGGCTTTTCCAGCCCGATGGAAAATCAAGTTCGACTCATAAGAGCTTAAAACTCTGAGATGAAAAAGGCCATAGCAAGGATTTATACTCTAGTTTCAGCAACAATTTCATAAATAAGGAACAACAACAACTTAATGAATGGGAGGGTTTCCAACCTCTCTGACACCAAGGATTATGTGGCTACAAGTGTTTCTAATTTGGACTCCAAGGCAGAAGATAATAATCGAAATATAATAGATGTTGAAGGAAAAATCGACCGTCTTCGTGAGGACATAGGTCGTTGCATCCCAGGCTTCCACGGCAGTAACGGTTCGGGCATGGGCATTCAATAGGATCATTCCCAGGAAAGTGTTCCATGTCCCTCAGTTCAGCGGCGACACTAACTCTTCAAAAATTATGGTTTTCAGCACTCCGTTCTCTGTTTTCTCCGGCTGCTAGTTTTCTCTTTTCATGCAATTTTTGTCAACCTACTTTTTACTAGATGTTCAGACTTAGGATCAGTTTTTAACTTTGTTTCTTAATGCAAGACAAATGATCTATCATATCTGAGCTATGTTCAGCAAAAGGTTCCTTAGGTGATGCTTTGTTTTTGTATTCCCCTACTTGGACAATTTGTCAGAAGCTCCAGTCATCTCATTTTTGGGCTCCTTAGAGGCAATTTCAGAAATGTAACAGAATATCATGATGCCATGGACAAACTCTTCTTTTGGGAGCAGTCCATCTGCATATCTCTGTATCTTTCCATCTTTTTTTAATTCAAATGATCACCAACCATTCTTGTTAAAAAAAACAAGGGTTTTGTTTCATACAATATATTAATCAATTCTTTTCAATATATTAGATATATATTTTTAAAGTATAATTGTATTGGGGTCTTTTCTTTTAAAGTTAAGGTTTATGAATTAAGTTATTTTGACTCTGTTAGATTGATGGAGACACTTGGTATGGGGCATTTAGACCTACTTATGTTTACCTAAATGTCGTCGCTTGTGATTCCTAGTTTTACATGTTCATTGATATGTTATTAAACGAGTATTCAAATTGAAATTTTTTTTTTTTTAAGATACACTGTTTATTTTTCGACCGACGACTCTTATCTACGCTCATTGTAAATAACTGAAATGTATATAGAACTCTTGTTTGTTTATCACATTAATAAAATTAGTTGTCAATCATATGTAAGTTATCTCATGAAGCTTTGGTAGTTGGATTTAACCTCTAAACTAATATTAATTGGCTTCATAAGTGCAAAAAAACAATTCCTTCAACAATTGTTTCCATTGCAAAAAAATCCTCATAGGTAGCCACATAGCTGGTAGCAATGTCAGGGAAATTTCCACCACGCGGATCTTGTTTATATAGATTATACATATGCAAGTTTTGTCCCTGAATTTATCATATTATTGTTGTCTTTCTTGCTTATCTTTCCTGCTTATCTTTTTGGTCATAAAGAGATATTTTGCTCTAGTTTGTATAATTTCACGCAAATTATTTGGTTCATTTATATTAGTTGAGATTTAATGTAGTATTGTGTATACAACACTCTTTTTTGAAGATTGCAAAATTGTTTTCAGTTTGATAAAAATATTCTTAAAACATATAAAAAAATGTAATTTTTTTTTAATTTTTATAAATTAAAAAAAAATCACTAAAAAATAAACAATAATATTTTATTTTTTTTAACAAATAAAAATTATAAAAAATAATATTCTAATATTCTAATATATTAAAATTAAAAAATAATTAAATTGATAAACATTAAATAGCATTATACATATGAATAAAAATTTGTATTGTTTAAGACAAAAATTATTATTTACTTTTAATTTTTAATTTAAAATTAATTCTCAAAATAATTAAATATTTTTATAATATTCTACTTCAACATATTAATAAATTAAAATTTGTCTTTACCACCTATAATCCCTCAAAAAAATATTAAAACTTTCAATTAACAAATGAAAAGTTGTTTCTTGGTTGTTCTTTTGAAAATTTATTTGTATAGACATGCCACTTATCAAAATAAATGAAAACCTTTTATTAATGAAATACGAGTTGTTTTTTTTAACTTTTATTTTGTAAATAAACCAATTTTTATTTTCATAAATAATCATAAAAATTACGTTTAAAATCAATAAATTAAATTTAAATTATATATAAAAATTCCTCAAATTGAGTTATTGTTTGTTTGACAGAGAAAGAAAGGACGAGTGTCTTGAAGAGAGGACAAGAGCTTTTCCAATTGTCTGTCCTCTTCCTAATAGATGTCCTACCCCACCACCCTCATGTATGAATACAATGGATCATAGAACAATGTTGGCTCCGATAATATAAATGTTTGCTTCAAAATCGATTTTTCCATCTAAATCTATTTAAGAATAAAACTATTATAAATGTTGAGGATAATCTTGTTCATCTAAATCTAATTAAGAATAAGAATGCAATGAATGTAGTTAGGCAATCAATTTCAAATCCAATCAAATGGAAATACTAAATCTTAATAATGAATGTAGTTAGACAATCAATGTCAAATCCAATCAAATGGAAATTATAAATCTTAATATTAATATGAAATAAAGTGTAAGATTAAAAAACATTTAAACATTATATCATAAAAAATACTAATTTTTTATAAATTATAAAAGAATATTTGAAATAAAAAACTAATTAAAATTTTACAAATCAGTATAGATCTATATTTATCAAGTATTGAAAGGGATCCTATTCCTTGAAGTGTATTTGTTTTTAAACTTAAACTGAAGAAATTTGATCTCTCTTGGTTGACAGATCCCCGACATAGATTTTTTAATTACTTTTCATAATTTTTTATTTTATGAGTTGACATGAATTTTTTAATTTCCTTTTATTTTTGTAATGTAATGTTACATTATGTTATGTTGCATTACGTTACCTTACATGACAACATCTCCCCTATACTGAGTTGTAGAGCACCTCGCTCATCTCAGTGCAATTAAGAAAAAATGTTAACTTTATTTTGGGTTTTATGATTTTATTAATATAATTATAGAAATTTATTTTTGTTTTATAATATAATAATAAAATTAATAGCTAATGATGTGGATTGCCTTAACCTTCAATTTGTCACAATCATCAAGTCATTCATCCAACTTGGCATTATGTAGTTGTTAGAAACAACCACTAGTAGTCATTGTTCTACACAATCTCTTTGGTTTGTTGTCGTTGATATGTAACACATGCCCCTCCTTAATCTAAAAAATGTAAGCATAGCTTGAAGTTAAAGGACTTAAAGTATTAGTGACATGAGACTGGAAGAACCCAATTGTCAACAATTAAAGCTATGTTCTATTCAAAACACATTATACAACTTGACAAGAACTTTATACTCAAAACGAGAACTGTAGCCATAAATAATCACATTTTTGCGTCAAAAATAACAAAAACAACCCTCTAGTTGAAAAGTGGTGCTACCAGTATCACCCTTTTTTTTTAGGCTAAAATTACAAGCTTTTTGAAACCTTGGTCATGCGGTTACAATCAAAACCCTAAATCAACTCTCGAATCAAAAAGTGGTGCACACAGAATCACCTTTTTTTTCAAGGTTAAAATTTCGCATTGTTTGAAACCGTGGCCTTAGAAATCGCCATTGTTCCAACTAAAACCCTAAAATTAGTCCCCGAATAAAAAATTAATGCTACCATAGCACCCTCATTTTTCTTTTTGAAGTCAAAATTACAACTTATTTGAAATGGTAGCCTTAACAACTGGTACCGATGCAATAAAAATGTAAAAACCAACCCTTGAATAAGAAAAAGATGCTACTAGTGGTAACCCTTTCTTTTCTAAAATTAAAATTGCAAACATTTTTTAAAAATGACCAAAAAAGAAATTATTTAATCATTTTTTAAAATTGATTTTAAAAGAAAAATAAAAACAAGTTTTAAGCCAAAAAAAAACATATTTCTTAAAATATAAAATACACTATAAAAACTATAAAATAAAACATATAAACAATTTTTTTACCAAAAACACTTAAAAAAAATCATTAAAATTAATCCAATAATAATATAAAAAAAAACATTAAAAACACATTTAAAAGATAATTAAAAAAATTAAATACAAACAAATAATATATATATATATATTAAAACATATATATATAGCAGAGGAATTAGACAAGGTTGTTCTTTAACTCCATTATTATTTCCTCTAGTGATAGACGGTTTCAGTCTATTGATCAAACAAGCTAAGAAGGATGGGAACATTAAAGGATTGAAGATCAAAACTCCACTACAGATAACACATATTCTTTTTGTTGATGATGTACTCTTAGCTGGGATTGATTCTATGTCTGAGTGGATACAATATAGAGATATTTTGGATCTATTTTGCAAAGCATCAGGTATGAAGGTTAGTCAGAAGAAATCCACCTTTTATCATTTTTCAATTGGGGACTGTAGAAGAAATGAAATCACGGTATTATTGCCTTACAAGTGGGAATTGGCATGTGATGGATTGACATACCTGGGATATTTTCTAAAACCTAATGGTTACCTTATAAAGGATTGGTTTTGGCTTTTGAGGAAGGTGGAATTTAGGATCTCACAATGGTCATATCGGTTACTTTCTATTGGGGGGAAGCTAACGTTGGTAAAAGCTATTCTAACCAGTATCCCAGTATATTGGTTTTCTTTGTTACCAGTTCCAAAGAAAATTATAAATATGATGAGAAAGTTACTGTTTAATTTCTTATGGACAGGGAGTTTAAGATCGAGTGGACTTGTTATGACTAGATGGGAGGAACTTTCTATACCTGTTAATTCTGGAGGATGGGGGATTAAGGATATTCAGACTTTCAGTGAGGATTTGAGGCTAAAAAGTTTCTGGAGGGAACTATTTGGAAACACACTGTGGTCAAATGTTGTACATTACAAATATGTAAAAATCAAAGTCTCTCACTGGCTTAGATCCCCAAGAAAATTCTGCAAGGGAATTTCACCGATTTGGAGAGGGTTTCTGAATGTGTATAAATGGCTCACTTTGGATATTTGCTGGCAGGTTGGAAATGGAAAAGAAATCTCCATAGGAATTGATCCCATTATTGGCTAGAAGATAGTGCTGTACTTTCTATAGGTCTAAGAGAGTTACTGAATGTTGCGGGTTACTACACTTTAGATAGTGTGAAAAATGGGAGACCAGGCAGCTACTGGTACAATGGGGCTGATTTTGGCTTAACTGGTGAGCTGGAAGATGAATGGGATAGCTATATAAAATCTTTAAATAATGCTGGTTGTAGGCTGAAACAAGAGGAGGATAAGGTGATATGGAAGAGTAATGAAAGTCTTGGTACGGTGACCGCAAAGACTGCATATAAATCCATAATAAAAATGAAATGTCTTTTTCCAAAACAGTGGTGGTACAAAATCATTTGGACTTGGAATATGCCTTTAAAACTCAAATGTTTCCTGTGGTTTGTACTTATGGACAAAGTGAAAACTTGGGAGAACCTGGTGAAAAAGGGTTGGAATGGTCCAAGCAGATGTTCACTTTGCAAAAACTGTACTGAAACCACTACACATATATTTTTGGATTGCCCATTTACACTGAATATTTGGGGAAATTTCTGCAAAGCTTTAATTATTTGCATGGTTTGGAGCCACGGCAATTTTGAACAAAGTTAAAATTTTGAATCAGAAATTGTGCTGAACATCCTACACTCCCAGTCTTTATTGCTTGGTCTATTTGGAGGGTTAGAAACAAGAGCATATTTGAAGAACAGTCTTCTACTATTGAGGTTGTTTTCATTCAGACCATGAGACTTTATCTGCCCTATAAACAGATGGAGAGCCACACAGTACAGAGAAAGGTAAGAAATTTTATTATGTCCATTGATGACCCAATTATTTTCTTTGATGGAGCAACATCCTTGGGTCTTTGTGCTACGGGGGGTAAGATCATTTTAAATCAAGATCACTATTTTACTTTCAGACTTAGATGTGGCAAAGGTACAGGCATGAAGGCAGAACTTCTTGCTCTCCGGTGCTCGAAAAGGTTGGAAAATCAATTTGGTTTTCCAAGACTCAGGATCTTTGGAGATTCAAGAGTAACTATAAAATGGGCAAAGGGTGAATATAAATTGAACATTATTGCTTTAACACATTGGTGTAACAGGATTAGAGATGAGATTGATCAAATCAAGAACATTGTATTTGAGCACATCTACAGAGAACACAATCAGATGGCAGATAAAATGTCCAAGCTAGCACTTACAGGTATTGATGGCTATCTTCACTGGGAAGAATACTTTGAGGAGGAGATCCAGGATCATGGATCTTTATATTTCTTAGATTAGATAGCTAGGCCAGAGATTTTACTACTTGAACTGGTTGTTAGTTATATTTTTGCCGAAATGGATAGGTATGAATTTTTGGACAAAAGGTATGTAATATTGAAATGAAACTGTCTGAGAATTTTTTAACAGAATTTGGTTCATATCATATGACCGATTTATCATTGTACTGTTAAATTTCAATTTTTGAATATAAATAGTATGTTTTTTTTCACTAAAAAAAATATATTAAAATATATATAATATTATTAAAATATATATAAAAAATACAATACACATATTCTAAAACCATATTATTAAAATATATATAAAAAAAATGCAATAGACATATTCTTGGTGTTTAAATGGTGAGTGGGGTAGAAAGGGGGAGCGATGATGAGAATTGCCCCCACCACCCACCCCAACATTGACCACTCCAACCACGCGATTCTCATAATCGCTCCCCCTTTCTACTCCATTCACCCTTAAAACAAATAATGATAATTATCCTCGTTGAATATCCATTAAATTAATGTATGCTTCACATTGTTTTGTTTAGTTATAATATTATTATTATTATGTGGTGTCTCTTTTTTAATATTATGTTATTTTTAATAATATGTATTTAATAACACATTTATTATTACATTATTAATGTAATGTTTTCAAATATTATATTATTTATTTTCTCTCATATGTATTTTAAAATATAATTTTATAATATATTTTATATTTTATAATTTTTTTATAATTTGTTGGTTAATTATTTGTTTGTATTTTTTTAATTTATTCTTGTTATTTCATTTTTAATTTATTTTTGTTTATTTGATTATTTTTAATGTATTTTATATTTTTAAGTATTTTTTTTTAATGTTTTTATTTTAAAAAATAATTTATTTATTTTTGTTAAAAAATGTTTTTAATTTGTTTTTTAAAGTTTTTTTTTGAAAATAATTTTAATTTTTTCTTGGGTTTATATTTCGAAAATGTCTGTAATTTTTTTGAATGAAGAAAGGGTTGTCATTGGTAACACATATTTTCGATATGAGGGTTGGTTTTGGCATTTATGTTGCATTGGTACCAGTTGTTAAGGCCATGGTTTCAAATAAGTTGTAATTCCAACCTCGAAAAGAAAAATGGGGCTGCCATGATAGTACTAGTTTTCTATTCGGGGGATGATTTGAGGGTTTTGGTTACAACGGTGTTGGTTGCTAAGGCCATGGTTTCAAACAAAGCATAATCTTAACCCCAAAAAAAATAGGGCGATTTTGGGAACACTAGTTTACAATTCATGGGTTAATTTAGGAATTTGATCGCAACCGCACAAGCCTGGGTTTCAAACAAGTTATAATTTTAGCCCTGAAAAAAAAGGGTGCTACTGGTAGCACCACTTTTCAATTCGAGGGTAAAAATAGCCACTCAATATAGCTTATAAAAAAATGAGAACTTTGGAGGGTTCTCATCAAGTTGTATAACACGTTTCAACATAGAAATGGCTTATTTGGGTATTATAGTTCTCTTGAGATCAAATTAAACATGCTTGCTTTTGGTGTTTTTTCAAGCTATTATCATCATCGATTTATTTGTAAAACTCATTCTATCAATACCAAAGAATTGCTTGCAAGATCTTAATTGTAAAATTCTCCTTGAGCAGTAACAAATTATGAAATCCTACTTACACAACACTATTTCATATGAAATTTGAAACACAACCATTATAAATGGAGTTGTCTTACTGTTATACTTTTTAGATCCATATATGACTAGAATATGTCAAATCATGACAAAAAATGACCAATATACTACAAAAATAGGTCCCAAAAGTATAGTAATTAGGCAAATCCATTAAAAACAATTGCGAGGAATGTTGATTTGTGTACTATATATAAGCTACAACCAAGCCATAGATAATGTGTGGGATAAACAATTGATTACAAATTGTCCTCTCTATATTGTGAAAAACTCTCCAATTTTGGAAGAGATGGGTATTTGGCTTTTTGCTCAACATTGAACCAAAGAGCACAATTAACAGAAAAAAATAGTAAATAAGAATGAGTTGTGATTTATAATTTCGTTCCACTAGATTGTTTAAATGCATCCTTTAGGACGCATGTTAGCATAATATGAGCAGTATAAAAGCAACATAATGTTAGAATATGTGTTTACTCATCATCGTTATTTAGGAAAACCATGTTACGTGGAATAATCCGATTGTGGTCTATAAGGGGGAGAATTTCACTCTTTCCAAATGCCTTTGAGTCTTGAGCCATTAACATGTTTCCTACCATTAGAGGAAAACTCTTACTGAATCAAAAGCAATTTTAGATCTTACTCCATAACCAATCTATTATGATATTATGTGAAGATTACCATTAATTTTAGTCATTTAAACATATAAATAGATGTTATACACATGATCTTTGAAATGCAAAATTTGCAATTTTCCCTTAGGTTATAGACATTTTGAGTCTTTAGTGGTGTATAATGGTTTCATTTCTTTGGTTTTAAATTTTAATTTAGTTTTGAAAAGATAACGCATGCAAATTTAATCAATTATTTTGTTTCAAATTGTTTTTTGAAATGTTTATTTATATTTTTTGAACATATTTGGATGGATAAGTACTTAAAGTTTCTCTTCTTTAAATTCCTGGAGTAATTTGCATCCCCGTTTTTTATAGGTTGTGGGTATAATTAATTAGCACATGATGTATAATATAAGTTAATCAACCTAATTAAGAAATGTTAATCCATCACATAAGTCATGTGACCTAATTATGTATATATTATATGGATTGAGAGGGAGTATCTCATAACCAAACTTGAAAAGGGATCCAATGTTTGTTTTTTTGTTTTCACCTCCGTGTCAAACCCCATCCAAACAAATGGATAAGGTTAAGGTTTCTTTGCAATCCGAGCAGTCCGTACTACCTTCATTGGCCCACCAACATTTTAAAATAGAAGGTTATTAACAAAGTTCTTCGTTTTATTTAATTAATTAGAAGAATTCCCATGCATCTAAAGGCAATTTTTTTCTTAAAAATAGTTTTAATGATTTAATGCAAGATTTTGGCTTACATCATTATCAATATTATATATCACAAAAATCCAAGTTCAAAACATTGATTCCTCTGTTATGGTTTTTCAAATATATATTAGTCACCCTCAATTGATTTCTCTTATGTTTTTTCAAATATATATTAGTCACCCTCAATTGATTCCCTGTTATTGTTTCAAATATATATTAGTCACCCTCAATTTTTATTTTCGATGAGTAGTTTATTCTAAAATCATATAGATTTGGCCAGTACGCATTGGATTTTTAATTTTCTAGGAATGGTTTACTTTGAAAACATACATTTGGAGGGGACTCTTATGCATTTTACATGGGGAGAATAATTTTATAATCTTAAAGATATTTTTAATAGGGACCGATTGTTAATGGTATTGTTTATAATTATTGAATACCAATAAATATTTAATTTTCGTTCATTTATATTTGATTTGAAGTCCATCTATCTAAGGATTTAAGTGAAAGAAGATTATTTGATTTGGGTGATATTTATACTTCAAGGATGGGCTATTTATTCTTAAGGGAAGGACGAGGGTGTTTAATAGAGATTATCTAGTGGAGGAGGGTGTTTCATAGAGATTATTTAGTGGAGGGGTATTTTGGAAATTTAAATACCTCTAAAAGAAAATAAAAAATATATGGTTGATTTTAAATTAGCAAAGCCACTTAATTTGTTGTTAGCGAATATCGATAGGTCACAAAGTGCCATAAATAAGTTATTTGTTACTTTTATCACTTGATTTTATAGTTAAACACGAACTGATCATTATCCACGTATCAACTAAGAGTTATCCATGCATTAGGTTCGAGTTGTCCATGCCTTAGTTACCAGTTATTTTTTATATTCTTTTTTCTTTTATAATTGTTTATTTCAGATTTGGAATGACTGCCATAAAATCAATTTGGACTGCATACTTGTCTCATCTTCGTGCAATCTAGGAAAAGTATAGGTGCTAGACTGCTAGTCCACCTCAAATTTTAAGATATAAACACCTATTGGCTTAATAATAAATAATTGACATGGGATAGTCTTGAAAAAAAAAAGACCGAAAACATGAAGGTGTCCTCTCTACAAGTGTTGTGATGAGACTAATTTTCATTTGGTAATGGAATATTCTTATTCCAAGCAAGTTTGGCTCGAAATTGAAGTTTTAGTGGGTTAAAGATGCGTGGTCTGGTATTTCTATGGAAGAAGGTCTTAGGAAATCGTCTGAAAATTTTGCGGTTACATATTATAGTGCTCTGCCCTTGATTCTTTCATGGGGTATCTGGCTAGCCAGACATGCTAGGCATGCTAGCTTGTTTGATGATAAGAACATACCCCTTTGTAGTGTGCAACTCACGAGATCAATATTTTAAATTTTTTTCCTCAAGGCAAGCATTTCAAACCTGCTACACAAATTATGATTGAAGTTGTGGATAAGGAGGGCTCATGGTATTTGATGATGTTGCTCAATGAGAGCCTTAGAAATGTGGGGCAAGTGGTGTATTTTGTAAAATGTCTTTAAAGTTGCTTTTAATGTTAGTAGGTGACAAAGGGGTGACAAAGGGTCTCCAAACTGCAAGTTTTTGGGGACTCGACGATTGTGGTGTAATGGATGAGTCATAGGGGATTCACCTTATTGACCAATATATTATAACGTTCATTCATAAAGGGGGGTTTTTACTAATTGTGAAAAAGAATGTCAATATATTATAGGTATTGGGGGGGGCAGGGAGTAGGGTATGGGGGGTTTATAGGTATTGGGGGTATAAAAAGGGGTATCTAGTAAAAATAGGGAATATCTCGTAAAAATAAGGTTTTCTTAATTGGAAATATGTATTGGGAGGGGGGCTCAATAAAAGAATTTTGGTAGGTATTTATCAATATCTAGTCAAATTAGGGGTATTCTTTAATACCATGAACAAAGGAGTTATGGCATAGTTTCAGTGAGTGAACACCCCGTGGGATTAATGTTGAACAAATTTGTCATAATTTTCCATTGCTTCCGTTGTTGGAGTAGATTCGTGGAATTTTTCATTTGTTCAATTTTCTGTCATTTAATAAAATTTTCAGGGAAATGAATTATGATGTTGATTCATCGTCACATATTGGTGTTAACATGGTTTCTAACCAATGGCATATTCAGGAAACTCATGAGGAGAAAGCATTGGTTATTATCACCCTCCTTTCTACGACATTCTACCTTTATAATTCATCTATAGTTGGTTTGGCTAGTCTTTTGTTTGAGATGCTAGCACTCTGGATTGTTTTATAGTTTATACATATGCAAGGTTTGTCCCTTGAAGTTATTAGATTATTGTTGTGTTTATTGCTTATCTTTCCAATAATGGAGAGATATTTTGATCTATTTTGTGTAATTTCATGCGAATTATTTGGGCCATTTATATTAGTTGAGATTTGATGTAGTATTGTGAACATACAACACTCTTTTTTGAAGTTTGCAAAATTGTTTTCAGTTTGATGAAAATATTCTTAAAACATATAAAAATTTAATTTTGTTATTCCAATAAAAAATAAAAATAAAAATGCTAATAAATAAACAATAATATTTAATTTTTTTCAAACAAAAAGAAGCAATAAAATAAAGTTTTTTAAATATTATTTTTATATTTTAATATATTAAAATTAAAAAATTGGAAAATGATTAAATTGATAAATATTAGATATTACTAGCACGTCCACTTAACTTGTGACCATTGAACATCGATAAGCCACAAGTTAAGTGCCATGAATAAGTTATATGTTACTTGTTCTGGCATTTTTCTAGTTAATTTGGTTGTTTGTCACAAACTGTATGTTATCCATGCATCAACTAAGAGTTACACATCCATCAACTACTAGTTATCCATGAATTAACTACGAGTTATTTTTGATAATTTTATAATTGTTTATTTCAAATTTGAAATGGCTGCCATAAAATCAATATAGGCAGTATACTTGTCTCATCCTTATGCAATTTAGGAAAAGCATAGGTACTAGTCCAACCCAAAAACAAAAATATAAACACCTATCGGTGTAATTAATAAAATTGAATAAAAAAATGTAAAGATAAAAATGTTATTTACTTAATTTTAAATTATTTTTCAAATTAATTTAAATATGATTAATTTTTTTATAATATTCTACTTCATCATATTAATAAATAGTAATATTTCATGAGTAAATTAAAATAGGCCCGTACCACCTATAATCCCTCAATAAATATTAAAACTTTCAATTAACAAATGAAAAGTTGTTTCTTGGTTGTTCTTTTGAAAAATTATTTTTATAGATATGCCACTTATCAAAATAAATAAAAACCTCTTGATAATGAAACATGAGTTGTTTTGTTTTTTTTTTTACTTTTATTTTATAAATAGACCATTTTTTATATTCATAAAAAAATTATGTTTAAAATCAAATTTAAATTATATAAAAAATAATAATTCTTGGATTGGGTAATTGTTAGTTTGACAAATAAAGAAAGGACAAGTGTTGAGTCTCGAATAGAGGATAGGAGCTCTGCTGTAATATTCTTAATAAAAAATTAGGAATATTATTTCCAAGCTTTCAACTTTAATTCTGTTGATTTTCAACATTTTTTCCAAATAATGGCTTAGAAGGCTTATGAGATGTTCTCGTTCAACAATAGTGGAGTATGTGTATTTATGATTTCCATTAAAGATGTGTATCTCATTTATGTGTTTAGATTCCACTGATATGTGTCCTGAATCATATCTGATATAAAATTGGAAGTTGGTAAAGAAACTAGGAACACTAGTTCAAGTTTCGCCACACTGAAAATGTAGTTTCCAACTCTTCCCAAACACTACCAGAGTGACTAGAATTCTCCAAAAATCAATTTAATGTAATAAAATAGACTCAAATAAAACTATTTTACCCACTTATAGAATCTATAGAACTTACAAAGAAGTATGAAAGACACCCTCTCAAGACTAGTGAGAAACTAGCTTGCTTTCCTCGGCATAGGAATACTAGTTTTTCAACTTGACCCAAACACCTCCTAATCAAATCTAATCCTTACAAAAATATTCAATAAGACTCAAATACATCCAAAAAAATATAAATGACTCAGTAACATACCACAATAGACTTCTATTAAATTTTTACAACCAGTACTGTAAATGGCATAACCATATGAGAAAGATTTATACATGGAATCACCAGTTACTCAAGTATGAACACCATATGAGGAAAACACTTGGATATTTATTATTCACTTTATGGGGAAATTAATGAAACTAATTACAATATTACATGTCTCTTTACACATCTATGAACTCATGAAATACTCAATTACAATTGTACAAGTTCAAGCCTGTACTAGAAGAGATACAAAATGGAGCAAATTTGATAAAATGGGCACATCTCAGTCATCATAACACATTTTTGAATGAAACAAAAAGTGTTTCCCACTGGGAAAAAAATTAACGCAATGGAATAGGTCTCACATCCCAAATATTCTCATAATTATCGAAACCATAACCTTCATTCCAGCCATCCTTCACCGATCCAAGATCTAAATAAACAAGAAACACCTCCAAATGATAGAGCAGCCTCCCAAATTGCACCCTATTTCACATAGAAGTAATATAATTCTAAATAATGTTATATGAAAGTGAAAATGGATCCAATGGTGTTCCCTCCTCAGGAAAGAACCACAACTCCAACACCAAATTGCCTGGAAAACAACATAAACCTCTGTTGCTAGAACTTGAAATTCCAAACACGTGTAGATGAATTTGAACCTTAAATATAAAAATATCTAAACCTGCATAAATTGGATCTCAGTTTATAAATATGAGTGATACCCCCTCACCTCTCATTCACATGAAACACAATTGAGAAATCTAAGTGATTTCTCCTCTCTTGCTAGCTAGGGTGGAATCTTTCACCACCGAAACTAGTTCTGTAGCAATGGGAACATATACCAAGCTTGAGAATCTCAATGGATATCCAATACAAAAATTAAAATTACCAAAATATCCTTCACTTGTGTCTTCACCCTTTTTATAAATCTTCATGGATCATTTCCCCCTCATTCTAGAATTTTCTCACAAATATTTAATAAAATATTACTAAATGTTTTTTTTATGAGAGAATGACACCTTGGGACTCATTTACTTCCTATCTAATTTTATTTTTCCAAATAATAACTTCATCTACCTTGGAAATTCGAATTAGAGAGGCTTATCTTGATTTTGGAGAAGTTACACTAGCATGTGGGCCCACCTCTCTCCTCTAGTGCCCTCCTTGGCTAAATTTAGGACCTAAAACATGTCATAGGATATCATAAATTGTAAAAGGACTTGATTCTTGTCATAAGTTGTCATATATTTCATAGGTTACATCATAAATTTGCTATTTTTATCCCGAGGAGTTACAACCCATGAGATGCCTCCATGATAGGATTCCTTCCACCTTGGATGGGAGTTACACCACATATTTTGATTCATTCCTCCACTAATGCACCCTCCTTGTCCAATTGTTTCCAATTCCACCTTAGAATTTGAATTTTAGGGACTTACAACTCATGTGGGGCCCAACTCAACCTCCATATGTGCCCTCCTTGTCCAATTTTTCCTAATGTTGCATCGTTTCACAATTTGGACATCAACTATTATACAAATATTTGACCCACATCACCACCTTGATAATTTACAATGACTTTACCAAGTGACTTAGGCCAATGCATCCCCCTAGTCCAATGGAGTGGTCCATAGCAAAATATTGGGGACATTACAGTCCTCCCCGCCCAAGATTGCTTGTCATCAAGCAATTTAAACTTGGGAGTGGTAATGTTTCTCCTTCTTCCACAACTTATGCTCAATGAATTTTCTACCTCCTTCCTTAGTGATGACAGTTCATAAGGATGAAATTTTAGGTGGACCAATTCATCAACTCTGTAGTCCAAAATTTGAGCCACATTAAGCATGAAAATGGTACCATGGCTCCAAACCAACCAAAAGGATGGGAATTATACCCTACTCATTGTATGGTCCTACAAAGTACTAACATAGGAAACCTCTTGAATAATTCCAGTAAGAAGAGTAAATATATACTTCTGCCACTAAATTAACTCCCCACTAAACTGGTCTACTAAGAATCTCATCTTGTGAAAGCCAAAACCGACTCTCACTTCCATGTCTTTTGTTGAAAATATGTCCAACATTGTAACTCCAAGATACCCAACTAATATCAACTAGGGAACACCATGCTACCACTACTCCAATTTGATCATAACCATCCCATTGTCATACTCTATCTGCATGATCCCCCTCTCTTGGATCTCCAAACTGAAAAATCTATGAAAACTGAATCTACTACCATGGATAGTGGCATACATAGGCATCCAAGTGAAATCTACCATCCCACTTCCATACTCTATGTTGAATATTTGAAAAGGAAGTATGTCTAAATCACTGGCCATGACTCTCAGCTGCTCATGAACTCTAAAAATCCCCTCAAGAGATAGCTCCATCTCTACTACTATCCTACCACCAACCCAATTGAAACAACTGAGTCCAATAATGATCCTAGGGTCCCAAATGAACCTAAGAAATGTAGAGTGTCTACTACATCCACCTTTGCACTACATAGTCTCCACACACAGAGCCTCATGTAGTGTCCCAAGCCACCCAACAGGAAAACACTGTATCTCTCCATCATAGGGTCTCCCACCTAGGAAACTAATCCTCTGATCCACATGGATAGGCTCTTGAAAGTGATGGATGGTTCTACCACCTTTGCCAGTTATTAAACTAACCAACCAAGTAATGCTAGGATCCCATTTCCAAATTGGAAGTTCATCACTCCCAATGCTCATACGAACCTCTATGAGCCCCTCCAATATAACATGAAGCTCCCCTTGTGCAATTTGCACACTGGTCATATGTCTCACATCAATGACACTGGTCCCATCCAATTAAATTAGATGAAACTTCCATGTCCTTCTATGAATAATAAAGGCATTAGATAATATCAATGGTGCCTCTGTTGTTGCTCACAAGATTGAACACTGACTAGCATGATCTGACCTCAATGTGTATCCACCTCTGTCATACATCTATCCACCAAATCCATGGATGTGTATCCTCCTCTATTGGTTGGTCCATATAAATTGTACACATATGTATCCTCCTCCACTGGCTGGTCCATATGTCATATATTTTATCATTCCCATGTGGTTGATCTATGTTGGCATGCTGCTCCACTTTGTGTTCGCCTGGAAGACTCAAGATTGCAATTCGTGAGTCCCTTTGATCCAATTTATTGTATGGGCATGGTGAGTTTGTGAACATGGCTTCTTTTAGTTCCAGAATTTTTCCATAGACTACAGAGAGACAAGCCAACACCATCTCAACAATCTCAAGATAAAACATAAAATAGGTTTTTGTTGGTTTAAGATTTAGTGGTTAAAGGTTTCAATTTCAAGAAGAAAGAAGGAAATCAACTTCAACAAGTTACTAAAACATAGGTCATCAAAGAACTGAAATCATAATTTTAATGAAAAGTCATAAACTATCACATTCAAACTGACATATTCTGGTTTCTATCTACAGTACATAAGCATTCACTAAATCAAAAAACATCAAAACAGGAATGAAATCATGTATTGTATGATCACACCGATCATGAATAAAAACACATTCATATAGCATAAAAATGGCTTATAACATGTATGTATTAATCTCAGTCTTCAAACTTACATGAGAAACTTGCAAGCATCATAAACAACACTATATAGCTTCTTCAAAACAAAAACATCGAACCCTTGTCCATCCTCTTTTACCTCCTTTTAAACCTTTCCAAAAAGAAGTAGTTTGTAACTACTTTTAGGTTTTAGGTCTCAAAGTAGTTACTTAATCGAGTCTTTAAACTAGTTCTTTAACTAAAAAATTAACTATTAATAATTACATATTTGATACAAAAATGAAAATGAAACTAGGCATTAGGTAGCCTTTCTAGTAGCCTTGACTAACATGGCAATCCCTTCCAGCGCATGACTCCTTTTGTTGTGTTGTGGTTGCTCAGCCTCCAAAGCTTTAATCTTGTATGTCAGGAGCTTGTTCTTCTCTTTTAGTTGCTACTGCTATTTGCTTACATCATCAATATAAGCTTATGCTTCTCTCTTCCTCTTCAAATCCTTTCTTGCTAAAACAACTAGCTCTTGATAACGATTATTAACTTCTGCTAAGTCCTCCCTTAAATTTTTATTAGTCTGGATAAGCCTATCATTTGATTCATTAAGAAACCCTATCTCAGCTTCATGCTGCTTCTGAGCCTTCCTGAGCCTTCCTGAGCCTTTCAATTTCTGAGCATATGCTTATTTCTCCCTGCAAAGTAGGATCCTGAGATGTACAAGGTGGAATATCTAGTATCTTGAAGATTAAATCTTCTTCAAATCTATCTTTTGATACTCTTTGTGCAATTTCAAACTCATCTTGCTCC
Source organism: Larix kaempferi (assembly GCA_027924585.1). NCBI lineage: Eukaryota > Viridiplantae > Streptophyta > Pinopsida > Pinales > Pinaceae > Larix > Larix kaempferi. The sequence goes on along the minus strand of BSBM01000386.1, from coordinate 2,023,395 downwards.
ATTTTAAAAATGATTTCTTCTTCTTTATTCACTTCTTCACCTGCTTCTTCTAACTTGGTGTAATCCTGCTGTAGGGTGGTTTGATAAAAATCTGATCCATTTTCCACCTCTTCACCTTCATCATTTGAAGAGCTTGGAATTATATTTATCTCCTCTGTTTTCTGATGGGAACTTGAACCTTTTTCCACATTTCCTTTCATGGTTGATCTTGTCCTAAATCTCCAGCTTGATTCCTTTAATTGTATAAGAAGATTGGCATCTGCTTCAAAATCTACCTCCTGCAAACTTTTATTTTTTGAATTCTCTGCAAAAGCTTGTGTAACTGGAATCTTAGCCATACCTTGCTCTGATATAATTTTGTCTTGAAATTGTTCAGCAATAGGATTACTAGTCTGCTTGATTTCTTGAATTTCCTAACTATGTTCTTGTTCCCCTTCGAATGCATTAACCTTACCATTTCCTGGGATTTTTGGTTTGTTAATTTCGGATACATCTACCTGCTCATTTTTTTTTGAAGCTTTAAATTTATCCTGTGACAGAGGCTTCTCTAAAATTTCCTATATCAATACTCCTGGATTCTTACTCTTCTTGTTTTCTTTTTTAGGTTTATTCTTCTTGATAGTCTCATCCTATTCAGCAATGAAACCAGACCAAAATATAAAATGCTCCCATGTCTTTTTCTGCTTCTGCAATACTGTTTGAATAATGAGCTTTATCAGACCATGATGAAAAATTGACTACCTCAAATGCTCAGGATGTGTCTTAACTCTGTTTGACATCTTTTGAATACTCTTGTACTGGAAAAATGGTAGATTCATCTTACAGTTCATTTTAAGATGCATTAACAACCTGATATGGTATTTAAAAACCAGTGAAAGTCTACCCTCACATGTACTATAGGTCTGAATAATACCGAGTACATTTATCCATTCAGGTAAAAAATTTGTTATATGGGTTCCATTTTTCCAATTTAACTTTTCCTTACCTGGAAGTAGGAAAGGGTTTGGGTCGAACTCAAATGGAATCTTTTTGACCCAGAGCTCACCCACCATGGCGATACCTGTAGCCTCTGATATTAGAGCTTCTGTAAGCTGAAAAATTAGGGTTTTGAATTTAATCACATCATTGTTAAGGTTCTCTACAAAATAGATTGAAACCTCCTCATTAAAACCCATGATCCTTTCAAAGAGATTGAACCATCCAGCTGCCCTAAACACATCTGCACATAACGGAAATTTATCAACCCATTGCATATCCATCGGCTCTAATTTGTTTTTCTTACCACTCTTTCCCATTTTAAACTTCACTCTGTTAATTAAACCTGTGAATGACAAATGTTTAAAATTTCAACAGTGAACCATGTTCAGGAAATAGGTGTCTCAGCTCGGCGATCCCCAAATTAAATCATGACCTCAAATCATGATTTCTTCTGATGATGGAAACGTTATAGAAATCATAACTATTAGAAGTCTTTGACAGGTGTTTTAACATCTCAAATAATCATAACACAGCCTCCAGTCATCATAATTCGAACGAACCATTACTAAATATGAAAAACCATGTTTTTCCATCATATTTGATTCTTGTAGCGCATTAGGGTCTATTTGTCAATTTGCGCTACCATAATCTTTCAACATAGCACATTTGAAAAATGTACTTAAACTTGGTTATAAGCTAAATAATGAAGCTTTGATAAATGTAGTCGAAGACTTTGAGGAAAAACACCACGTTGAATAAGCCATTTAAAGATTTTGGATCAAAGAAGTAAAAGCAATCAAAGATTAATAAAAATAAATTTTAAACAAAACCATACAACTTATAAGAAATAAAAACAAACAAAATTCAAAAAGTTCAAACAAACCTCAATGGAGAAAATATATATAAGAACAGTCTTAGCATTAACATCTGGCTCCTGCTGTGGGATGAAGCCTCCTTGTGAGGTCTCAAGAACTTGTAGACCAGTGCCTTACTGTCACCTAAAACTGCTTCTTATTCTGCAAGCTTCCATTGGGTATGGAGTCTTATTTCACACCGATATATACAATGAATGAGCTATCATTTACCTTCAAGAACTGTAAAAATGTTTAAGGAACCATACATTAACTGGAGTAGATAGTTCCTCACCTTCCAAAGTTTGTAATATAAAAGTATTATTTTCCAAGATCTTTAAAATCATGAAGGGACCTAACCATAGATTATCAAACTTACCATGATGACCCTTCTGGTCTCTCCTTGCATCCCATCTAAGTACCATATCACTAAGAGAAAAAGTATTTTCCTTTACCTTTTTATCAAACCCTACTTTAATCTTCCCTCTGTATGCATCAGCCCTTTCAGCTATAGCCTCATGTTCTTGCTGCAATTCAATCAATGAAAAAATCCTTCTTTGGAGATCATTAGGTTCTTCTTGACAGTCTTGGAAAAACTTCATTACTGGGATACCTAGCTGAATAGGAAAGACTGCATCAGTACCATATACCAATTGGAAAGGAGACAAACCTATTGCTTTCTTAGCAGTTATTCTATCTGCCCACAATGCATACTTCAACATTGAATCCCAAGATCTTTTATTTTGACTCAACAGCTTTCTAATACTTTGAATAATATTTTTATTTGATGACTCTGCCAAACCGTTACCTTGGGGATAATAGGGTGTAGAGTGCCTCAACTCTATTCCATTCTGTTCACAAAAAATCACCATAGCTTTTGACTTGAAAGCAGGTGCATTATCAGTCAACAACCTCTGTGGACAACCAAATCTACTTAAGATGTTTTCTTGTATGAAATTCATGATAACTCCTTCAGTTGCTTTACAAGTTGGAATTGCTTCCACCCATTTATTGAAAAAATATGTAGCAGTAAGTATCCACCTATGCTGTCCACTAGATGCTGGATTAATCTCTCCTATGAAATCTAATCCCCACTGCTGAAAAGGGTCATTAACTGCAATAGGCTTTAATGGTAAAGAAATGAGCTTTTGTTTTCCAACAAACTTTTGACACTGAACACATCCTCACACCTGCTGATACACATCTGAAAATAAAGATGGCCGATAAAAACCAGACCTAAGAATTTTATATGCTGTAGACTTCCAAACCCTGTGACCTCCACAAGCACCCTCATGCATTTATGAAATAACCTCCTTCACTTGTGATTTTTGTAAACATCTGAGTAAAATTCCACCTGGATCCTTCCAAACAGCTGCTGATTTGCCAAGCAATACTTGGTGGCCTTCAACTTCAATGATCTTGATGCTTTTTTGTCAAAATGATCTGGACATTTCAAATGCAATAAGAAATAGACAATACCAGCATACCACTCTGATCCTGTGTATTTATCCAAAATCTGCTCTTGATTTTCTTTCATCTACAATTCTTCTTGAGTTGACTGATTTTCCACCAAATGGATATCCAAATCCTCACAATTCGAATCAGCTAACAGTTTTGCTAACCCTTGGCCTTTCACCAACTTTGTCGGTCTGATTTCAACCTCGTATTCCATGATTTTTGCAATCCACCTACCTCTTTTACCCTCACTGTCTGGCTGAGTTAAAATCTCCTTGATAGCAGCATTAGGTACATAGGAGATTATCTTTGAATGAAAAATGTAAATTCTGAAAAAATTTAAGGATTTTACAACTGCATAAGCTTGCTTCTCAAGTGTACTGTACTTCAATTCTAAATCCCTGAGAGTTTTACTAAAGAAAGCTATTGGCTGCTCTAAATCATTTGCATTCTTTTGTAAAAGAACAACTGCTATTGTGTCTTGGGATGCAAAAGAAAAGGTAACGAAATCTTTTGAAAAATCAGGACTTACCAAGACTGGAGCTTCCGCCAAAGCTTGTTTAATCTTCTCAAACGAAGCCTTAGCTTCTGCTGTCCATTTCACTTCTTGATCCTTCCTCAACATGGATGTAATGTGCTTAATAGTTTTAGCAAAATTCGGGATGAACCACCTCAGAAAATTAATTTTCCCAATGAATGATTGAACATATTTTTAACTCCTCGGGATCGTAATCTTTAGAATTGCTTTGATTCTCTTTGGGTCTATTCTAATACCATCACCTGAAACAAGATGTCCTAGAAGCTTTCCCTCTTGCACAACAAAATGTGACTTCTTGGGGTTCAAAGACAGCCCAAATTTCCTACACTTCAGAAATGTTTGCTCAAGATGCTTCAAGTGCTCATCATCAGACTGAGAGAAGACTGTAATATAGTCCAAATAGATCACAAACAAATTTCTCCTTTTCTCCTACAAAGGCTATATCCATAGCTCTTTGGAATGTTGCACCCACATTCATCAATCCAAATGGCATCTTATCATACATGAATGTGCCCCATGGAGCAGTGAAGGTTGTTTTCTCCCTATCATCTGGATGTATAGCTATTTGATTGTACCCTGAGAATCCATAAACCATGGAGATTCTCTGAGCACCCACCACTTTTTGCAGAATTTGCTCAATCTTCGGTAAGGGGTAATTGTCCTTCAATGAATCTCTATTAAGATTCCGAAAATCCACACATAATCTAATCTCTCCATTCTTCTTTCGAACTGGAACCAGGTTAGCAATCCATGATGAATATCTCAATGGAACAATTATCTTTGCATCTAATAACTTTTTTCCCTCTTTCTCTATAACTAGCAGCAGAGTTGGGTTAATTCTCCTCAATTTTTGTCTGAATGGTTTCACATCTGATTTTAAAGGCACTCTATGCTGAAGAATACTTGTGTCATAAGTCCTTAAATCTTCATAACACCAAGCAAAAATATCAACAAACCTCCTCAACAATGCAATATACCTATTTCTTTGCTCAACTGGAAGAGACTTGGAAATCTTCACTATTTTTGGTTGCTCCTATATTCCAATGTTACAACTCATGACATTTTCTTCTGAAGATTGCATTGAAGGCTTCAGCAGAGTGTCATCTTTTGAAAAAATTCTCTCAAGGGGGACTAAACCTTTAGGAATAAAATTGCCCTTTAATTCAATAATTCCGTGATCAGTAATTTTGTTTTTAGTGTATACAGCAGTGTCATCTATCTCTTCATCTTGATCCTGATCAATTAGAGAATGGGAAAATTCTCCAGCTAATTCCAAGAATTTTTTAATCTCCACATCATCCTCAAAAAATCTCCACTGTTTTATATTGTCTGGCACTGAGGGTCTATATTTAACTTCAATTGGATACTTCAGCTGAGTATGCTTTGGAATCTTGAAATGAGTGGCTGCCAAGGCTAGTGAATCAGTAGTCTAATTCTGATCTCTAGGGATAAAAATAATATTAAATGCTATGAAAAAGTTATCGATCATATCCCATACCTCATTTCTATATACCTTCAACAAGTCCTGCTTTACCTAATATTTTCCCTTCACCTGTTGGACAACCAATTTGGAGTCGCCATACACAGAAAGTTGTTGAATTCCTAAATCCTTCGCAACCCTTAAACCATGTATCAGTGCCTCACATTCTGCTATGTTGTTTGTAGTGACAAACTCCAATTTATACATCAAACTGATCATCTCTCCACCCGAGGAAATCAAAACTACGCCAGCTCCTGCTCCTTCTTTACATGAAGAGCCATCAAAATACATCTGCCACAGTCCATCTTTTTCCTCAATAGTGGATTTTACTCATGCTTCTTTTTCTACCTGCAGTACTCCATTTGTACTCTCATCACTAAAATGAAGCATACAAGAGCCCAAGTCTTCATCTATTGAATAAAGGGGATGATTAGTTGGATTCTTATCATCAGTGACTATGAATGCATACTATAACTCTCTGTATAATCTTATGTTCTCTCCACCAAACAATGGAATGGTTGCATACGCCAAGTCCATCTAAAATGTACCACCTATTTTCTTCGCCCAAGACCTTGAGAGGAGCATGCCAAACTTAGGATATATGTCAGCAACTACTACATCCATTATAACACTCTTCATTGGTAATTGAGAAAGATTAACCACCAGATCCTTTATTACTCCTAGACATTTCACAGCTCTAGAATCAAATGCAAATAAATCATGATATGGTTTAGTGACACTCAAACCAAGGGCATCCATCACTTCCTTAGGCATCAGGTTATGTGAAGCTACGAAATCTAGAAGGCAGTTGTAAATCATTTGGTCATGGACAATCAAAGTTATATAAAAAGGTGGAGGAAAGGTTGAAGCTTTTCGGATGAAGCTGACCCAAGAATTATTGTTGGTTGTTCTTCCTGTAAATTCACTGTATCTGAAGGAGAAGAATTGACTAGAACATTCAACAATTTACATGCAGAATCTCTAAAACAAGGAGTTTTCATTAACTCAGTCAATGGTACTGGGACTTTGATTTTGCACAATTCATTCTCAAAGTTAAAAATCTGTGAATTTTTGTTGTTTTCTTCAATTTATGCTGTTTTGGTCTGATCACTATGATCTTGTTTCTTTCCCTGAATTTGATTAGGTAGTTGTCTGACAGGTGGAACTACTTTTTTTTTTGGAATTTGAACAACCTGTTTAGGGCATGATCTTAAATTATAGGACTTTTTTGGATCAGTTTAACATATACTGGCTGAAACCTGAGGACGATAATCACTTCCTTCCTAACACTGATATGAATCATAATATTCAGAATTCGGATAGCTACATTTAGTTGTAAATCCTTCAGATGATAGCTCTCCAAAATAGTTTAAATTCTAATTTGAATCATCCTCATACTGCACATCTTCCAGCTGTTCAACTTCTTCTACAAAGTTATTTTGGAAAGGGGGTGGGACTCTCTGATATTCATTTTCTCTCCTCTCCCTATGAATATCATTGTTTCTCCTTTCCCAAGGAATAAATCTTGGTACAAATGGTCTTCTAAACTGGTTTGGATTTTGACTGGGATTTCTCTCTCCATCTTGAAAAGGTTTATTAGAACTCTTCTCCAACTCCAATCTATTCACTTTTGCAATCAAGCTTTTAATTATGTTACTCATTTCATCTAATTGACCTTCTTCCTTCTTTGATGTAGAGGTTACAGGCATTACTACATTCTTACCCTTTTTATCATGAACATGATGGTCTGACTGCTCCTTAAGTCTATTAGAAGCCAAGATATTATATTCCACCTCTAGAACAGCTTCTTGCATATTCAGTAATGTTATAGGTCTCCTTTCTCTCAAGTGCAAAGAAAATTCATGGTCAAATGCATTTGCATATGTCAGCTTGGCTAAAGTTTCTGAAGGTTTAATTTCCACTAGAATTCTGCCATACATTTTGTTGAAGTGTTTTGAAAAGTCAGTTATAGTCTCATCATGTTTTCTCTTTAAAGCTGCAAACTCAGTAATATAATATGTGTGATCTTTTGTATCCCCCCATTGCTTCATAAATACATCCTGTAACTCCTCTATAAGTCTTATTGAATTTTGTGGTAATTCTCTGAACCATTTCCTAACATCACCATCCAAACTTTGCACAAACATCCGCATCCAAACATCTTTTGCTTCTACGTTCTAATTATCAGCGTAACTTAAAAATGCATTCTAGTGTTCCTCTGTAGTTATATCTCCATGTCCATTAAACCTAGGCAAATATTTTTGATAATCTCCTCCTGGGAGAGCATTTAAAGGTTGTGGAAGCACTAAAGGTGCATACCTGGCTGCTACCATCCTATCCATCATATCAAGCTATTGTCCAACCATCTTGGTAATAGTTTGACTGTTTGAGGACAAAGGTTTATTGGCCTTAACTGAACTGAGCTGGATGGCAGGAATATTAGCTTTAAACTGAAACAAGGGAAAAAACTGAGCTTTGAGCTTTTTAGGAGTGAATGGAGTGGTGAAAGTCTGAATATCTACCTCTTCTAACTTTGGTTCAGAATACAGAAAGGAAGATAAAAACTGTGGTTGACCAAGAGAGAGTAAGGATGAGGAAGATTGGGATCTTCCAAAAGAAGAGGTATGTATCTCTTGTTTAGATTTCTTCAAGATATTTTCTAGATCTGACACACCTGGGTGTAATGGTGAAGTAGGCTTCCCCCTAGTCCCAGACCTCTTGGAAGTGTTGTAGATATTTCTCCCTACGGATAGGTAGAAACTCTCTTAGGATAAAGTAGGATGTACTGACTCTATACTAAGACAAAAAGGAAACAAATGCTACCTTGAGTTCCTGAACTAATCTTTACAACAAGATTAAATGCATTCAGAAGAGATGAAAGACGTAACTCACCTTCCAATTCGACGGTCCCACTTCTAGCTCTTGATCCCGAAGCTCCAATGCAGAACTTCTTGAAATCAAACAAAGGACAAGCATGCAAGCTTCCAAATACCTTGAAGCAAAGATTAAGTTCAAATCTAAACTAGATACATTTCATATCAAAGATCCATACAATACACATGAAATGGGGAAAACAAGACAAGTTATCTTATATTACAAACTTGAAGAGTGCTTACAAAGGTTGCTTGATATCCAAGCCAATCGTCCAACTCCAAGTGCTTCCTCTACCTATCTCTGCAAAAGTCTGGAGATCATAGGTCTGATTCCCCAAAAGTCCCCTCTTTGGCTCATGGAAGGCCTCTCTCTTATAGCACATGGGAAGGTTAACCAACAAGAGAGAAGTGTGGATCTATGGAGGGTTTAGTGGATCAGGCCAGCTAAACAAAGGAGTTAGGATCGAACCAAAGATGGTAATCCCAATAAAATCTCCTCGAAGGTTGAGATCCCAAAATCCAAGGAAAAAAGGCTAATTTCAGACTACCGTGTCCCTATAACTGAGCATAATGCGGTAGTACCGCACCCTAGAGAAGGAGCAACGCACGGTAGTGATGACTACCGCGCCCCTGTAGATGTGCAGGGAGCGGTAGTGCTCACAAATAGGGCTAAGTTGGGATGGCAGAAAAAGGTTTTGCTTTCAATGTTCAGTCAATTTTTTTTACTCTGGATGTTCAGATGATCTTTAAGGGAAACTGTTGTTTAGGTCAGTAATGCAAGGATGCAACCCTAATACGTAATGTGTAATATTGAGGTAGAATAGATGCCCCCTAAAGTGTGAGTTCAGAAGAGACTGATGGCTGAAAGACTTTACAAATATGGTTCGGAGATAGCATCGAGGGGAGCAACAAGGAGCTGAAACAGAAACAAAATGTCAGATATACCACTAAGGTGGGCATTCCCATGCTCGGAAACAAATGACTCAAAGCATGGCTGCCAACCAATACATTGCAGATCCATGAGTACTGAGATGATATAGACTGTAGACAAATCATGGCTACTGTGAACAAGTGTAGATCCATGAGACAATAATGGCACAGCCACAACCAATACATAAGTGGATCTGTGTGACAATACAGAAAAATCTCCATTGCAACCTGGACATAATAAAAATACAAAAGGGTGTCTAGGGTCTTCTACCCGATCGCAAACGATACGAATCTAGCCATGTGATTACAAGGTGTTGAAGTCGAACATGGTAGAAACCATTTGATTACCGGTCAATGATGTGAACCGTCAACAAATGCGAGGGAAATCACCAATAATGACAATGATCCACAAAGTATCTATAGTACATCTCAACGAAATGCGAATAAAGGAGTTGATGTCGAGCATCCAAGACATCATTCAATCAGAGGTCAATGATGAAAACCTACTATCGAACACGAGGAAACCTGCCATTGAGGGATGTAGGTACCAAGGTACTAGTGGTTGACTCCTAAGCCTAATTCCTGGATATTGATTTGGTGTCGACAGGAATAGACTCGTCGAAGGTGAGCCATAATGATTCCCACATCATCGACACGAAATCAAAACGAGAGATAGTATGGACCGATGAAACAATAGAATATGTACTGACACAAAGGGAAGTTTTGACATGAAGTGGAGGTGGAATCAAGGTAATAACCCTTTGAACATATAACGGCATGAAACAGAGCTTGGCAGCAAGGACTACTTGACTCATTTTCCCATTTTCCCCCGACATGATGGACGTGTACCTCTTTGTTGTTTTACGAGCTTGAGGAGGATAACAGATGCTTGGTATAGCTCATCTCATAGAAGTGTGAGGTCAGAAGAGACTGATGGCCGAAAGACTTTACAAATATAGTTCAGAGATAGCATCGAGGGGAGCAACAAGGAGCTGAAACAAAAACAAAATGTCAGATATACTACCGAGGTGGGCATTCCCATGCTCGGAAACAAATGACTCAAAGCATGGATGTTGACCAATACATTGTAGATACATGAGTACTGAGATGATATAGACTGTAGACAAATCATGGCTACTGTGAACAAGCATAGATCCATGAGACAATAATGGCACAGCCACGACCAATACATAAGTGGATCTGTGTGACAATACAGAAAAATCTCCATTGCAACCTGGACGTAATCAAAATACAAAAGGGAGTCCAGGGTCTTCTACCCGATCGCAAACGATACGAATCTAGCCATGTGATTATAAGGTGTTGAAGTCAACATGGTAGAAACCATTTGATTATCGGTCAATGATGTGAACCGTTAACAAATGCGAGGGAAATCACCAATAATGACAATGATCCCCAAGGTATCTATAGTACATCTCAACGAATGCAAATAAAGGAGTTGATGTCGAGCATCCGAGAGATCATTCAATCAGAGGTCAATGATGAAAACCTACTGTCAAACACGAGGAAACCTGCCATTGAGGCATGCAGGTACCAAGGTACTAGTGGTTGACTCCTAAGCCTAATTCCTGGATAGTGATTTGGTGTCGACAGGAATAGACTCGTCGAAGGTGGGCCATAATGATTCCCACATCATCGACACGAAATCAGAACAAGAGATAATATGGACCAATGAAACAATAGAATATGTACTGACACAAGGGAAGGTTTGACATGAAGTGGAGGTGGACTCAAGGTAATAACCCTTTGAACATATAACGGCATGAAACAGAGCTTGGCAACAGGGACTACTTGAATAGACAGAACCACAGGAAGTGTGAACTCATAGCAATAATGAGGACGCATGATCATAATGATGACACTATCAGGAAGACTGACTACCCAAAACAGACAAGGTGAGGATGCATGCCATGTTCAAAGGTGACGACTCACAAGCTGCCAACAAGGTAAACTTGACTCATTTTCCCATTTTCCCCTAACATGATGGACGAGTACCTCTTTGTTGTTTTACGAGCTTGAGGAGGATAACAGATGCTCGGTATAGCTCATCTCATAGATGATTCCAATCTCATATGTTTTTCGAACCTGAGAAATGAGGGGTTCGTCCCAAAGTGGGCCCTTCGATGTTGAATTTTAACGAGTCCAAGGAAGGAAAACTCGGTCGTCATTTCATGTTTAGAGAGTCTGAAAAGAACTAAAGAAGACTCCAACGGTCCTTTTTCGTAAGGTTAGCCTCATCGCCCAAAAAAGGGTAAAACAACACGGGAGAGGACTCTTCCAGTCATGATTGGCTGGAGTATTCCTTTTTCGTAAGTAGTGCCCCCTAGTCCGAAAAAGGGGTAAACTATCACTAGGGAGATGATCATTCAAATCCTTTTACAAGCGTGAATGAATCAAGTTCGCTTGGAAATATTTTCCTATTTAGGGAGTCTGAAAAGAGGTTAAAGAGGACTCCATGTACAACTTTGTCATGGTTGATGACCGAGTACGACAAAGGAAAAGTAAAATCGGCACAGTTCCTTTTCAGTAAATAGTCTAGCGAGGCCGGATAAAGTGATAAACCTATACTCATTAGACACACCTTTTTACTCCAATTGTTTAACGAGCATGATAATGGTATCAAAAGCACTCGGAATCTTTTTCATGTTTGGATCCAGAGCACGAAAAAGGAAAAGTAAGCTCAAACCACTTTTCATGTTTTAACCAGAGCACGAAAAAGGAAAAGTAAGCTCAAACACCATCTTACTATTTTTAACAAGCTCGAAGGTAGGTTGGAAGAATGCTCATGATGTCTGCTTCATTTTTTAACGAGCTTGTAACAGAAAATGAACTATGCTCAGGATAATTTTCATGGCTTAATGAGCTCGAAACCTAAAAAGGAAAGTATGCTCGAAAATGTTCCCAATGGTGAACTTATTCCCATCATGAAATCCAAAGGTTGGTACATGCCCCCAGCATGATTGCTAGAAGTAAGTGACTTAGATCCAATGTGGTGTGGAGAGGTGATCGAGTTGACTTCAATGTAACTTCCAGAGGTTGAAGACATGCCCCCAAGCTTGATTTCATTCACCTAAGGTGTAGGCGAGTGAAAAGAAGGTTCAGGTACTAAGTCTACGAGGAGACTCGACTCAAAGGGAAAGGATATGTTTCATTTTTTAACGAGCTTGACACAGGAGTAGAACTTTGCTCAGACTACTGGTTTCATTTTTTAATGAGTTTGAAGCCAATGGTAAACTTTGCTCATAGTTAAGGCCCATTGACAGGTTCCTTCCCAACATGATGACCAGAGGTTGGTAAATGCCCCCAGCATGATTACGAATGGCTAAACATGCCCCCCAAGCTTCGTTTCGTCTGACTACTCTTCTTCTTTACCCAAAAATCCTAGGTACTAATCCGAATGTGTTCACCGGGGGGGTAGGGAGAACCAGGACCAAGTGACCCAGGCAGATGGAATGAAGGTTCAAATACGAACTCTAGCGAGAGACTCGAACAAATGGAAGGGAGATCTATTTCATTTTTACACAAGCTTGAAATAGATAATAACAATGCTTGAAAGGGTCCTTTTTATTTTTTAATGAGCTTAAAACAGAAAGAAATTATGCTCGAAGGTAGTTTCATTTTTACGCAAGCTTGAAACCAAGCGTAAACTATGCTTGGGATTGGTTTCATTTTTACACAAGCTTAAAACCAAAAGTAAACTGTGCTTGAGGGGCGGTTTCATTTTTTAACAAGCTTAAAACAAAGAATAAACTATGCTCGTAGGAACCTATTTCATTTTTTAACAAGCTTAACATAGAAAGGGAACTATGCTCATGGTGACCTATTTCATTTCTTAACGAGCTTGACACATAAAGGGAACTCTGCTCAAATGATGGTTGGTTTCATTTTTACACAAGCTTAAAACCAAAAGTAAACTATGCTTGGGATGATGGTTGGTTTCATTTTTACACAAGCTTAGAACCAAAAGTAAATTATGCTTGAGATGATGGTTGGTTTCATTTTTACACAAGCTTAAAAAGTAAACTATGCTTGAGAAAATGGTTTCATTTTTTAACGAGCTTGACACCGGAATAGAACTTTGCTCCAATGTCCCCCCCTTAGGGGGAAGAAACCACTAAAACATGTGGAACATTTAGGGAAGTCTGGTGACTAGGAGTCATGCGATGAGTGGGCGTCACAAAGGAAAGCTGATTGATGGTCACAACATTCCCATGATGGAGAAAATACATCACTCGAAAGAGTGAGGACACTGTAGCCTTCATTGCATAGACGTAATCACGTCCAAGGAGTAGATTAAAATCTAAGGGACCTTGGACGACCATGACATCAATACAGATAGTTTTCCCTCCTAAAGTGATAGGTAACTGAGGAAGGGACCCTAAAGGTCCAGTAGGCCTTCTATTGAAAGCCAATATCTGGTCAGTGACGGGCATAAGCTGAGGAGAACCTAAGGCTTTCCAAGCAGTTGAGGATAGAATACTAACAGAAGCTCCTTCATCAACTATCATATGAAAAATTTCTTTATCGGGAAACTCCTACAGATATTTGAAAAGGAACACTCAAACGAAGACGAGATTCTGTTAGACCATTCCAATCAAAGGAAATGACCTCAGTACTTGGAGGGGGTCTCGTGGAAAAGGACAGGGTTTCCCCTTGCCGAGGACATTCTGAACCGATAAGGAAAACATTAGCGGTTTCTGGATCACTCTCGCTTGGAAGATAAGAATGAGACGAATATTGTGTTAAGGTGACTGCTTTAGTCTGGACTTTCTCTAATGAAAGAGCGGGATCAAGTGGGGATGACAGCGACTTGATCACTTCACTCTCGGGAGGGAGAGTGGGATCAATTACAGATGAAACTGAATTGATCACTTGGTCAACCAGCGGGGGGTCGATGGACAACTTACTATCATTTGTTGGAAGCACCGGTTGAGAACTAGTAATATCTTCCAACCACCGTGAAGCTTCATCCATGCTTGGACAAAGGAAAGTACAGTGCATACCCTTGCATATCAAACAGGGATATAGGACTTTATCCTTCTGACCCTTCACCAAGGGATCACTGGTTGAGGGAGTGTCATCAACATGATGGTCAGAGGTTGACGATACAAGTGGTTTGGGGTTTTTAGACCACACTTCTGACACACGGGAAATACCGGTGCAATCCTTGAGAAGGTGATCACCCTTGCAAAGTTTGCAAGGGAACTTGGGCTTACGAGGTGTTTTCATAGAATGAATGCCATTAGAGGCCACTGGTTTACGCTTCGTTTCTTTCTTATCCTTTTTCTTCTTAAATTTCCTTTTCTTCTTCTTCTTATCCACCAGATTACTAACATTATTACTTTGATCAGGCGAGGAAGAAGGAATGGAAGAAGATTCATCTGACGAAGAAGGGGAAGGATTAGTTTGGGATTGACTCTCTCGTGGTGGAGAGTTAACATTTGAAACATTGGGTACTATCGGAATCATCGGATTGAATAACCATACCGGTAATCCTATGGTTAATCCAGGAAGATTTAACGTGGCCATAAAGGGAGGACCAATATCTCCAATTGGAGGAAAAGTAAAAGGTAGCCCTTGAAAAGGGGTCTCCGGATTGGTAGTCCTAGAAGGAGCATGGGTGCATGGAGGTAGATTCTCCATGAAACAAAACTAAGTGATGTGGACGAAGTCTTGTTAAAAAGAACTCAAAACCCTCAGGAAACCAAGAGCGCGAAAGGGGAGCTAGGAAAAGACAAGGCTCACAGTCCAAAAGAGCAAGCTCAAAAAACTATACTGAGGCTACTGCCATAGTAAGTGAGCTGTACAACAAAACGACTAGAATTCCAACAAGCAGCCCTACAAAGAAAAAGACCCTCTACAAGATATCAAGCAAAACCTCCTAACTGAGAGCTGGAGACCTGAACAAATTGTATCCTTCGCAAGGTGATGAAATCCAAGTCGAACAATACAAAATGAGAGACCAATAATGGAAGGATATCCCTCTACCGAAAGGGATCCTGGGTAAAGAGCCCTAGAAGAAAAGTCACTAAGCTACCTCGTTCATGACACGTTGGAAAAGGTTTTCGGCGCTTCTGCCTTATCACCCTTGTATTATCAGTATGGTGGCCGTATAACACAAGGAAGACAATGATCGATGTTGCCTTAGGGCTAAGTGGAGTGCGGCATTCCACAGAGTCCACCTGGTTCTCAATCTCACGGTGGTTTAACCCCTAAAAGTTTAAAACAGTCAGGAGGACCCTCCACAAACTGGTGTATGACCGTGTCAACAAATACTAGAGGATTTTAGTTTCCTGAAGACAACGCCTATGTCTCAGATGAAAAATGTCAAGGGGGAATTATTTTGATGCCTATCCCTGATTTCCTACCTAACTACAAAATTCTTTTGATTTCCTCAAGTGAGGTTAATGTTGGTTTAGTTAGGGAGATTAATTTTAGAGGTTGTCTTACACAATCGGGTTATGGAAGTGTAACTTGATGGTGTTGTGACGACTCAAACCGTGCAAATGAAGATGAATCGAAATGAGCCTTTCTCTTTGATGAACACTAGCTAAAGTAAGGAAGAATTCTTTCTGTTCCCAATATGCAGAACCCAATGCACATGCAATTTTATTCCTTTTCAAAATGATAGAAAGAAGTAAAATATGTACCCAAAACTAACCCAAAGCAATGAAAAGGAAATCTTTACGAACACCAAATGTAACGATTCTAATCCATTTCTTATCTTTTCACACTTGAAAAAGACACATCCAAGCTATGGAAAGAAAAATTCTACAAATGTTTCCAATTAGATGGAAGACAAAGAAAAGCACTCAACAATTCTATCTTTAACTCGAATGTACACGAATCTGAAACAAGCCTTTCTTCTTCTTATGAATTTGAGACCAAGATTTGCAAATGATCAAATTAAAGCAATAAGAACATATATTTTTTCCAGTTTCGTGAATATAGCAAAAGAGTGACAAAACCAAGCTTCTCTTTGGACTAAAGCGGAGACAAGGAATCAATCTTTCCCAACAATCATTAGATAGGATGTAAAGGAAATAAGATGCCAAGCAATCCAAACACACCAAACCAAAAAATGATCTCAAAACCTTAATATGGGTCAAAACGACTGTAGGATGCATGATTCATGGCCATGAGGGGGAATTTTTTTTTTAAAAATAGAACCCATTTTGCTTAAAAATGCAAGCAAAACACTAGTGTTTACTCAAAGGGCCAACATGGATCCAAATCTCGAAAAGACCCAAAAATAACCAAACAAACCAAATAAAAACACTTTCTAGGAACTACCGCCGGCCTGCAGGCAACCCGAGAGCGGTACTGATAGACTACTGTGCTCTAGACAATGGTTAAGGCACGGTACTACTGCTCTGTAGGTAGTTACGGGGGCGTGGTAGTGTCTGAACAGGGGGGAAAAGGCAGAAATTTAAGAAAAGATTTTGACTTTTCGAGGGTTTGCCAACCCAGAGGACTTACTGATCTGTTAAAAAAGTCTAATGCAGAGAACAAGGAAGTGAATGAGGGTAAAAGAACCCAATTCTTACAATCAATGAGTGAAATTGAAAGCAAACTTCACAAGCAAAGAAAATGGATTCAATCCCTAGTGGAGTCGCCAGTTTTTGTTGTAGATATTTCTCCCTATGGATAGGTAGAAACTCTCTTAGGATAAAGCAGGATGTACTGACTCTATACTAAGACAAAAATGAAACAAATGCTACCTTGAGTTCCTAAACTAATCTTTACAACAAGATTAAATGCATTCAGAAGAGAAAGACGTAACTCACCTTCCAATTCGACGTTTGTCCCACTTCTAGCTCTTGATCGCGAAGCTCCAATGTAGAACCTGTTGAAATCAAACAAAGGACAAGCATGCAAGCTTCCAAATACCTTGAAGCAAAGATTAAGTTCAAATCTAAACTAGATATATTTCATCTCAAAGATCCATACAATACACATGAAATGGGAAAAACAAGACAAGTTATCTTATATTACAAACTTGAAGAGTGCTTACAAAGGTTGCTTGATATCCAAGTCAATCCTCCAGCTCCAAGTGCTTCCTCTATCTATCTCTGCAGAAGTATGAAGATCATAGGTTTGATGCCCCAAAAGTCCCCTCTTTGGCTCATGGAAGGCCTCTCTCTTATAGCACATGGGAAGGTTAACCAACAAGAGAGAAGTGTGGATCTATGGAGGGTTTAGTGGATCAGGCCAGCTAAAAAAAGGAGTTAGGATCGAACCAAAGATGGGAATCCCAATAAAATATCCTCAAAGGTTGAGATCCCAAAATCCAAGGCAAAAAGGCTAATTTCAGACTACTGTGCCCCTATAACTGAGCATAACACGGTAGTACCGTGCCCTAGAGAAGGAGAAACGCGTGGTATTGATGACTACCGCGCCCCTGTAGATGTGCAAGGAGCGGCAGTGCTCACAAACACAGCTAAGTTGGGTTGGAAGATGGAAGAAAAAGGTTTTGCTTTCAGTGTTCAGTCAGTGTTTTTTGCTCTAGATGTTCAGATGATCTTTAAGGGAAACTGTCGTTTAGGTCGGTAATGCAAGGATGCGACCCTAATACGTAATGTGTAATATGCATGCAAGCTTCCAAATACCTTGAAGCAAAAATTAAGTTCAAATCTAAACTAGATACATTTCATATCAAAGATCCATACAATACACGTGAAATGGGAAAAAAAAGACAAGTTATCTTTTATTACAAACTTGAAGAGTGCTTACAAAGGTTGCTTGATATCCAAACCAATCCTCCAGCTCCAAGTGCTTCCTCTAGCTATCTCTGTAGAAGTTTGAAGATCATAGGTTTGATGCCCCAAAAGTCCTCTTCTTTGGCTCATGGAAGGCCTCTCTCTTATAGCACATGGGAAGGTTAACCAACAAGAGAGAAGTGTGGATCTATGGAGGGTTTAGTGGATCAGGCCAGCTAAACAAAGAAGGAGTTAGGATCAAACCAAAGATGGTAATCCCAATAAAATCTCCTCGAAGGTTGAGATCCCAAAATCCAAGGAAAAAAGGCTAATTTCAGACTACCGCACCCCTATAACTGAGCATAAAGCGGTAGTACTGCACCCCAGAGAAGGAGCAACGCGCGGTAGTGATGACTACCGCACCCCTGTAGATGTGCAGGGAGCGGTAGTGCTCACAAACAGGGCTAAGTTGGGTTGGAAGATGGCAGAAAAAGGTTTTTCTTTCAATGTTCAGTCAGTGTTTTTTACTCTGGATGTTCAGATGATATTTAAGGGAAACTGTCGTTTAGGTCGGTAATGCAAGGATGCGACCCTAATACATAATGTGTAATATTGAGGTATAATAGGAAGCCATTGTGAAATACTACTTTTGGTGAACTGTAGTCTGAAATAGAAATTTTATGATTATGTCCACCTCAAAACAAGAACAATAAAGATATCCTAGGGAAGATGAAACTTCACTTCCGTCCCCGGCAACGACGCCAAAGATGTTAGTGCCAGAATTTGTCCCTAGACTACAGAGAGACAAGCCAACACCATCTCAACAATCTCAAGATAAAACATAAAATAAGTTTTTGTTGGTTTAAGATTTAGTGGTTAAAGGTTTCAATTTCAAGAAGAAAGAAGGAAATCAACTTCAACAAGTTACTAAAACATAGGTCATCAAAGAACTGAAATCATAATTTTAATGAAAAGTCATAAACCATCACATCCGAACTCACATATTTTGGTTTCTATCTACAGTACATAAGCATTCACTGAATCAAAAAACATCAAAACAGGAATGGAATCATGTATTGTATGATCACACTGATCATGAATAAAAACACATTCAGATAGCATAAAAATGGCTTATAACATGCTCAGTCTTCAAACTTACATGAGAAACTTGCAAGAATCATAAACAACACTGTATAGCTTCTTCAAAACAAAAACATCGAACCCTTGTCCATCCTCTTTTACCTCCTTTTACACCTTTCCAAAAAGAAGTAGTTTGTAACTACTTTTAGGTTTTAGGTCTCAAAGTAGTTTACTTAATCGAGTCTTTAAACTAGTTCTTTAACTGAAAACTTAACTATTAATAATTACATATTTGATACAAAAATGAAAATGAAACTAGGCATTAGGTAGCCTTTCTAGTAGCCTCGACTAACATGGAAATCCCTTCCATCGCATGGGTCATTTTGTTGTGTTGTGGTTGCTCAGCCTCCGAAGCTTTAATCTTGTATGTCAAGAGCTTGTTCTTCTTTTTCAGTTGTTGCAGCTGTTTGCTTACATCATCAATCTGAGCTTCTTCTTCTCTCTTCCTCTTCAAATCCTTTCTTGCTAAAACAATCAGCTCTTGATAACGATTATTAACTTTTGCTAAGTCCTCCCTTAAATGTTTATTAGTCTGGATAATCCTATCATTTGATTCATTAAGAAACCCTGTCTCAACTTGATGCTACTTCTGAGCCTTCCTGAGGCTTTCAATTTCTGAGCATATGCTTATTTCTCCCCGCAAAGTAGGATCCTGAGATGTACGAGGTGGAATATCTAGTCTCTTTAAGATTAAATATTCTTCAAATCTATCTTTTGCTACTCTTTGTGCGATTTCAAACTCATCTTGCCCCATTTTAAAAATGATTTCTTCTTCTTTATTCACTTCTTCACCTACTTCTTCTAACTTGGTGTAATCCTGCTGTAGGGTGGTTTGATAAAACTCTGATCCATTTTCCACCTCTTCACCTTCATCATTCGAAGAGCTTGGAATTATATTTATCTCCTCTGTTTTCTGATGGGAACTTGAACCTTTTTCCACATTTCCTTTCATGGCTGATCTTGTCCTAAATCTCCAGCTTGATTCCTTTAACTGTATAAGAAGATTGGCATCTGCTTCAAAATCTACCTCCTGCAAAATTTTATTTTTTGAATTCTCTGCAAAAGCTTGTGTAACTGGAATCTTAGCCATACCTTGCTCTGATATAATTTTGTCTTGAAATTGTTCAGCAATAGGATTACTAGTCTGCTTGATTTCTTGAATTTCCTAACTATGTTCTTGTCCCCCTTCGAATGCATTAACCTTACCATTTCCTAGGCTTTTCGGTTTGTTAATTTCGGATACATCTACCTGCTCATCTTTTTCTGAACCTTTAAATTTATCCTGTGATAGGGGCTTCTCTGAAATTTCCTATATCAATACTCCTGCCTTCTTACTCTTCTTGTTTTCTTTTTTAGGTTTATTCTTCTTGACAGTCTCATCCCATTCAGCAATGAAACCAGACCAAAATATAAAATGCTCCCATGTCTTTTTCTGCTTCTGCAATACTGTTTGAATAATGAGCTTTATCATACCATGATGAAAAATTGACTGCCTCGAATGCTCAGGATGTGTCTTAACTCTGTTTGACATCTTTTGAATACTCTTGTACTGGAAAAATGGTAGATTCATCTTACAGTTCATTTTAAGATGCATTAAAAACCTGATATGGTATTTAAAAACTAGTGAAATCTACCCTCACATGTAATATAGGTCTGAATAATACCGAGTACATTTCTCCATTCAGGTCGAAAATTTGTTATATGGGTTCAATTTTTTGAATTTAACTTTCCTTACCTGGTAGTAGGAAAGGGTTTGGGTCGAACTCAAATGGAATCTTTTTGAACCAAATCTCACCCTCCATGGCGATACCTCTAGCCTCTGATATTAGAGCTTCTGTAAGCTGAAAACTTAGGGTTTTGAATTTAATCACATCATTGTTAAGGTTCTCTGCAAAATAGATTGAAAGCTCCTCATTAAAACCCATGATCCTTTCAAAGAGACTGAACCATCTAGCTGCCCTAAACACATCTACACATAGCAAAAATTTATCAACCCATTGCATATCCATCGGCTCTATTCTATTTGTCTTACCACTCTTTCCCATTTTCAACTGCACTCTGTTAAATAAACCTGTGAATGAAAAATGTTTAAAATTTCAACAGTGAACCATGTTCAGGAAACAGGTGTCTCAGCTCGGCGATCCCCAAATTAAATTATGACCTCAAATCCCAATTTCCTCTGATGATGGAAACGTTATAGAAATCATAACTATCAGAAGTCTTTGACAGGTGTTTTAACATCTCAAATAATCATCACACAGCCTCTAGTCATCATAATTCGAACGGACAATTACTAAATATGGAAAACCATGTTTTTCCGTCATATTTGATTCTTTTAGTGCATTAGGGTCTATTTGTCAATTTGCGCTACTAGAATCTTTCAGCATAGCACATTTGAAAAATGTACTTAAACACAAAGGTTTAAACTTGGTTATAAGCTAAATAATGAAGCTTTTATAAATGTAGTCGAAGACTTTGAGGAAAAACACCACATTGAATAATCCATTTGAATATTTTGGATCAAAGAAGTAAAAGCAATTAAAGATTAATAAAAATAAATTTTAAACAAAACCATACAACTTATAAGAAATAAAAACAAACAAAATTCAAAAAGTTCAAACAAACCTTAATGGAGAAAATATAGATAAGAACAATCTTAGCATTAACAACTTCAATTTCCTTGGGTATCGCACATGATGGCTGATTTTTATTCTCCTCATGGAATATGAATTATGAACAATGACAATGAATTTACTTCCCTCTAAACCAATATTATGATAGGAACCTTTGGATGCTCCTTTCCTAGAGAAACCGAACATCTTCTCCACAAGTTTTGATCTAGAGCATTCTGGTAGTAAGTCTTGATAGTGCTACAAATTATTCTCTAAATATTGTTGTGTCTTATAAAAGTGATTCAATGACTTCTCATGGCCCTTTATTCCCCTTTCCCACTCAATTTTTTCCTCCTTAATGGGTGATGTAGGAAGGAAAATGGGTAACATTCCACCATCTACAATTCTAGCCATTGAAGAAGCTTCCTCTTTAACTTTGTATATGTTGTCACAAAATCAATCATCCAAATCATATGAATTATGAAAGACTTCATTTATTATTTCATCTCCTTCATTGTCTTCCACCAAAGGAATGAAACCATATTCAATAAATGATTCTTCCCATGTTAAGCTCTCCTAAAGATCCCATGCAATCAACTCCTACCTCATCTCTGCAAACCTTCTTCCAAGGGTTTTTTAATTTATTAAAGGTTCCTCTTAGTTCCCATAGATATCAAGGAACATGCTCTGATACCACTTCAATATCCCCAATAAAAAATTAGGAATATTATATCCAAGGTTCCAACTTTAATTATGTTTATTTTCAACTTTTTCCCAAATAGTGGCTTATGAAGGATTATGAGATGTTATCGTTCAACAATAGTGAAGTGAATGTGTATTTATGATGTCCACTAAAGTTGTGTATCTCATTAATGTTTTTAGATTCCATTGATATGTGTCCCAAATTAAGTCTGATATAAAATTGGAAGATGCTAAAGAAACTTGGAACACTAGTTCAATTTTGGCCACACTGAACATGCGGTTTCCAACTCTTCCCAAACAATACCAGGGTGACTAGAATTATCCAAATATAATTTTAATGGATTCAAATAGACTCAAATAAAACTAGGTGACACACTTATATACTCCAGATAACTTACAAAGAAGTATGAAATCCACCCTCTCAAGACTAGTGAGAAACTAGCTCAATTTCCCCCACATAGGAATAGTAGTTTTTCAACTTGACCCAAACACCTCCTAATTGAATATAATCCTTCCAAAAATATTCAATAAGACTCAAATACATCCAAACAAAGATAAATGACTAAGTAAAATACCATGAGGGTGTTTTAACGGGATTAGTCCGCATGAATTGCAGAAGCCGGCAGTGTGAAGAAGGACCATCCACGGAAGAAAGGTCCATTTGCGAAGAACAAGGAGCCGACGAAAGTGTGGAAGTGGTTTAGTTAGTTAGAAATGGGTCATGTGAACCGTTTTGTAACCATTTAGTATCATATAAATAGGAATATGATTGTAATCCTAAGGGAATCTTAGATCATAGTTGAATAGGAGAATGATATGTTCTGAACTACTTTGTATCTGCGATAAGATGTTTTGACGATTTCTGCGAAGGTTATTTTGCAGGTTTTGATGAATGCATGAATATGTTCAATTATGGCTATATATTTTGTCTATGTTTCTGTTAATTGGTGAATGCAATGTTTGTGATATTCTTTGTGATTTGGTAATTATTGTTAATGCGAATGACTGATTAAACTATGTTGATGTGAATGTTGTTTATACATTGAATATGCGAAGGGAACGAATAGATGTGTGAATTGTTAGTATGATGCAAAGACATAATCTTCGGTTTCTATAGTTGTAAAGTGTGGTTTGATACATGTCCTCTCCCTACTATGGAAACTTGGTTCCTGCAGCCCCCTTGTTCATCTCAGGTGAGACTTCACTCGCCCTGTGAGTGTTGCTGGAAAGGGTAAAACCTTTCTGGGCCGATGTGTAAGGGAGTTATTTTGATGGTTTGTTGACGATAGTGCGAAGTGAACCCCTGTCGACAGTCGTTGTGTCAAAAAATGGTTCCGTTTCTGGGACCCTAAAGAGGAAAAGAAGAGGATATGTTGTGGCACCCGACGAAACCGGAGATCCAAGACTGCTTTGACAAGAGAGCAGAAAAATTCGTGGAAGGATAAAAACAAAACCCTGCACAGACAGTAAGTAGTTGGTTGCAGAAGTACATTTATTCAGATATCCATGAGATATTCTTCTGCGAATTCCCAGTACTGCTGCATGAGTGGTTACCGCAGCTAACGTTTCAGAAGAACCATTGCCAAAAGAATGAGCCGGACCATTGGACTCTAGAGTTGATTCGACAGCTGAAACAAGTCGACAATAAGGTATCACGACTTATTGACTTCTGAGTAGATAGTATTTTAGAAGGATACATCACCGAGTTTGCTGTGGACACGATCAAATCATACAACGATGCATAAAGGAAGTTTTTCAAAGGACCCAGGGGGAGATTCCTGTTGTCATTGAAACTGTTGATTAATATGCTCGTCTGTGAAAAGGGCATATTAAGGATAAACTCCGACGAGTAGAAGATAAGGTGTGCGGAAGTTGTGGGTACCACGTAGATGTGGGTCTGGTAGAAAGATGCGGGGTAGATGGACATGAGCGATGATGAGTTCTTAAGGGAAGTTGACGAAGGGTATGGTACCTTGAGGAGTGGGGTGATATTCCGGCATCTTAAGAAGAAGAGGAGGACTGAGAGAGAGTCTCCTCAGAGGACCGAAACAAAAGACTGCAAAACAGGACCACAAGGGAGGAAGTGACCTTATTGCAATGAATAAAGTGAACAGGCTACCCCAGAAGCAAATGAAGGACGAAACCTAAGATACAATGTACCTTCAACTCCACACACTACTCATAATTTAATAAAAGAAAACACAGGCTATTCACAGAGCTGTCCTACGTGCCAAAATAGTAGTAAGAGTAGCGCATCAGTAAACAATAATAGTAGAAGTACAAGAATGGCGGGTGACGAAGTGAAGATGTCGACATTCCAAGGTAACGGGACCGAGGATCCCGAACAATACTTGTTTTTGTGTGAAGCAGTATGGACCGTGAAGCAGGTCCAGGATGAAGATATAAAGAAGGGACAAATAGCGACGACCCTCAAGGGTTGTGTGCTAGATTGGTATATGAATTTTACTAAGGTACTGATGGGAACTCCAGGGAAAACATTGCTAGAGATCAAAGCAGGGATGATCGATGAATTCAGAAAGCCAAAATCTGAGTCGCAGTACATTACTGAGCTCAAAGAAATCAAGCAGTTTCCCAATGACTCAGTATGGGACTTCGACCAGTGATACAAAACACTAATGGAGAAAGGTGAGTTTTGGGATGAATGATATGCAACACAAAGAATGGTTTATCATTGGGTTGGTACCACACATTCACGGACCACTAATGCAACAATAGGTAGTGACTCAGGCAGAAGCGCTGGAGATTGCAATGAAGCTGTAGGCTTCACCAACTGGCGAAACGGGTTTGGGCATGGATCGAATACAAAACTAGAAAACTTGACTATCCAACTGCAAGATATGAAGAAAGAAAAAGAGGCCCGTGAAGATGTCTGGTGCACTAGATGCAGGACAGAAGGACACCACAAGGATCAGTGCCCATAATTTTGAGAATATTTGCAATCGGGTGCACCAAATCCCCTCAGTCAGGGAGGGTTTCCTTGGTGTCGTGTCTTCTAGATGAGAGGCCATCGATTAGAAGAGTGTGTGTACCTATAGAACATAGTGTCAAAACTAGCGAACTTGTATTTTAAGTTCTATAAATCGGTTGGCCACAATGAGAACGACTGCAGATCTTATGGCCTACTCCAAGAGAAGACCGCGGCTACATACTTCATGATGAGATAAAAGAAGACACCGGGTCAACAACAGCAGCAGTATAATCAACCCTCGACTCAGTATAATCAGCAACCACAGCAGTATAACCTACAGTTGCAGTACGATCAATCACAGTATGGACAACCGCAGTTTCAACAAAAGCAATATGGTTTACCGCAATATCCGCAGCCACAATATAATCAACCGCAGTACCCACCATACGAGGCATCACGGGGAGGAGTTAGAGGGGGTGTTCCATGGAGGCCGAGGCGTTGGTGCAGACCAAGGAGGAGCTATTGGATGAGTTCGAGGACCCATAATATGTTATAATTGTGGTCAGCAAGGCCATTATCAGAGGGATTTCCCGAATCCAACACCACAGTGCATGTATTTTAGCATCGTGGACCATGGGGTCGAAGATTGTCCTCGGCTCATTGCGAAGTGGAAAACTAAGAACTTGCCCCCACCTCCACAAAATCAAAATCTGCCAACGTTACAGAAGATCTCGGTAGAAGTTAGGAGTCAAAACGCGACTGTCGGAATCATGACTCGAGGAGGAGTTGTGACAGGGGCTGATAGGTCACAGGCTAGCGTCCAACCGACAATAAGGAAACAAGTCACATTTGATGCGAAGGCAGAAAGGGATATTTTTTTGAAAACACAGGATGCACTAAGGTAGTTAAGGCAACCACCTTTTCAGCAAGAATCAGTTACAAATGACATGCCAACGCTATTTGACACAACGAATTCACAGAGGAAAGAAAACACCTTACGAGCCTTTTTGGAGAGTTGTCTGTAGCTGGAAAAATATCATGATGCATTGATGAATATAGCCAACATGTTGCATCGATGGGAGGGTGCACGGATGGAGTGGACGGTTGATCGCATACATAAGAGAAAAACAGGACGAGAGATGCGGATGTCTACGCAAATTGGAACGTTCGATGTCGACTCCATTATCTTGGACTTGGGGTCAGACGTGAACATCCTGACTAAAAAGACATGGGAAATGATGGGGAAACCACAGTTGGCCTAGTCCCTAGTGCAATTGTGCCTAGCCAACCAGAGTAAGGTCACCCCGATCGGTTGGCTATGCCAGGTCCCTATTGAGATTGAGGGCCTCAAGACTTATGCAGATTTTGATGTAATCGAAATTGTGGACAATACCAGCCCCTACCTAGTGCTGCTAGGGATATACTGGATGATGGATAATCTAGCTATTATCAACTTCAAGAAAATAATTATGTCATTCGAGAACCAAGAGATAAGGGTTTTCGCACCTCTTGACCCTGCGGAAGGACAAAGGTATGTAGAATCGTCGAGGGATGAATTCACTGAGGTATGGGATAATGTATACAACATTTCTGAAGATTATATCAACCCTACTGCAGATGGACAATTAGGATGGTGTAGTAGCAGTTCAGCGTCATCAGATTCAGACGAAGCACTCGAAAATTGGCAGAAAAGGTTGCATGAAGTGTCATTCAGGAGGTGTGCAAGGATCACTCAGCCATTGCGATGGGTAGCCACAGAAGAGTGTGAGCTACCAACATATGAGGGATTTCCCAATTTGGATACATTTCTCACTGAATTTAAGGAAAAAGTGGTGGAACCACAATGACTCTTGGCCTTGGAAGAAGCCCTGAAGGCTACACTAGCACGATGGTGGGCAGTGCACAAGCCCACCATAACTACCTGGCCACTATGTCTCCACCTAATGACGGTTAGGTTTGGCGATGCGAAAGGATATAGCAGAAGGAAGTTCGATGGCATAGGTGAACCAAAGGTGCATTTGGTTGAGTGCGAAAGCAAATGGGGACTACGAGCGAAACAAGAATGGGTCCATGCGTTTATTCACACACTGGATGAAGTACCGTGGAGTTGGTATGTCGCAACAGAACTACAACGTGGAACAATATCTTGGGAATATATGACAGTTGGCTTTATCCAAACATTTATTTTCTCAGACAAGAACCCCTTCATCCATAGTGTGCTACAGGAAATTCGGGAGAAGGTATTTGAAGCGGTTCCGACAGAGAAACCACTGGGGTTTAGTGGACTACGACACCATAAATGTCAATGGAATGCTACAATATCATAGGAGATCCGGATGATGAGGATGATCCGAGGGCTACGTATGTACCTGAGACGAAAGGAATTTGCAGTGTCGAGGTACCAGAAGTACCCTTCGACAAGTTTCAGCAACCATCGAAAATCAAGAAGGTGAACATTGGGTCGGAGGAGAATCTGAAGTTCACAAGTATTGGAGATTATTGGGATGACTCAACTATCACCAAGATGACTGATCTATTGCATGAGTTTCAGGATTTGTTCCAAACGAAATTCTTAGAGATGAAAGGAATTTATGGGCACTTAGGGGGGAACTTTAAAATGTTAACCGATCATTCGGCACTTAAATACCTGGTGAAAAATCCTGTGTTGGGGGGGAAGATCTGTCGACGGCTGTTACCCTTCCAGGAATTTGATTTTGAGATAATTGTAAATCCAGGCCGAATGAATGCAGGACCAGACCACTTGTCACGCATAGAGTCCAGGGAAGAGCCAAGGAGCATTGACGAAGGATTTTCGGATGCTCAGTTGTTTAGGGTTGGAATGGTCGACGACCATTGTGAACAAGTCATTCAGTTTTTAGCAACAGGAGAGGCACCCACATGATTCACTACCAATCAAAAGAAGCAACTAGCCTTCAGAGCTGCATATTTTATTCTAATTGTAGAGCAATTGTATAATATGGGACCAGATGAGATACTTCAGTGATACGTCCTTCCGCATGAACAGAAAAGGATTCTCGTGGAAGCTCATGATGGGATCACTAGGGGACACTATGGAGGACGCGACACTACAAGGAAGATCCTTCGAGCAGGACTATGGTGGTTGACGATGCATGGATATGCTACGGACTACGCTAAAAGATGCAACGTATGTCAACAGACAGGGAAGCCATCATAAAGGGATGAAAAACAACTAGTACCTCAATTGACGCTGCAGGCTTTCGACAAGTGGGAAGTTCACTTCGAGGGACCCATCAACCCACCAGGAAAAAGAACATGGTCTCTCTACATAATCACTGCGACGGACTACTTGATGCGATGGGCAGAAGCTACATCGATGAAGGATTGATCAGCTGCGATGACAGCACAATTCCTCTTTAACAATGTGGTCACCAGGTTTGGGTGCCCAAAGATACTAATGAGTGACCAAGGGACTCATTTTGTTAATCAGACAATCGCAGCAATGATAGAGGAATTTCAAATTCAGCACAGGAAGAGCACCCCTTACCATCCGCAAGCAAACGAAACAGTGGAGGAATTCAACGAAATCCTAGAGCATGCATTGACAAAGGTATGCAACACGAATCAGGATGATTGGGATTTGAATATTCCCGCGATACTTTGGGCGTATCGCACAACTTGCAAATGTTTGACCGGCCAGACCCCATTCAAGCTGGTTTACGGACATGAAGTTGTCATACCGATGGAGTATATTGTCCCCAGTCTACGTATCGTAGTAGCTACAGGAATGAGTGACGATGGAGCACTACAAGAACTATTGGCACAATTGATACAGCTCGATGAGGATCAGTTCATCGCAGGATTTCATCAAAAGGTTGAAAAGGATCGCCAAAAGGCTTGGTATGATCAACACGTTAAACCAAATCACTTTTAGTTTAGAGATACGATTATGTTATATGACAGTAAGTTTGCAAAACACCTAGGTAAGTTACAGATGCATTGGTTGGGTCCCTACATAATAGATTTTGTTACTAACAGAGGTGCGATGCAGTTGAAGAGTTTAGACGACAGGTTGTTTCCAGAGCTAGTAAATGGGAATCGGTTGAAGCCCTACCACCATGACCAGGTGCATAGCGGCTGAGGAGTTCAAAAAAAAAAAAGCGCAATGATGACAGAAAATGGAAAGCATGGCCCACCATGAGGATGCTCGTCGATGCCTTGCATATTTGGCATGCGGGAGTCAAAACCGTGCAGGATCACTCTAGATCAGCATCACCAGAAGATGGTGGAGAGGTATGATGAAAGATTCAGAAGGTTTTGGATAATATTTTTCAAATGATGATCAAGTGTCAAGGAGAAAGCATAAATACTGGAATGGGGATTACAGAACGCAAGTCGAAGTAAAGAGATTCTAAAGAAGAGAATCAGTGAGTTGTATGATGCAAGTCAGTAAGGTAGATGCAGAGAGTTAAGAGGTTGAGTGAGCAAGCCCAAGGAAGCTGTGGAAAAGGGAAGTGAGATAGTTGCAATGGTGCACTTCATTTCGAGCGGGAGCACTCTAGGAGCGCTAAGGGAAAGAACGATGACCGTGCATGAACAACCAACAAAGGAAGCAGCGCAGAAACTTGGGAGGAACAGAGACGAGGTATCACCCAATATGTCTAAGAGTGCGATAGTGGTTAGAAGAACTGTGGTCTCCCCGACCAACAGAAAACTAGGGGCGGAGGCCCGCTGGCTCCAGCAGTGGATGGTAAAATGTGCGAAACAAATGTGCCAGAGCAGTTGGCTTGTTTCACAATTTGGCGACATCGGTGAACTTTTCTCCATGTTGCAGCAAGCTTGAAGCGCACGAGCAAGCACAGAAGGGGTATATGATCAAGTTTTCAAGAGACTGGAGGATGAGTTCGAGGTAGATGATCAATTTTTCAAGAGACTGTAGGATGAGTTCAAGAAGTACATGACAGCGAGCTCCAAACGTTAAGAATAGCTTCAAAGGTTTACCACAACGATGGACGAGACCAGTACCAGAGGTGTCTAGCTGAGGTGGCTCGAGGGTGAGCCACAAGTTTGTGTTGGGGGCCTATTGGCACGGGATTAGTCCACATGAAGTGCGGAAGCCGACAATGCCAAGAAGGACCATCCACGGAAGAAAGGTCCATTTGCAAAGAACAAGGAGCCGACGAAAGTGCAGAAGTGGTTTAGTTAGTTAGAAATGGGTCATGTGGACTGTTTTGTAACCATTTAGTATCATATGAATAGGAATATGATTGTAATCCTAAGGGCATCTTAGATCATAGTTGAATCGGAGAATGATATGTTCTGAACTGCTTTGTATCCGCGATAAGATGTTTTGACAGTTTCTGCGAAGGTTATTCCGTAGGTTTTGATGAATGCATGAAGATGTTCGATTATAGCTATATATTTTGTCTATGCTTTTGTTAATTGGTGAATGCAATGTTTGCGAAATGCTTTGTGATTTGGTAATTATTTTTAATGCGAATGATTGATTAAACTATGTTGATGCGAATGTTGTTTATACATTGAATATGTGAAGGGAATGAATATATGTGTAAACTGTTAGTATGATGCGAAGACATAATCTCTGGTTTCTGTAGTTGTAAAGTGTGGTTTGATGCATGTCCTCTCCCCACTGTGGAAACTTGGTTCCTACATCCCCCTTATTCATCTCGGGTGAGACTTCACTCGCCCTGCGAGTGTTGTTGGAAAGGGTAAAACCTTTCTGGGTCAGTGTGTAAGGGAGTTATGTCGATGGTTTGTTGACGACAGTGTGAAGTGAGCCCCTATTGACAGTCGCTGTGCCAACAGAGGGACTTCTATTAAGTTTTTACAATTAGTATTGTAAATGGCATAACCATATGACAAATATTTATACATGGAACCACCGGTTACTCAAATATGAACACCATATAAGGAAAACACTTTGATATTTATTATTCAATTTATGTGAAAATTAATGACACTTATTACAATCGTACATGGATCTTACACAGCTCGAAACTCATGAAATACTCAATTACAATTGAAAAAGTTTGAACCACTACCAGAAGAGATAAAAAATGGAGTATATTTGATAAAATGGGCACATCTCCATCATCTGAACACATTTTTAAATAAAAATAAAAGTGTTTCCCACTGGAAACAATGCTCTAAATGCAATGGAATAGGTCTCATATTCCAAAAATTCTCATAATTGTTGAAACTAGAACCTTCATTCTGACTCTCTTTCACTGATCCAAGCTCTAAATAAAAAAGAAACACCTCCAAATGATAGAGAATCCTCCCAAATTGCACCCTTTTTCACATAGAATTTATATACTTCTCAAGAATCATATATTCAAATCAAAATGGATCCAATGGTGCGCCCTCCTCAAGCAAGTACCAAAGATCCAACACTAAAATGCCTGAAAACACTATAAATATCTGTTGCTAGAACTTGAAATTCCAAACACCTATAGATGAATTCAAACCATAAATATAACAATATATAAACATGCATAAAAAAATCTCACTTGATAAATATGAGTGATACCTCCTCACCTCTCATTCACGTGAAGCACAATTGAGAAATCTGAGTGATTTCTGCTCTCTTTC
This sequence comes from Larix kaempferi, assembly GCA_027924585.1. NCBI lineage: Eukaryota > Viridiplantae > Streptophyta > Pinopsida > Pinales > Pinaceae > Larix > Larix kaempferi. The sequence goes on along the minus strand of BSBM01000386.1, from coordinate 1,991,599 downwards.
TAGCTAGGGTGGAATCTTTCACCACCAAAACTAGTTCTGTAGCAAGGGGAAAATATCCCAAGATTGATAATCTAAATTGATCTCCAATACCAAAATTCAAATGATAAAAACCCCCTTCACTTGTGTCTTCATCCTTTTTATAAATCTTCTTGGAGCATTTACCCCTCATTCTAGAATTCTCTCACAAATATTTAACAAAATATTAATAAATGTTATTTTTATGAGAGAATGACACCTTGGGACTCATTTAATTGCTATTTAATTTTATTTGGAAAAATAATAAATTCATCTACCTTGGAAATTTGAATTAGAGGGGCTTAGCTTGATTTTGGGGAAGTTACACTAGCATGTGCCTACCCCTCTCCTCTAGCGCCCTCCTTGGCTAAATTTAGGACCTGAAACATGTCATAGGCTGTCATAAGTTGTCATAAGCTCTAATAGGACTTGATTCTTTTCATAAGTTGTCATAGATTTCATAGGTTGTTATATATTTGTTATTTTTAGCCCGGGGAGTTACAACCCATGAGATGCCTCCATGATAGGATGCCTTCCACCTTGGATGGGAGTTACACCACGTATTTGGATTCATTCCTACACTAATGCACCCTCCTTTACCAATTGTGTCCAATGCCACCTTAGAATTCAAATTTGATGGATTTACAACTCATGTGGGTCCCAACTCAACCTCCTTATGTGCCCTCCTTGTCCAATTTTTCCTAATGTTGCATCATTTCACAATTTGGACATCAACTATACAAATATTTGACCCACGTCACCACCTTGATAATTTTTCATGACTTTACCAAGTGACTTATGCCAATGCATCCCCCTTTTCCAATGGAGTGTTCTATAGAAAAAATTTGGGGACATTACATCTACCAATTATCCATCCTCCTACTGAAAGACATTCTACCCCACCACCCTCATGTATGGATATAGTGGATTGTAGAACAATGTTGGATTCGATGGAGGGTGTGATGGATCGACTATGCAGTTCATTTGATTAGGGAACGATGGATATTAATCAACTCCTGGGAAATGCATACAACAATAATAACTCCTACTAGCTCACAGGTGGGAACATGCACGATTTCAAGAGAGGAAATGATTCAGAAATTGTTACGGAGAAAAACTTCCTATGGCTCGGGGAAGACCACAACAGACAGATGACTACAATAAATCTACTCAATTCTCAAAACAATGCTATATAAATTAAAATGCTAAGATAATGGAGAATAAGACCAACCTTCAACTGGATGTTCAAAGTAGATCCCCACTGAGCTTTCAATCTCTACACTTGACCTTGCAAATTAGTCTCAACAACAAACATAAGCAAGTGCATATAATATATGAAAGACATTAGCATAATCAATAGCATGGTCCATGATATAATAAGAAAATGTAACCCAATGTAATTTAAACAACATTTACAAGATCAACTGGACGAGAAAATGAGTATTTCCATTAATAATAAAAAGAAGTACACAATACAACCTCTTGCCGGAAACCAATCTGAACCAAGAACTAGGTCCCTCCACTTGTTCCTCCACCACTTCAATCCCCCATGCAATGGAAAACTCAAACTATGAAGGAGTTTGGTAGGTGAACATAAGAAGTTCACAACAACAAGGATCAATGGATGTAGACTCAAGTCACGGCAAAAATTACGGTGTTTTCTCTTTCTTCTCCTTCCATGCACCATAATATCTCAATATATAGCCTTCCAAAGGTAGGCGAAAGGTTGAATCGAGTCGTTTCTGAGGTACATGGAGGGCCAAAGGTCACCCCAAGACCACTTTTTGGAGTAAAAAGTAAATTTTCTATGGTTTTTACCATTTAACTCGATGTATGCGGGCTGTAGTGATGCAACCTGCGTATACGCAGTCTATAGGCGAGCAACTTGCATATATGAGGACAATGTATGCAGGCTATAGTGGGACAACCTGCATATGCGCGAGCTATAATGCAGTAGCATGCGTATAGGAGTAAAAGTAGGGAAAAAAGGGTTTCTGGAGGACAACAAGTGGTTCTGAGTCCATGAAATGATATTAGAGGCCAAATAGTATAAATTCTAATAGGGTGGAAAAATACGCTATAACAGATGCCCCCTAATGTGCGAGGTCAGAGAAGGTACTACGTTGGCCGAAATACATTATAAATAGAAATTGGTTGAAACAAATCACAAGTTGTTTGAAACAAATCACAAACCTATGACCCAACATTCTTAAGCGCTCATCGCATAATCCCAATGGCCGAAATACAAAATAGAAATTAGTTGAAACAAATCACAAGTTGGGGATTCAGTTTCTCATTCTCCTTAGAGGATTTATGTATAAATATGTAATCATTCTGATGTATTGGAGGATAGAGGAAGTGATGTTATGTTGTAGGATTTGATCTAGACTCTGTTGTAATACTTTCATGATGATAATACATGCTAGCAATTTCTTAATTCTGGAGTTGTAGACTTTCATTGTGGAGATCTAGCTCTGCTTAGTGGAGGAAGGGCCCTCTTCCCTGAGCATATGCTGGTAGTGTTGATTGTAGGTTTGTTATCATGTAGAATTGCTTATTATTTAGTTCATACTTTCATTCATCAAATTTATCATAGTTGTATGCTTTCATTCATTAGATTTATCATAGTTGTTTTCCTGTTAATTCATTTGATAGATCGTTGGCCAACATAGCACTTATTTTAGATTCATGCAATTAGATCTTGCTTCATAAAGAGTTGATTTTGTTTTAAGTTAGATTTACAATGTGATTTTATGAATAGGTTTGAGGTTTGATTTATTTTCAAGAAGGTGTGAACTAGTTTACAAAGAGTTTCGATTTCATACCAATAGATAAACAGTGTCAGTTAGAAATTGTGCTTGCATAGATCTTGCACGATAGCTTTGAAATAAAAGACTTCCTCGGATTGATAATTTATGTTCTGGTAGTATCAGTTGTTTAATTAATTAGACAATTAATACAACCAACAAAGAACACCTTTCGGTATCCGCGGCATAGTAGTGGGATTCTCAATATGCAAAGAAGAGTCAAGAGGAGGGGGCTCATTCCCCATATTCGGTTGTGGTGAACCATAATTGCGTTGGAGAGTAGCAATACTAACCTAATATTTAACCATGTTCACGCATCCTTAGCTACTGGCATGAGAAGAGGACGTCGAAGTTTCATTAGTCCCATAACCAACGATGGAAGCACTCAAAGCCATATTCTGATGATGCAGAAGGGGATATTTCAACACAGTTGGGCTCTGTGCAAGATGCTTCGAAGCTTCTTAAATTCGAGGACACAAGTGGGTGAGGTGATCTTCCGAAAAAAATTGCAAGGGAATTTCACCTTACGTCTAGGCTTACGCTCCCCACCAGCATTTCCGTCGTCCCGGGGAGGGTTGGTGTTCTCTTTTCTAGGAGTATTTCTATTAATTCCATTGTTTCCACCCTTATGATTGTTTCTCCACTTCTTCTTTCCACCAGGTTGTTGGTTACCTGATGGGTTCACCGATTGTAGAGAATGAACATCGGACGATTGGGTCGAAGTGAATGAGGCGTGAGCCTGTCCAGGGGTAGATTGGCTAATAGACAAATTTTGCATTTGATTTGTAACCAAATCTACGGGTCGAGTACTCGTGGATCCAACGATGCCATCAGCATGTGGTCCAGGAATAGGCTTGGGCTCATGACGTGAGCGCGGCGCGTCAGGAATAATATCGTACATGACACCAGACTGAGCGTAGACTAGGTCTAGCTGCTGGGATTTGAATATAGCTTGCTCCTCAGTCATAATACCGGACAATGAAATGTCCTTCGAAAAGTAAGGAAGTAAATACTTAAGGAACCATTCCAACAGAAAATATGGAGGAATTTTGGCTTTCACTAGCCTCTTTCGTCGACGCCACTCTTAAATGTGATCTGATATGTGTGTGTCTTTGTCTTGGTGGAAGGTAGATAAGAGTTTGATACCAGTATCGTAGCGAACCGGCAGCTGAAAATGATCTAGGAAAACCAAGGCTATCTCATTAAAACCCCTGTAAGTGCCCCCAGGAAACTTGACGTACCATTTCGCGGTTGCCCCCATGAGGGTGCATTGAAATAGTCTCAAATGAATAAAGTCATGATTTAACGAATTTGAGGAGCACCATAAGTGAAAAGTCATAACATGATCACCCGGATCCTCACCATTCTTCCCTTCAAAATTTGGAATGTCAGAAGGGAGCTTGGTAGGTACTGGAGGTCAAGTAGGATCGTGAGACACAGATCATTCGTGAGCTTCGAAAGATTTGGTAGATTCAAATGAGCAAGAAATGGGAGCTGCAGCTGCGAAGCTTGACTATAATCTCCCAAAAGAGGCTGACCTTGTGGACCCAAAGGATGATATAAAACATGACCATGACCATAGGGATGATAACTGCCCCCAACCTGACCTATATAAGGGTACTATAGTAACCGTATCCGGTTGGATTGTTAATAGTCGAATCCGACTCTCATATTGAATAATAGATAAGAATAATATATTAGATGATGATTGATAAATTACAATAAGATCGCCTTTTATAGGGCTTGATCAAGCATAGTGAAGGGTTACGCCCTTTCACTAGTAACCTAATAATCTATTAATTTATAAATAATAATATTAAATAAATATTCACAGCATTTCCTTCACCTTAGGAAAGCTTTGTCCTCAAAGCTTAGATTATTGTTGTCGTCTTTTCATTCTCATTTTGTGTTGAAACAATGTCATTACTTCATTTATGTCTTTTTTAGAACTGGTATTAGGTATATGCTTGGTATTTACGCAATAGTTTGTCATCTTCCTTTCATTTGTAACTTGAATTTGTACTCCTTTATGTTTATTATTGTTATCCCATTTTCCTTGTACATGAATATGAGGAGTATTTTTGTGACTGACCATATCAAGCCTTGTTTTAGAAGTCGCTTGTCCTACGATATTTAGGATGTCATCACGTACTGTTTTCATTTTATTATCCTTACAAGTTTTCTCGAGAAGTGGCGTTTCGTGAGGCTTCTCACACTCAAAGTCACCTGATAATGTTACATTTAGGTTTCTCCACGGTGGTAGAAGAGTTAAGGTAAGAAGATGAATCTACGATATCTGATTCTTTTGACTTGGATTCCTTTTCATATTGTAGGATCCATATTTTGTCATTGTATGGATTGTCCTTATTGTCAATGATACTGGCTTGACTCTCATTATGATCTTGGTTGAGCTCATCTTTATCAAAAATATTATTGGTATTTTGGTCATCCCTACGATATTTAGTCTCCTTGTCTTGTTTATTGTCTTGATCAATTTTGTTACTCTCATTTTTGTTGACATAGTGGTCCAACATATCTGAGTTACTGATATGGTTTGTATTAGACCTTAGTTTTTGTAACATTTCCATTATGGTATTCTAGTTCTGTGTCATCATGCTCAAGTTTTGTGCCATGGTGCTTATGTTCTGTGTCATCACACACATCTTGTTATCTAACTCTTTTTGTTTCTCGTGCATGATGTCTACTTTGTCATCAATTTTTCTTCCTAGTACTAGAACAACATCTTCTTTAATTCCTTTCTTAAGTGCCTTGTTATTTTTCGTTTCTTCTCTGAATTTTTCTTGGTTAGCAACGAGGGCCTTGATGTCCTTTTCCAATTTCTCAAGTTTGTCTTTTAATTCCGCCATGGTTCTTTATCTGGTCTGGGGAGGTGAATATTTGGGCCCAATTTGGTCGGACTTAATTAATTATTAATAATAATAATTATTATATATTATAAAGTGTAAATATAATAAAGTTGAATATTATATTTATTTAACTTTATTTTTTTGAATTTTGTTTTTTTGTAGGGTTTCTACATGGAGGAGTTGGGAGAATTGGCCGGAGAGTAAGTGGAGGAAGGAGGCTGGTAGGGTAGTGTGGGAGTGGCATGGAAAATCAGCGCGTAGGTGTGCAGGAGCGGGGGTGATAGGAGGTAGCATGAAGAAGGGGAGTGTCAACGGGAGAGATGGCGAGCAGAGGGGAAGGCATGAGGTACTGGCTGTGGGAGATGGATGAGAAGGGCGCGGGTAGCGGGGGACACAAGGAATTGAGAGTGGAGTTGGAATGGATTGGGGAAGGCGGATCGGGGTGGAGCGCACAGGGAGCGCGAGGGAATGAAGAGGAGAGGCTAAGGAAGACGAGGGTCGAGCTGATGGATATGGCGGTGGCATGAAGCTGGCAGTGCGCAGGTTGGACAGAGGTGAAGGTGGGACTCAACAACAGAGAGAGGATGGAGGACGCAGAAGTGGCGAGGCATGAGGGTGTGCAGGGAAATGGAGCGTGCAGCGTGAGGGAGAGGTAGGGGGTGGGGTGTTGGGCACAGATGGGAGCTAGAGGGTGGGGTGTGCTAGAGGGAGAATGAGTAGCAGTGGGGGGGAGATGGAGATGTAGCGTAGAGGGAGAAACGATCGATGGGGAGTAGAGCAGAAGTGCACGAGGGAATGACGAATGGGAAGTAGAGGTGGGAAATGGGTGGACATGAAGAGAGATGGAGAAGAATGCATAGCTCTGGGGTAAGTGCAACGAAGAAGTGTGGAAAGAGTATGCAAGAGGATAAAGTGGAGAAGGGAGTGCACACTAGTGGCATGGTATGGAGGCGGAGTGGAGTGTGAGTGAGTTGAGGAGCTGAATCCGAGCTCAGAGGACAGCAACTATATCTGGTTGGACTTGAAGGGAGAGCCAAAACCGAGCTCTGATACCAAATGCAGTAACCATATCCGGTTGATGTTAAGATCCTAGTGGGCGGCCTTCACTAACATCTCGAGGTTTTGGTGTAACGGTTCGTATCATTTGGTATCAGAGCCTCCACCCAGGTTTAAGTCACAGAGCGGGTGGAAACATCGACATTGCAGTGTTCGCCTGAGGCTCGTATGGCTCAAAGGGGACACCACCGTACGGGCGCACATCCAGCCCAAATTTTAGACTGCAGAGCGTGGTGGGATGTTAAGATCCTAGTGAGCGGCCTTCACTAACATCTCGAGGTTTTGGTGTAACGGTTCGTATAATAAGGCTAAAGTTAGCATGACTACTAGACGAAGTGGATGTAGCATTCATATTAAGACTGGGCATACCAAATGAGAAACAAGTTGTGGTCGAAGGATTTGTTGTATCATTAAGATCCGGCATCCCATATCGGAAACCATGTGTGTGTGTACCATCAAATGGGTTTGAATCCGGAGGTGGGTTCATCCCAAACACAATATTATGGGCGTGTGGTGGTGAACCTAACCCCCAACCATCCATAGGAGTGGAAGGAGTGGTGTGTCCATCGACATCACTCGACGGAGTCATGAGAATTCCCGTAGTGCCAGATGCAGAAGTCATAATGTGGGATTCTTGAAGCTCGTGAGGAGTATCAATAGGATCAAAGGGAATCCTTCGGCGTCTCTTATAAAAAGGAGGTGGTACCTCATCGACTGGCAGACCATCCAAACGACGAGACCGATGGAGATGTGGATCTTGCTCCACGATAACTCTAAGAAGTCAATAAATCAAAATGCCTCATAGCGGCCGACTATCGATCAAATAACACACACCCAAAGAAACTACAGCCAAATGCACACAAACAAAACTGGATCAAGGGACCTCCCAACACTACAGCCAGTATTTCTTGCCTAGGAGAGGCTTAAGACTCCCAAACTATAACCGGAGGTAACAGAATCAGTTATAAGGGCTCCCAGACTTCACTGCGTGCACAGGGTCAAATCCTAGTGGTTAATATTTACAGTGGCCTTATGTTTTCTAGTGATTGGTTGAGGCATCATGAGAAGGAACAGGAATTAGGTTCAATATTTTCAACAATCATTTCATACTATAGTAGATTAACACCAAGGTACTCTCTAGCACTTGCTTATTTCTAGTTTACCTGGGACCAAGTCTCTTTTAAACACCCTTCCATGCTCTTGGCTCCTCTATTGTGTTTGCTCTTATCTTAAGTTTATGGTCTGCTTCTGCTCTTGTTTGCTATATTTCGATTGTTCTTGAGGAAGTTGGAAATCCCTTCTGAAAATTTGTCTTCCTTTGATCTTGTTGACTCATTAAGAAGTATAGGGTATTCTTCCCCTCATTGGTAGGTATAACCCCTTTCCTTTCCTCCACTATACCCTTCTCAGTCTCCCTGCTCTGTTTCATTTCATATCCCATCATGCCAATAAGCACTCTCTCCCGATACCCTTGCAAGGGCAAGGCCCCTGTCTTCGATGACCGCATTAAGTAAGAAATCGAGTTTAACAACACCTGCTACATCTACGTCACTCCAGCCCACATACAGAGAAGAACTGAGGAGTTAGAGGAAGATATTCAACTAGACCAAAACTGCACTCCTGAAGAAGAAATATTGGAAAATATGGAAGGGTATGTATAGGACCTTGGAAACACCAGAGCAAGGGAGACAAAAAAATTCAAACTAGTGGATCTCAAGTGGTAGCGCAAATATCTACTCAACAAAGCTATTTTAGATATTAAAGAGGAAAGGAATGACCTTGTTCTGATGATGAAGGAGATAATTGAATAAAAAAATAAACTGATGGCCCAAAACAAAAGGTTGGAGAACAAGTTAAATGGTATCTACAAAGATATTACAAGAAAAGAATTTCCTTATCAGGATCAACAGCAAGCCCAAGTGAGCCAGGCACCATGCACTTCAACCCAATATTATGAAGGAAAAAAAGAGAAATAGGTTTCTCCAATTAGTCCTTTCTGAGTCTATGAACAACCATTTCTATTTTAGCATTTTGTATAATTGCCATGTCCATAATAGTACTGTGTAGAACTTTTATCATGTAATTAATGTCAGTTTGAACACTTTCAGTAGTTTGAGAAGCTTATATAGAAAATAAATAACTAAACTCATGTTTAATGTTTGCAATGCAATCCCTTCAATTAGGCCCAAATTTTGAATTTTGACATTATCTACTCCATTATATATATATAAATAAAACAAAAATCTGCTAGCTTAAAAAAATATTAAAAAATAAATAAATTAAATAAAATAATTATAAATTTCAATATTTATTTGTTTAAATTTAATTATGAAAAAATTAATATAAATGTTAGTTTCAGAATCGATTGTTCCATGTAAATCTAATTAAAAATAAGACTATTATAAATGTTGAGGATTAATCTTATCCATCTAAATCTAATTATGATTAAGAATAAAATGGATGTTGTTGGACAATCAATTTCAAATCCACTCAAATGGCAAGACTAAATCTTAATATTAAGATCAAGTAAAGTGTAAGATTAAACAACAATTGAAAATTATACTATGAGATAAAAAAATAATTTTCTTTTTTATAAATTATAAAAAAAAATTAAAATTTTAGACATGTATTTCTCATTTTCCGTGGGGCGGGGTCCATTAAAAGTATGTAGTATGGTTTGCAGAATTGAATTCCTCATATAACAAGTGCTTCTACTCGAAATTTGAGTAAAACCAAAGGGAGATAAGTTGAAAATATGAAAACAAAAAGTAGTTTTTGTGTCTTCTCCTTCAGATTTTATAATATTATTATTTTAACTATTATTTTATTATTTTCCTTAGGAGGCCCATTCTAGACCTCAAATTTCCTCTAATGAGTAGTAACACTAACATCATGAACTCCTTATTTGTCTTGATTGCTCCCAATATGATCACGAATAGAAGAATGGCCACATCCAATGTGGTGAAACACAACCAGAGGACGAAGCGGAGTAGCTTCAGGTTGAACTAGTTGACCATAAATCTATTCATCAGATGCAGTTCTAGCACAAGGACATTGCATCTAAAATCACACATAAGGGGAATCTTGGATGGAATACAAAATCACAAAGTACCCTGGCCATTTGGGAGGCACTACCAGGTAGAAGAGCATATATTCATTAAAGCCATTGTAGCTCTACCCAAATTTGATCCACCCCACCAGCTTGAAGACTAGCTAAGAAGCATTTGTTGTGGCAATAATTTGATCAACCGATAAGGGGAACAAAGCCTATTCATACAGTTGGTGAAAACATCTTGTATGAATACGCTTGTTGCATAATCAGTAACACTTGGTGAGAACATCCTCTATGAATACACATGTTGCAAAAATAGTATGATAAACAGATGGTTTAATTAGAGTAAGATAGACAATTTAGATGAGTTTATGCTATATCCGTGTCCGGATATACTCAGTGATTATTCAAGAGAATAATTCTCCAATGGAAAATAACTCCATTTGATAAAATAATAATATATAATTGATAATGGATGATTAATAATTACAATGAGGCTCGCTTTTATAGGCTTTAGCGTGTATAGTGAAGGGTTACACCCTTTCACTTAATAACTAATAACTTTAATTAACATACACATAATATTCATAGCATTGCCACTCTCTTAGAAAGGCTTTGTCCTCAAAGCCTTATAATTTTGTTGCATTGTTCTTTGCGATGCCATGGCTGATGAAACATGTCGATACGAACTACTAAGTGTAGAGCATAACTTCCGATACATCGACGGATCAATCCATCCCAAATTGATTTGTTGTGGACTGATGGGATTTCCTACTGATGTGTCGTCAGGAGATTTGATCACATTAGTACCATTATTTTTTGACATTTCCCACTTTTTCAAATATCGGTTTTTATGGTTGGGGTGTCGATAAGGAACTTTCACGATGTCATTTTCGTTTACGAATGTCGCCTTTAGATCATTGATCTGAGTTGGAAGTTGTATTTTCGTCTCTTGAGGATTTAAGTTTTTGTTCTATATCTTTTCCAACTTGTTTTCTAACTGCCTATTATCATTTTGAAACTTCTTAATCAATTCGACTCGTGATTTTCGGTCATCTTTAGATGTCTTAAGTTGTTCCCTAAGATCTTCATTATGAATTCTGATACAACTATTTTCTTCTTGTTTTTCTAGAAGTTTCCCTTCAATGTCGTCCATAGATTGTTCTATCTTCCGACTATTTTTCAACTTCTTAATTTTTGTGACTAGTATCTTGTTATGATTTCTTAGTCTAAAAATTTCTTCAGCATTGTTAGATAATGCTTTATTACTCTTCGCGATCTCTGACTTATGTGTCTTTTTAGAGTCATCATTTTGTTGTTGAAGAACTTTTATCTGTTGTCGACACTGGCCGACCTCTGATTCTTGACTTTCTAATTTATGTCGTAACTGCATTAGTTCTTCATCTTTGTCGCTAACGATTTTGTTCAAGCGTATTATTTCTGCTTCGTAATTATTTATTTCCTTCTTTATTCAATCTCTGATTGAAATCACTTTCAACTTTTAATTCCTTGATTTGTGCACATAATTTTTCTATGTGATTTTTCTAGTTGGATATTGTATGTTCATTAAACCGTTCTTGTATCTTATGTAGTTCAATCTTTATTTCTGATTGTGTATTAATGTCTCGTAATTCTTCATTGTCTTTTCGATAGCACTTTAACTTGGCTTCTAATTTCTCTCGCAAATCAGCTTCCATGGTTTCTGTCTTCTTCGACGGTGGAATGATCTTCTTTTATTTCTTTGATGAGTCTTTCTTAAACTTGGTCATCCTTGTCGTTAACGTGTCTCGACTTCTTGATGAGCCTTCCTTTACTTTGACTTTTTCAACGATAAATGATTGTCCTTGACTTGATTTCTTCGATGATAAGTGTTCTTCGACTTATTTGATAATAAGGAGTCTTGCTTGGACTTTGCCTTTAATGTCTTATTTGACTTGAATTTGCTTTGTTTCTTCAAACAATTCTTATTTCAAAAGAATTGATTTTTTTTTCTTTGATAATAATAATTATTATTAAAATTTAATAATAATATTATTATTAATATATATATATATATATATTTATAATAATAATTATTAATTAATTAATTAATAATATTATTATATTAACTTTTTATAAACCATATAGTTTTTTTTTATTTATTAATTAAATATCTAAACAAATATAATATTATTATTATATCGTTTAATATTTAATTTAATTGTTTTTTTCTTTTTTAGGGTTTCGATGGATGGCAGGAGCCAGGGAGGACGCAGAATGGTGAGGGAGCCGTAGAAAGGGTGAGCGGGGAGACGAATGGAGTAGCAGCGAGGGCAAGCAGCACAGGGGTGGGGTTGCGATGGAGATGGCGGATGGGGAGGGTGCGATGGAAGGTAGGAGTTGCGGTGGAGTGCAAAGAGGGAGGCGCAGGTGGGGTGAGGGCATAGAAGGGCAGAGAGGGATGGATGGGAGCGGAAACGCGTGAGGGTGGTGTGGGGCAGCAGGTGGAAGTGCTGCGCGGGAGGGAGGTGATGGAGCGCGGTGGTGGAGGGCGCGGAGATGGAGATGGTCGCAGGGAGTAGCGGCGAGGGGGGGGGAGGCAGTACGAGGGTGGCAGCTGTTGGAGTGTGGAGCTGCGGAGGTAAGGGTGGGCTGCGGCCTTGAAGAGGTAAAAGGGGATGGAGAGGGGAGCGTGCAGCTGATGGGGGTGGTGCTATGCAGTGGAGGAACCAGTCGATCAGGCTTGAGCAGCGTGAGCTTGCTGGCGTAGGAGTATGGCGAAGGGAGTTGAGGGAAAATGGATGCCGCAGTGGGTGAATGTGGAGAGGAGAGCAGAATGGGGAGGAGGCAGTTGTGGCGTGGGAATGGTTGATTGGGGAATGGAGTGGAGGAGAGATGAAGTGCGCGGAGGGAGGAAGGTCAAAAACCTGCAGCTCAGGGAAACCCTGAATTCCTCAGACAAGGTCTGAATTTGATGACCACCGGATCAAGCAACGAGCGCTCTGATACCAATGCTATATCCATGTCCGGATATACTCAGTGATTATTCAAGCGAATAATTCTCCAATGGAAAATAACTCCATTTGATAAAATAATAATATATAATTGATAATGGATGATTAATAATTACAATGAGGCTCGCTTTTATAGGCTTGAGCGTGTATAGTGAAGGGTTACACCCTTTCACTTAATAACTAATAACTTTAATTAACATCATATAATATTCATAGCAGTTTAACTGTTGTTTGCAAAGTGTTCCTGGAAGAAAAATGTATATCAATGTAATTAGCTCAATCCATGCATGATATTTTAAAAAACAATTCCATTGTGTTGTTGAAACGTCACAATCTTATGGGTTATGAGCTTAATAAATGGACAAACTCAATGTATTATTAGTGATTTAATTTTTTAATTTCTTTTTAAAAATTTGATAAGAATTTTGTGAGAATTTACTAATAAAAAAAATATTACTAATATTTTTTTATAATGTTCAAAGGGTTTGGATCTATTAGTAAGGAGTGTTGAGCTTTTTTACCAGTGAGCAAGGTTCAACTCCCATGACTGTGGTTTTGGACCCATGGGTCACCCCTTGGGATGTATTAAATTATATTATGTAACATGATGCAAACAATCTAGTAAGGATTCCTATTGCGGAGCTCAAGGCAATGACCCCACTAGTTGGCTATGCATGTATGATGTAATATCCATACATTGGTCATGTGTTAAGTTTATCATGAAGATTTAATTCTATGTAAATATTATTTTGGAATATAATATAATGGTCCAAGATGGTTGTATATATAATAGTATAGGGGCTATGATTCCACAAAAGAGAAAGAGGAAAGGGAGCTTATGAGAAAGTAAATTCTATTTTACCCAATGTTAGCCTTAGAATTGATCTATTTTCTACCATGTGCCTTAAATAAGCCATTTACCTCATTTTACTTAATAAAACCAATGATTTAATGCATGTGGGAGGTTACTGGGAAAGTATTCTCATGTAGCTATGGAACCATGGTTTGAGTATACTTCTTATGACAATTGTAAGAGTCCTTCATTCTATGATATGAATAAATGTCATCTATATTTTCATTAATATTCTCATTCCCATTGGATTCTCACTCATTCTCTTGGCGGAAGTTCATGCTCTATGTATTTCATGCTATTCTCTCCATATCCAACAATAACCAAAATGAGAAAATAACATGAATTAGCATTGTGAGGAGGAATTGTAGACATAAGAGTGAAGAATGGTGATTGTAGACGAACATAGAGTTTGAACAAGTTACAAAAACTTCACCCACTATACATTTGTTGCTCCTGGATGCTTGAGAAGCTAGGTATTGATTGTTAGGTAATCCTTATAAATCATACAACAAGTTGGACTCTTTCTACGCACACTAAAGAGCATTGTAATGGAACGGTACTCTAAGTGACTATTGAGTAGAGAAAGAGTGGGTATTCCTTGTGTTGTGTGGGGCAATGGAATAGAATTCCATGGCTTCCATTGTTGAGTGATATGCATGTAATTCTCTATGGTGAACAGATTGGCTAAGCATGATAGAAATCGGTTGAGATAAGATAGAGAGAGGCATGTTGTTGTTTGCTTCACCCTAGTATCCAGCTCATAGCTTCGATTGGGGGTGGTACTACATTAGGTGCCTAGTTTGGGGTGGAAAATCACTTTTATGCAGCCATTTTCTTGGATTTTTTCATTTAAAAGATAAGTTATTATCATTTTCTATGAATATGCAAAATTTATGTTTTCTTTTCTATTATGAAAATTGTTTTTTTATGCATGTTGTATTTGTGAATCTAGTTGTGTTCCACTACATTTTAGTTTATGCACCTACATAAGATTTTATTTAAGCTATGGTACCCGCGGGAGGCATAATTTAGTTTTGATATTGAACGTTGGCCTCTATAATACCTTGTTTTGATTTTGTTGACTAAAATACATTATTACCTAATTTGTATTTTGCTTATCACCTATGAAACTCGGTCATAATTGTTAGAAAAACAGGATCGCAGAGCAATAAAAATAAACAAGATGCAAATACAAAATACAAAAACACATTACAAGAGAGACACCAATATATCGTGGTTCACCCAAGACGGGCTATGTTCACACTAAAATTTCCAGTCCTTATTGTTATACCATCCAACAAATGAAGGGATACAACCTGCAGCACATCTGCTACACTTCCTCTTCACTTTCTCACAGTCTCTCTTTACGATCTCAGAGATATTTACAATGCATAATACCTAATACATCAATCCTAGCGTGTTACAATGTATTTCTTTTATAGGGGAAATACAATGGGAAAATACCACGGGTTACCCAAAACCATGGGCCCGTAAACTGTTTTCGAAAACAACCCCAAAAATTTTTCTCAAGGGCACTGCCCCCGAACCCCAAAGTGGGGGAACGAGTGTACAGTAATCCTGGGGTACAAACATGATTGAATAACATCTCTGAATCTAGAATATCAAGCTCCACAACCAACAATCTCCCACTTGGAGACTGATCACAGCAACTCCACTACTGTTGTCTTTGTTGGACTTGGACTTGGAAAATTTCTCGTCTTCACCTTCATTCTAGAAGGCCAACTAAAATCGATCAAGAACTCAGTTTCTCTCTGGTCACTACCTTTGTGAACATGTCTGTAGGATTTTGGTTAGTATGTATCTTTTCCGGCTTCAATAGTTCATCTTCCAGAACAGAGCGTATGAAATGGTACTTGAGCTGTATATGTTTAGTCCTGGAATGGAATGTTGATTTCTTTGCAAGATGAATTGCACCCTGGCTCTCACTATACAACCTGATATCCTTCTTCTTCTTACCCAGTTCCTCCATAAACCTCTGCAACCAAATCATCTCTTTACTAGCCTCTGTAACAACAACATACTATGCTTCTGTTGTTGAAAGTGCAACAACCTTTTGCAGTTTTGAAATCCAACTTATTGTTGTTGCACCTACAGTAAACACATACCCTGTGGTGCTCCTTCTGCTATCCTTATCACCTGCCATATATGCATCAACATATCCTTGTAAAACAGTGTCTAAACCTCCAAAACATAATTCCTGAGTGGTAGTACCTCTCAAATACCTGAGAATCCACTGTACTTCCTTCCATTGTTCTTTACCTGGATTGTTCATATATCTGCTCACAACTCCCACTGAATGTGCAATATCTGGTCTTGTGCACACCACGGCATACATCAAGCTGCCAACTGCTGATGAATAGGGAATCTTGGACATGTAATCTATCTCTTCATGTGTCTTGGGACACATTTCTTTACTTATATTGAAATGGTCGGCCAAAGGTGTACTAAATGGTTTTGCATTCTGCATTCTAAACCTCTCCAACACCTTTTGTATGTACTCACCCTGAGACAATGTCAATTTGTGATTTTTCATGTCTCTTGTTATTCTCATACCAAGGATTTGCTTTGCAGCACCCAAATCCTTCATCGCAAATGAATTTGCTAACATCCTTTTGAGCACATTTATTTCCTGCATGTTAGACCCCGCAACAAGCATATCATCCACATACAATAACAAGATAATATAACTTCCATTATCTAGCCTCTTGAAATAAACACAGTGGTTAGAATGACATCTACTATAACCTTGTTCTATCATAAACCTGTCAAATTTTAAATACCATTGCGTTGGAGCTTGCTTCAAGCCATACAAGCTCTTCTTCAACCTACATACCAGATCCTCCTTCCCTTTTACCTCATACCCTTGTGGCTGCTGCATATATATCTCTTCCTCTAAATCCCCATGGATAAAGCTTTTTTTTACATCTAACTGTTCAAGATGCAAATCTTCTACCGCCACTAGACTTAAAATAGTTTTAATTGAAGTCATCTTAACAACATGAGAAAATATTTCATCAAAATCTATACATTTCTTCTATGCAAACCCCTTTACAACAAGTCTGGCCTTGTACCGCTTCTTTCCTCCTTCTTCTTCCTTCAACCTGTAAATCCATTTGTTCTGCAATGCTCTTTTACTAGCAGGAAACTGAACCAAATCCCAAGTCTGGTTTCCTACCAATGAGTCCATCTCCTCATTCATGCCTTGATCCCACTTCTTTCTAGCTTCCACCTGCATTGCTTCTGCATAACATTTTAGTTCACCAACATCAGTCATCAATAAATAATACATTGAAGGAGAGTATCGTTCAGGGATTCTACTTAACCTGGTAGATCTTCTTACACTTGCAGGAGTTTTAGGTATTTGTTGTTGTTCTTGATTTTCTGGCACCTTTGGAACTTCATTTTCTTCAATTTCATCAAGTACTGTGTACTCTGTGTTTTCCTTTTCCTATTTTTTTCCCTGCAATTGATATTTATACATGACCTTTTCATTGAATATCACATCTCTACTCCTAATGATTTTTTTATTTTCATAATCCCATAAGCGATAACCAAAATCATCAACCCCATATCCAATAAAGGTACATTTCTTGAATTTAGCTTCAAGCTTTGTTCTATTTTCTTTATCAATATTGACAAATGATTCACAACCAAACATTCTCATAAATGAGTAGTTTACTTTTTTACCTGTCCATGCCTCCTCTGGAATACCACCATCCAAAGATGTAGAAGGCCCTATGTTTATTAAATGAACAACAGTATTTACAGCATCTACCCAAAATTGTAAGGGCAACCCTGCATGCAGTCTCATACACCTTGCACGCTCCATGATCATTCTATTCATCCTTTCTGACACACCATTTTCTTGTGGTGTTCTTGGGACTTTCTTCTCTCTACAAATCCCATGGTATGAACAATAACTGTCAAACTCCTTTCCGCAGTACTCACTTCCATTATTAGATCTGAGACACTTCAACCTTTTTCCTGCCTCATTCTCAACCAAAGCTTTCCACTTCTTAAAAGTAGCAAACACATCAGATTTATGTCTATTGCAATAAACCCAAGTTTTTCTAGTTGCATCATCAATAAATGTAACATAATAATGAAAGCCACCAAGAGATTGTACCTGAGCCAGACCCCATACATCTGTATGCACAAGCTCTAACTTTTCATTCTTCTTTTGTTTCCCAACCTTGAGAAACCTGAATCTCTTTTATTTTCCATAAACACAGTTTTCTCAAAATTCCAAACTTACCTGCTTCAAATCTGGAAGCAACTTCCTTGAGTGGAGAATCTGCATCCCCTTCTCACTCATGTGGCCAAGCCTATGATGCCACAATGTTGTATATGTTCTTGTGGAAGCTAAAGAGATAGAATGGTTAGTATTATGAGGACATAAATACAACGTACCTACCCTATTTCTTTTTGCTATCACCATTGATCCTTTAGTGATCTTCCACCACGTTTCTCCAAACGTAGATAGATAGCCGCCATCTCCCAACTACCCAGTTGAGATTAGATTTCTTTTCATAGCAGGAATATTCCTTACATCTTTAAATAGCCATTCAGTTCCATTCTTAAATTTTATCCATACCTTACCCATTCCAACAATTTTATATGGCTCATCATCACCCAATAAAACATGTCCAAAATCACCTGGAACATAATCATGAAAATATTTCCTATGGGGTGTAGCATAACATGAATCCCCTGAATCTACTACCCAATAATCACTAGTATTATCTAATGCAAGAATCAAAGCATCTTGTAACACATCACCTGCTACATTTGCTTCCTGGGTAGTTTCCTGATGTCCATCTCCTTTCTTCTTTAGAGATCTGCAGTCTTTCTTTAGATGTCCTTTCTTTCCACAGTTCTAGCACTCTATTTTTCCCAGTTTGGACTTGGATCTGCCCATTTTAGACTTGCTGCGATTACCTTGGCTCTTTCCTCTCTCCATTTGTCTTCCCCTGCTCTCCATGGTCAACGCATTACCTGATGTCTCACCTGTGCTTTTTCTTTGCATTTCCTCCCTAAGAATGACACTAACAATGTCATCAAATATGAAGGTGTTTGAACCAGAGACAGATTTACTTACAGCCATGACCAAGCCATTCCAGCTTTCTAGCAATGAACACAAGATTAGAAGAGCCCTAACCTCATCATCAAAGTTCACACTTACAGAACTTAGTTGATTTATAACCGTATTAAATTCATTTAAATGATCAGCAACAAATCGACCTTCAAACATCTTCATATTAAATAAATGCTTCATTAGAAATACCTTGTTAGAGGCTGAAGGTTTTTCATGCAGCTTACCCAATCAACTCATCAACCCTCCGTTGTATTTTCTTTTGAGATATTGAAAGCCACCGACGAAGCCAAGAAAAACCGTATTGTTCCCAGTGCCTTTCTGTCAAGAACCTCCCATTCTTCATCCTTCATAATCGTCGGATGCTTTGCTCTTCCTCCCAGCTGTAGGAATAGATCCTTCTGGTACAGATAGTCCTCCATTTGCATCTTTCGTAACTGGTAATTTTGGCCATTAAATTTATTGACCTTAAACTTTCCTTCTTCCCCCATTGCTCCCACTCGAACCAGAAACCCTAGTTTCCTGTGGGTTTATCTGCCAAATAGACTTTTGGCTCTGATACCAATTGTTAGAAAAATAGGATCGCGGAGCAATAACAATAAAAAAGATGCAAATACAAATTACACAAACACATTAGAAGAGAGACGCCAATATATCGTGGTTCACCCAAGATGGGCTACGTCCACACTGAAATTTTCAGTCCTTATTATTATACCATCCAACAAATGAAGGGATACAACTTGTAGCACATCCGTTGCACTTCCTCTTCACTTTCTCACAGTCTCTCTTTACGATCTTAGAGATATTTACAATGCATAATACCTAATACATCAACCCTAGCCGTTTTACAATGTCTTTCTTTTATAGGGGAAATACAATGGGAAAATACCACGGGTTACCCAAAACCATGGGCCCGTAATCTGTTGGCGAAAACAATCCCAAAGTGGGGGAACAAGTGTACAGTAAGCCTGGGGTACAAACACAACTGAATAACATCTCTGAATCTGGAAGATCAAGCTCCACAACCAACAACAATGATAACGTTGTATTACATGGAGATATGGACCTACTTGTATTGCATAAGTTACATATAAGTTTATGTTTATGTTATTAATGTTGGTTGTTATGTGATTTACTTCTAGCATGGAAATTAAAATGAAATATATTGGTACGTGGATACCATTTTAAATTAAATGTAGAATTAATAGATAAGGTACTAGGTGCATGGTACATGGTAGATAGACAATCTTGTTTACTTTGTTCATCGGTTAGTAACATAGTAAGCACATATAAACAATTATATGGTTATGTGTGATCTTGTGTTTGGTAAACTAACCCACAGGTTAAATGGGCTAAGTGATAGTCAGATAAATATGGTACTAAAGTGATGTCGATGACATGGACTTCAAAACAAGAATGGTATGCTAGTGTCGAAGAATTATTTTTAGAATTATTATTGGTTTCATTACTATGATGTGTGGGAAGGTGCATGGTTTTAGGAAACACAATTTCCCAAACTGGTTATTTGAGGGCGTATCCCTAAGAACAAAAACATTGACGTAGTATGCCAATGTAGGGTATTGACCTTGGTTTTATTGGAGATTTGGAGGAATTACTCACCGTGTATCCTATTAAACATGGATTAGTGGGATGACTATGATAAGTCACACTCCCCAAGACGTATGATGACAATTATCAGTTTCCTACTGGGGAAGCTTGGTCGATGTAGTCGACACTTCTGCTTATGGGTTATATCTAAGGTTAGATCAATGTAGTTGAAACTCTAGGATATTCTAGCAAAGGAAAGAATAGGATGTGGAATATAGTTGTAAACTAGAAAGAGGAAGCAAGTAGTTAAGGATGTTGAGGAAGTTAGCTATTATAATTTGATTACTTATGTGTGTTAAAACTATTGCTTTAATCATGTGTGTTAATCTCGGTGTGATGTGTGGTTCATATTATATTAATGTGAACTAGTTAGTAAGATTGTTAATGTTTGGTTTCTGAATTAATGTCTTGCACGCTTGATTGTGAGCATATAGGAACGATGCATTAGAGGCATCAATTCTTTATCATTATTACATGCACAATATATGTGTACGCTAGTTATGCATACATACATCACACATGTATGTTAGTACAATTAATTGGTGTATTAATTACTAAACTAGTTTATTAATTATATAATGAATGGTTTCATGATTATGGAAAGCCTAAATACAAATATCTAGTAAATATCTAGCAACATTAATTATTAGTTGGTAGGATGAATTAATTGAGTACGGTGGGTTGTCATAGATTTTTTAGGAAAACATGTAAATCTTCATTAATACGCATGAATATCATTCTATATTATGATTATTTTATTTTCAATTATTTATTTCAATTATTTAATTAGTATTTTCCTAGAACTGTAATGTACCTAAGGTAGTGAGTAGGCACACTAGCTCAAATACAAGCAGAAAAAAAAGACTAGATTTTCCCCAATTGAATTCAAGCACCTAGCGACTTTTCCAAATTCCCTCCCAAACAAACACAGGGTTGTAATAAATTCAATATGGAATGTAGCATGCACCTACAGGTCTAAAAAATAGAAATCATAAATCTTTATATTCCAGACATTCGACAGTGGCACATTCTTTGGTTGCATCACACCTGGGATGACCCTTTAGCAAAGCCAAAGACTCTGAGGAAATAACCCCAGGAATTATGTGGAACCCAATGGATTATGGTGTTGCATTGGATGTATCTAGACCTTACATAGACTAATTTAACTCTCCCCAACCTGATATGGAAGTTATTAGGCTTGATATAAAAATTTTGACTACAAAGAGATCAACTAGGTGCAAGATTTGAAACTAGGACAAGTGGAGGAGACAATTTCCAGGAAAATTCGAATGGCACAATAAGATTCCTAATTTATATTCTATGAGTATGGATGGAATCTAATACATATGATTTAACTATATGGATATTCATATCATATTTTAGATACACAATAAACAATTCAGTGCTTCTAAACATAAAACTAGTCAAAATTACTCTACCATAGCACAACAGTGAAAACAAAGATTTCCAAATAGCATTCAATGGTCACAAATTCTTCAATAATATTCATATATGAGGCTAAAAACATGCCATTGAGAAACATCAAGATTTATTATACTTTAATAGATTCCCATAACAGTGTATTGGAGCCCAAACTTACAGAATGCCTATTATCTTTGGGATTTTACAACATAGAAGTAGAAATTGAACATTTGAGAATGAGAGAAGGATATTTCATAAGTGGATCATATCTATAAGCAGGATTACACCATATTATAACTTACTGGAGGTGGATGGACAGTAGCAATATCTCATAATATCTCATAGGGAGTGCAACCCTACAATCCTCACTCTTTATAGGTTAAAACACACTACATTGGAACACAGTTGCATACTAGTATCATTCCTCATCCAAGTGGAACTTGATCACATTATTTGAAACTCATATCAAACCTGAAAATTACTTTAATGGCTTCCTTTAATCTCCATGAAAAGTACCAAGTATCCTCTTCCTCAAACTCCATAAGAAGGATCTCTCAATCTTTCAGCTGGATCAATGAATGCAAAGGGCACAACACCCAATGCTGGCAAGGGGCACACCATCCAAGCCTCTGAGATGCGCAAATCTCTCAAGATGAATTCTCATAATGAAAAACTATGTGAATGCATTTGTTCATCCTCATTTTATTAACCTCTACCAGCTTTTATACCTTCCTTCTAGAGCTTTCCATCTCAAAAATTCGAATTAGCGATGAGTGGAGGCTTCTTTGGCAAGTTGCTTTTTCATTTTGGACCCACTCGCCTCATGAATTCACTCTCATTGGCCAAAATTAGAATCTCCACTTTCCTAGGGCCTCTTGCTTTCTTTCATTGTTTTACTATTCCTTCTTGAGCCTTATCTACAAAAATATGGAAACATCCTTCCTTCTTGATTTGTTGTTGCTTTTCCTACTTTTGGCTGCTTCTACTGCTTTTAGTTGCTTTCTTTCCAGATTTTTATGAGGGAGACAACTCGTCTACCTTATCCTCATCCTATGCGCCCTCTTGAGCCACCTAAGCATTTCCAACACATCGAACAATTGATTAATAATTAAATATTTACAACTATAGACTACATCACTTCTTCAAGATCTAATTTAATTATTCAAAATAACCATAGTCAAAATTAATTCCCTAACTGATTTAATTTTCCACTACCTGGGACCCATGGGGATCTAAAGGGCTAGTAGTAGCTCCATGGTGCTATAAAAAATGGGGACATTACAAGAACCTAGAAAGGGGGACTTATGAGTCATTAATGGAGGTGGTTGACAGAGGACTTTGGGGGAAGGGTAAGGAAAAATTTGATAAATAGGGATAAGGGATGGAGTTTCAGTAGTTTTGGGAGGGGAGAGAGTTGAGAAAATTATCTTTGGGGGAAGGAGAAATTGTTGGAGGAGCAGGAAGGAAAAAATTAATTATGGTTGCTATTGTTTTCGTGGGGCTTCGGGCATGGAGGGACAAAGAACCTACGGTTTTCTTGGAGCCAGGGAGTCGGATAGGTTGTTCCTAGTTGGTTGGGAGATAAACTCCAGTTCGAGGATTGACTATGGCAGTAAAAGGAATAAGGATCAAGAATTGGGTACTAACTCAAACAGTTCTACATGTATTTTATTAATTCCTACCATGTTATGCTTGATAAATTGTAATCATTTATTGTTTAATATGATTTGTTTCTAGGTTTATAGTTCAAATATTTATAGTTAAATATAAATGTTAATTTAGTACATAAGGACCCAGTTAGTTAAACTAGGTCCTTACATTTTTTGTGAGATAGAATTTGAAAATCATTATTCATAACTACTTATCCTGTGGATGGAATTATAGATGGGAACGTTACATGTGAGGGGATCCTTCTCAATCTTGGAGGAAATGAAGAAATGAACTAGGAGTGGGGTCTTGGGACATCCACAAACAATTAGGTAGAAGCATATGCTTTTCATTAGGGATGAATACTTGATCATTCAATCAAGGAAACCTCTCTTGTTACCATTGGGGACTCAATTGTAATTATAAATCCCATGCACAATTCAAAAACTCCAGTAGATGGCACTCTAGTTGGTCTCCTAGTAAGAATCAATTAAGAGAAAGGTAATTTCAAAGACATTCAATTTTTCCTTGTCTTAAGGGATCATAATTGGAAAGAAGATTATCATGCAAACAATGATTTGATATTGAAATTAAGTAAGATATAAAAAATTGTGGGTCTTGAACATCATCACATACCCTAAGGTGTATTTGGGGTCCATTGCATTCATTCCCTCCATGTTACTCATTAATAAATGCTCATATCAGCCAAGGATTATATTGTACGATTTCATCCTTGATCATCTTAATTTTGTTTCAAAGTCTTGAAGACATGATGGATCTAGTCTAGTATGAAGGTGGAAATATCGTTTGCAAGGGCTTCAATTTTAGGAGAGGTATGTGTTCAATGGTCGACAACATATACGAAAGAAATCCAAGTAATCTTCTTCCATCTTGATTTGTGGTTTTAGATCTCTCTTTTTAGTTGGTTCCATTTGCCTCTATGCTAGTAATCGATGTTGATTTTAAATTTTAAATTTGGCCCACTTCCCTACGTGTTGGGTTCCACATCTCTCGTAGATTCAGGTTGATTTTGGGCCTCTGTAACTTGGTGAAATTTGTATATTTTTGGGAGGCCCTATTACTTGTTTCCCTTTGAGTACATTGGACATTCTCACCTTTCTAGTCCCTTTTTGGGTCATCAATTAGTGCTTTTGGTATGTAATCTTAGTAAAGCAAAAACTTCTATTTTAAAAAATATGGTATGTAATCTTAGTAAAGCTTCTCACTCAACAACATCTAATCCCAACATGTTTGTGCGTTCTATCCTTGAAGAGTTTAGAAAAGAAGAAAAGTTCCATGAGATCCATGAGGACATGGAGTTGGGCAAGCAATATAATCAAACTACCATTATTGACCAAGAAAAAGCACTTACAAAGCATGTTTTTTCCATAATAACTCTTTATCTTATGTTATGTAAATCAATTTTGATACTAGGAATCTTTCATAAGGTTTACACAAGAAAATATTTTAGGAAATCATCTGCGATAGATGATATAGATATTTATGTTTTAGTTTCAACTTTCTAATTTTATTAAAATCTCCATGAACAATCTCAGTTTTGTATTTTTACGTTGATAGGTGTTTATATTTTACAATCTGGGGCAGATGAGGAAGGGTCCTCTTCCTAGATTGCAAGAAGATGAGAAAAGTACATTGTCAATATTTATTTTATGGGCATCATTCCAAATTCGAAATAATATATATATATATATATATATATATATATATATATATATATATATATATATATATATATATATATATATATATATATATATATATATATATATATATGCATCTTTCATAAGGTTTACACAAGAAAATCTTTTAGGAAATACTCTGGGATAGATGATATATATATATTTATGTTTTAGTTTCAACTTCCTAATTTTATTAAAATCTGCATGAACAATCCCAATTTTGTACTTTTAGCCTGATAGGTGTTTATATTTTACAATTTGGGGTAGACGAGGAAGGGTCCTCTTCCTAAATTGCAAGAAAATGAGACAAGTGCATTGTCAAGATTTATTTTATGGGCATCATTCCAAATTTGAAATAACACAACACACACACACACACACACACACATATAAGTTTACATGTGATCACTGGTAGCTAAGGCATGGATAATGGACATTTCGTAGCACTTAAGTTATGGCCTATAAGTGTTCATTAACCACAAATTGAGTAATTGTACTAGTCATATTGACCAACTCAAATACAAGATTTTATTAATACAAAATATATTCATTTATATTTTAAAACATTTAACCAATGACTCAAAATTAAAAAAATCATAACCAAACTTAAAAAAGATTCCAATTTTTGTTTTTTGTTTTCACCTCCATGTAAGGTTGAAATTTTATGGGTAAATAGCCGTCATTTTCCATTTTACACGTCAAAATAATGTCACTTATGTTGGTAATATGGTTGGCATTGATGTCAAAGGATCTCAGTAACGACAAAGGAATAACCAAGGACATGATGGCAAGAGTGAACTCAATGAAAGACAAAGGTAGTGATGACATGGTAGGGATGATGATATGGCATATATGATGACATGGCATGGCATGTATGATGATGTGGCATGAAGTTGAAAATACATTTGATGGTGTTCTGGTGCTATCAGGAAGTCATTTTTGCATTCTAATATCATTCTAAAGAAGTATGGCAATTTGGTGAAAATCAGGAAAATGGCTAAGTATAGGAAAATTGGTCCAAGTAGCCTTAAGAAAATGCCTGCCATAATTCATGGTTTGAGAAAAATTCCCACACCATGGTACCAGGCTATAGCTTGCTATTTTTTCTATCTTTTCATGGTCTCATTTTGTCTTCATCACTTTTGAGGAGAAATTTATAGGTCTACCAAAACAGGGTTTTGCACCAAAGAAAGTAAAAATGGCTAAGTAGCCTCAGGAAAATGCCCACCATAAATTATGGGTTGAAGAAAATGCCCGCACCATATGGAAATATTTCCTGGTATTTGGACTACTTGACCATGTCTTCATATTGTCTTGGAAGTGGCTTAGGAAGAAGTTATGGATCTGCCAAAACAGTGTTTTAGGCAGATTGGACCTACTTAAGAAATTTGCGTAAGTATGGAATTAATGTTAAATCTGTCTAAGTATCCTCAGGGAAATGCCCACCACATCTCATAGGATTATAAGAAAAATATTTTGAGAGTGTGGATCTCTAGAGTGTTTGTTGGTGCATCCAACCATGGTCCCAGATGGTCCAAATGGTCTTTGAGGAGAAAGATATGGATTTACCAAAAGTGCCTCCCAGTCATATTTGCACTACTCCAGTAAAATGCCCGCCTAGGGAAAGTGAAGAAGAGTCTGAGGGTGAAACAAGTTTTGTTGTGCTCAGTGAGGTGTCCTACATCCTATGGTATCATTGTTTCATGGTTTTGGTGAAAAGAAAAATCCACCTTAGGTTTTGAACAAATTGTCTAAATATAAAAACTCCTTGTAAATCTACCCAAGTAGCCTTTGTAAAATGCCCTCCACCTCCTGTATATGAAGGATAAAATTATTCTAATGGTATAGGTGTTAGGATACTCCTATACTCCATCCTAGTCCTACCAACATTTTCATCATTTTCATTTTCAGTCTTGCATGCATTTCTGCATGCAGCATGCATTCTGCATGCATCCCAGTCATTAGTCCCAGCACCTAGCCCCAGTTAGCTAGCCCCAGGAGCTTCTCACTAATCAGTTTTAGCCCTCCCATTGCTTAGTGTGCCCAGCATGCATCTACCACTTGAGAGGGGTGCCTTTTCTCACCTACCACTCTAGTTCACTTCAATTAGCTACTTGTCTTTCCTTGATTTAAGGCTAGACTAACTCCTAACTGTTGTTATCACTCCAATGGACCTCTGATGAGACTAGACTACCTATTCTGACTCCAGATATCTCCTCATGCACCCTCCACTGAGCCTCCTTCATTAAGTTAGTGCCAGTTACACCTACCACACTCAGTTAGACTCAGTTTGATTGATGGTTGACAGTTACTTGAGCATTAATGACTCCACTGATGATGATGAAGACTTCTAGTTGTGCTTCAATGACACTCCAGTGATCCTTTGATCTCTCCATGCAGGATAATTCAAATTACACCCTTGGTATTCGAATCCTGTGCATTGTATCATTACTGTTTTACTATTCTGATTAATGAAACATGTGTGAATATTCTGCTCCTATCTGAGTTCCATTGGATCTATGTTCTATTGCACTATTCTTCTTCTATTTTCCTAAATTCTTTCATTGTGAGGTTTACATCATCTCTTTGGATCCACTGTGAGGATTTTCACAATAGGGACTTACACTGTTTAGTTGTTCATCCGACCATATGATTATCTTATCCAAAAGGAGTTTGAGGAAGAAGATATAAGTGTGCCAAAAGTGCTATCTGGCATAGTTTGCACTGTCCCAGTAAAATTCCCACCAAGGTTAGATGATGTGGTTGCAGGAGAGAAGATTGGCATAGTTGGAGTCAGTATGATATCCCTCACATTGTGGATGTCTCACTTTCCAAGTTTGATGAAGAAATAAAATCACCTTGGTGACCTAGGGTTTGAGAAATGTGTCTAAGTGTCAATTAGCAGTTTGGAAGACCGCTTTCAAATGCCTGCTAGATGTTGGGTGTATGTCAATAGGTTCATCAATTGGAATGGATTTGTTCTTTGTTGAATTGGCTATCCAACTATACTTTCAGGTTGACTTACAATGGTCACATATGAAAAATACCAATCTACCAAAAGTAAGAAAAATACTATTTTGCATATTGAGAAACACAAGAAAATTGGCTAAGTGTTGAAAACAGGAGTTTGAGAAGCCATTTTGTAATGCCCGCCAGAAGCTCTGTTTGGGCTAATAATTTTTTCAAAAAGTGTGAGTCTCTTCTCTGATGATCTATCCAATTAGCCATAGTCTCAGATATCAATGTGATGTTCACAAGTGTGAAAAAGAGATCTGCCAAAATAGAAGAAAAATTGTGTTTACATATAAAGACAATTTTGGCTAAGTGTCAAAAATACATGGTTGATGAGGGATTTGGAAATGCACGCAAGGACTTGTGTTATGGCCATAAAGGGGCTTAGTGTATGAGGGCCTAAGGCATAACCCCACAAGGGTTCAATATGCCCGCGGTGAGGGCTAAGGTAATTCCAAAGAATGTTGGGGATGCCCGCAGAAGGGTCTTTAGGAAGCTTGCAGGCATGAATAGAAGAAGCCAGCGGTTGAAGAAGATCATGCCCACGTTTTGGGATAAATGGAGCCCACAGGTGAAGAGTGGAAGAAGCTCACAGCCTGAGATGATGAAGCCAACAAGCCAGGAAGATGATCTTGAATTTTTAATTAGCTGATTAATTAAAATCTGTAAATAGACATAGACTTAATTAACTAATTGATATAGTAAGAAATAGAATTAATATCAATATCAGAGATTTGAAGAGCTGCCAAGATGAAAGAACATGAGTTAATTCTGTAAGGGTGAAATGATTAAATGATTAACAGAGTTATGGATCAAATGTTAATCAAACTGAGTTTTTGAAAAGGTATGAAGAAGAGAGGGCACAAGGTCTGTTTGAAGAGGTGCAAAGATTGAAAGGTAAGTTGTGTGATATATAAACACACATTTGAGATGGAAGATGTGGGTCTCAGAAGTCTATGTTGTAACATCAATATGAGAAGATATAGACCTATTAAATAGAGTCTTTGATGTTTTATTGAAGGTTCAGTAAGGAATAGAAATTCTGGGTTATAAAGTGAATAATCTGAAGCAGCTTTGAAGATCATAGAAAGAGACCAATGAGTGCACATTCATGATGAAGAAGTGCAGAATGAAGGACATAGTATGAAGTTAAAGACCCTTGTAGCAGCAGGGCAGAGACAATGTAAAGATAGCAAGAGACAGAAATTGAAGAAGGTCTGAGAAATTCAAATATATCAAATTAGGGTGGTAGGGTGGTGCTAGGGCAGGCTACATGCCTGCAAGGGGGCTGTAGCCTCCTTCCAGTAGTGGATTGTAAATAGGGTGTAGTTGCATCCTTGTCTGTAGGGGTAGGCATAAACCAGGGTGTGGGTGCATCCTTCAATTGTGGCTGAGAAACTTGCGGATGGGTGTCTCCAGCAAGTGGTAGCTTGCAAAAACTATTGTAAATATAATATTGCAGTATAGAAAGAGTTGGTGGTTTTCCCAATAGGGCTTCCAGGAAAAAAATCGGTGTTCTGTGTATCTTGTTAATTTCACGTTTTGATTAAAGTTTAAATAAGTGGTTTAAATGGTAAAAAGTTATCAATATTGATTCACCCCCCTCTCAGTATTGACCAACTTCCAACAATTGGTATCAGAGCAGGATCCTTCACTAATAGTTTAACCACTGGAAGGAAGATCCTATTAAAAACCACTATGGATCAACAAGAAGAGATTTACACAGTGAATGGATC
Organism: Larix kaempferi; assembly: GCA_027924585.1. Lineage (NCBI taxonomy): Eukaryota > Viridiplantae > Streptophyta > Pinopsida > Pinales > Pinaceae > Larix > Larix kaempferi. The sequence goes on along the minus strand of BSBM01000386.1, from coordinate 1,961,718 downwards.
TCCAGTACTTGGAAAATAAGAATACATATTTTCGAGTACAAGAATGGAAAGTTATCTGAAGGCATTAGAACTTGATGTATGAAATTCAGTGATCACTGGGTACTTCCCACCAAACAGAGTAAGGAATCTAGCTCAAAGGAAATCCAAGAAAAGTAACTCAATGGCAATGGATACAATCCTTGTTGGATTACTTGATGATGTCAAAGAGAAGATAGGTGAATGTAACTCTGCAAGGTAACTTTGGGACAAGATAAAAGGCCTCTACTTAGATGAATCATATCAATTAGAGCAAAGTTCAGTCTACAACAAATCTAGTGATGAAGACTCTTTTGAGGGAGAATCAGACATTGAAACAAAAATTAGTCTTGAAGCTGAGCTTGAGTGTGCTTTGTATGAATAGAGAAAAAATAAATATAAGTATAAAAAATTAAAGGATCTCATGTTGGAGCAAAGGAAGAAACAAGGTTCAAAGGAGAAAAACCTTGAGCAAATCATAGCTGACTTTAGAGTCCAAGTTGTTGACTCAAACCCAGTCGACAGGGGTTCCCATCACTGTCGACACCAACCCACCACGATCTCCCTGAGCATCGGCCCAGACAGGTTTTACCCTGCCCAACAACACCTGCAGAGCATATGAGGTCTCACCTGAGGCGATCAAGGGAGAGTGGATGGAACCATGTTTCCGCCGAATGAAGGAGGATGTGTGTGGCATTCGCTACTTAATCTTATTGCAACATTCAATGGTAAATCTATGCATTCACTTCGACATTATTGTACTCATAGCATCATTTAATGGAAACATTCATTGTTGCAGCAGATTATAACAGTAAAATGATTATTACATCAAAGAAACATTGCATTATCATCAAAAGACAGAAGACACACTAGGATTGCACAGAATAGTTTCATCACATCATATTTGTTAGCACAGTATTTTTCCAATGTGAATGAAAGATTGTCAATCCAAAAAATTGGTTGTGATATCTCCTAAGTTCGGTGAGGAAGACACCATGTCCCAAAAAAAAAAAAATGATCCATATGACTATTGGCCACGCCAAAGAAGAGCTAAAGAATTAAATAAAGTACCTTTTAATAGCATATAAAGTAATCAATGGTCATGATCAAGGCAGAAAAAGATCAAAGGCTGTGACCAGGAGCTAGTGGAAAAATTCTATATTTAGCAGAGCATATAAATGAATTGACAGGGCTTCTAAATTTGGCCAATATGGTAAATTAGGCGGATAAAGCACTGGTGAATCTCTAAAATAGTTAGTGAAGCTCTAAAATGGTGGAATGGCTAAAAGATGGCGGATCTCCAAAATGCCCAAGTCTTTGTTTAAAAATTTAAAAGTTCATAGTTATTAATATAAATATTTTATATTAATATTCAAACCCAATCACCAAAGTCTTGGCACGAATCTCAAAAAATGTCAAATTAAAACTTTGAAAAAGAAAAAGTTTGGATAAGAGGCTACCATTCATTCTGCATCCCTCACTAGCTCAAAATTTAATATTATAAAGTGGTTGCAGATTAAAAATCACCATCCACGTGTAAGTGTCACAGCCATCCACAATTCGAAAGGGTGGTATTATAAACCACCTTCCACCAATGCGGAACCGCCATTACCGAAGGTATAGCGCCCAAGGAAGAGGAGTATAATAGCATGTGCTATGTGTTATTAAGTGTTGTGCATGGTGGGGTATATAAACAACACGATTATTTCCTGCTCAACCAATGTGGGATATATCCCATAGAGAAAATCAAATGGGACAAGTAGAACAAGTTTTTCTGGAAATGACTGTTTTAGTCATTAACTTCAAAGAGCTGTTTTCACCAAATGAAGAATAATTTCCAGAAACTGAAAGATGATTTTTTTTAGCATGAGCCAATATTCAAAAACCTCCCTCAGGTTTTACACAGGTGTTATGGGTTAAGAGAATCAAAGTCATCTTCATGGGGCAATTTTCCAGAATTTCAGTTTACTGTTTTAGTCATTAACTTCAAAGAGTTGTTTCCGCCAAATGAAGAATAATTTTTAGAAACTGAAAGAGGATATTCTTCAGAACATTCCCACTTACAAAAAACTCTCTCAAAATTTACACAGCTATCTCCATCTGAGATATACAGCTAGGGCTTTGAAGCCTATTTTTCAGCAAATTTACTTCCTGAAATAAAAAAATAAGTTGTAACTGTTTCTATTTTTAGAGTTTCAGTTAGATTTCGAATTCAATATTAGGTATAGGTTGTCTTTCTATATATTGATATGTAAAAAACATGTAAAGGGTTGGAAACTCTTTGAGAGACGATATGTTTTGAAGTCAAATGTTTTGATAAATAAAAGGCCATATAGTGGAAATACCTATCTTTTGAGACCAGAGATGCATGTGTTGATTATTTTTACAGTCTGTCTTTTTCCCTTATCTTTATATGTGCATGTCTACTTTCTTCGTTATATCTTCCATTATGTTCTTCTTCTATACTTAAATGAACGTTTGAAATAAATCGAGATTCATACTGGTTATGCCTCATTTTATTGCATTTAAGTATCCATTATTTATCCAAAGTTGACAATGGATTCATCCTAGTTAGATGCCTGTTGTTGATGGATTGTCATTATTTCTTTCTATACCACCTGCAAAATCAAATTGACTGTGATATGGTTTCTATCTTGCCTCTGTGGAAATCTATTTGGTATAAATATCTTGTTGGCACGTTAAATATTTGAAAGTTGACTCCATGCCCAATGTTTCTTGTTTCCTTTTCAACCAAGTAAATCATTTTTGAGAAATTTGAGCGTGTTTCTATATATTTTTAGCCTTTACGTATATCTTGTGAGAGAGCCCTCTCTGGTGGAAAAAATGGCTAAGTTTTCTACCTAAAGTCTGGTTTGAAATAAGTTACCTTAGGTGTTATTCTTTTACAACCGGGATAAAATCTAAGTGCTAACAATATTATTACCACAAAAACCCAATACAATGCCTCTGCAGATCACAGACTTCAGCAATATCTCTTGATCTCACAAAACCACATATCAAAGATCTCTTTTTCTTCCCCCTCTGACCTACAACTTCTTGTCTATATATAGGCTTCCGGCTTTACAATGCTTGTCCACTTACTAACAGCTTCCTAACCGACTCTTCGACAAAAGACCCAAAATCTAATTGACACGGTCCAAATGACCCAGAAACCCGCCTACTGCGCTACAATTAGCTCAAAATTACATCTCATATGGTCTAACGACCCAAAAACCCGCCTATTGCGGTACAAAGAACTCAAAAAATACGTAAAAAAATCGAACCTTCTTCCTTCCGCGACTTCATCTAATGTGTCACAGCATCAGTGATGCTGCAATTTCTCCTTATCAAACCGCCTTTCAATAGGCCCCCAACACAATCTTGTGGCTCGCCCTCGAGCCACGTCAACTGGACATGGTGTATTCTGTGGTCTTTACTTTGAAGTCTTCGTACTACTACACGACTGTCATCACCATTTCGTTCACTTTCGTAGTCCCCAATTGACTGTCGACCACATCTTCTGCAGATGGATGCTCAATGAGCTTGGACATCACCTGTTGCCGATGCTTCTATACCGCTTGAAGCGCTTCACCTGCCTTGGCCATGAACTATCCCCCAACATCCTGAAACTGCTCCAACTGCGCAACACGTTTCTTCTGTTGCTCGTCTGCCTTGGCGACACGCTGTTGTAGATCTTTTAACTCCATAACCTTGGCAACCTGCTCCATGGTGGGAATTATGTGCATTATTGCTTTAAGCGTCGCTAGCTGCCCCTCCGCTTCCTGCCGTTCCTTCATGAGTTGTTCGACTTGCTCATCCTAGATGATCCGACCCCAAAATTGCATAGTGTCAGCCGTGAGCTTCATTGCATCCTTTTCCAACTCCTCCAACTGAGCGGTGACCTCCTCAATTTCCCATTTTTTGTCATCAACTTCAACTTGAGGCATACCAGGATTCACCTTAGCCTTTAATGCTTGATTCTCCTTCTGCAACTAGACAATGGCAGCCCCCAGCCGCTGCACCCTTTGGAGCACATCCACCTCTTCAGTGGGCTCCAGGATGTGCTGATAAGCTTCCGTGATAGCCCGGTCGACTCGTACGTTGTCGTCCCACATACGGGCCTTCTCCACAATAAGGAAATCGTGTTCCCTTTTTAGGCCTTCGATTTCGCTCGCCTTCTCAACCCATTCTCCCTTAATGTGTGCTTCGAGGTGATCCACAACCTGCCGTGCGAAAGCAGCCCTGTCGGTCAATTCTTCAATGGTGCGCTTCTCATCAGCCTCACTCACCTGCAGTCGGACACACATGCCACTAATCTAGCTCAGTCGATCGGTCGTTTCCTGGCTGGTAACTGCCTTTATAATAGTCAACCCTTCCGCTGGTAGTGCATTCACATTAATGGTCACCTTCTTTAGCTACTGCAGCAAGGCGTTCATAGCTTTGTCGTCAGTCACAATCGCAATCGGGGGAATCTCAACATTTCTCACCCGCGGCTCAGTGCTGATTGTGCTAACTTGTGGTGCCGCTGCATCATCTGGTGCTCGTCATGAAACCATGTCATATACCAAGTCCACACGAGTAGTGAGCTCGTGGAATCCTTCATTTTCCGCCTAGATCATCTTCTGAGCTGCTGCGGTGGATGCATCAACAATTGCGTGTATTAATCGACCCAAGTGTGCTTCCACTGACAGGGGAAGCCCACTGATTGTCGCCGGGTCCTGGTGCCTCTTTCTTCTGTGCTCTTCCAAGGTACGGTCACTGTCATCATCCGTCGGTGTTTTGATGGACTCTTGATCAGAATCATGATGACTGGGCGGGTCTTGTGCCGATATATGATCTTCTGGACTCTTCGCTGGCCCACCAGCCTCAATATCGACAACCGTGACAAGTTCACACCATTCTGTTGGCCAGTCGTTCACGATAGCCTCCAGTGCTTCAGTCATTACCTTGTAAGGGGTCAGCAACCATTGCTGACTAGGGTCACGCCTTGCCTGTACATAAATAGCGTGTGGCCAAACCGCAAATTCCATGATTGTCTTAAACCTGGCCGTAGTTTCTTCGGATATCCACGGTACCTTCACTGCAGCATTGCCAAGCATCTCCCAGTAGAGCCAAAATAGCAATTGGCAATCCCGGAGGCACTCGGGTTCGCGTACATACCATAAGTTCTGATAACGCGCACCCCATTACTCTTTTGCAGCCTCAACTTCCATGCCCTGGTATGTGTCAGGTTCGTTCCAAGCCATGAATGCAATCAAGAGTAGAAGCCAGCTATATGTAAACGAGCCCTTACCGGCCTGAACTGTCACAGCATCCTCTGCTAATTGATTCAATAGAAATAGGGACCAGTTCATTTGGATGCCCTCCGTACATTGTACGGCACATGCGATAATCCCTGAGTTACACTGGTTAGGGCGACCACCCCTGATCATCTTGCAGGATATAATCTTGGTGAGTGTGAGTACCGCCTTATCATTAATACTACTGGTGCGATACCCACGGCCATTCTTCTCCAAGCCATGTTTCTTCACTAGCTATCCTGCCCGCTTTTTGTCATTTGCCTTCCCTTGGAAAAACTACAATGGGTCGACCCCATCTTTAGGCAATCCGGTAATGTACGAAATTAAATCAATAGTGACCGGGATTTCGCTGTCTAGCCACAATGAACCCCCATGGAAGCACATGAGCAGCTTCTTCACGCATGTGTTAACTTCTTCCAGTCGCCCAAAGTGCGGCATGTTAATAAGTCCTAATAATATGGCCTGCTTCAATCCTCGGGCCCAGTCCTGTACAATCGGCGTCGCGGTAAGTTGTGATCCAGGCACATATGGGGCCGATGCAATTTTTGGGTGTACCACCATATCATGATCATCGTATCGGAGGTGCATCAATGCCGGCCCAATATCAGTAGGGCACTCCATTCCGGCAGGGAGCACGGGCATCCTCACACCATACTTCTGCTTCGGGTTCAGCTTGCGCGGGGTTGCATCCGACCGATTGGGAGGGATATACCCAGGGATGTCAATGGCGGACAGTCCCTCCCATGGGGAAGGTTCATCAACGTGGAGACTGGACTGCCCGGCCTGCACGTGAGCTTCTCCTACCACCTCGGCGAACGATCTCAATTGCCTCTTGCTTTGTGGGGACTCAGAATGTTGGCCCCCTCAATGCTTCTTCAGGACGACTGATGCTCCTACCGGCATATTGGCAACTTCTGCCTCAAGATTGATGTCTCCCGCAGACTCAACTTCTTCCTCAACTACAATCCCGGTGAAAGGAGACTCAACCTCGCTACTAATCTCCACCGTTTCTAGCTCTTGTGGAATACCTTACCCAACGCTTAGAACTGATAGCTTCTTCGACCAAACAACACTCTGCAAGTTCAACAGAACCTTGCCCAACACCCCACTATGCTTACCAATCTTATGCCAATACTCATCGGCTCTACATAGGCACGTAACAACGAAAATCTTGGTGCTTTCAGACCAACTTCTAACCGTTTTTATAGCTTGCAGCCGAATCCTCTGTAATCATCACTAAATCCTTCCTTAATTAAACCAAAATCCTATATTAATGACGCAAATCCGTCGTTGATTCTTTTAGCCAATCGGCCGGATCCGTCATTAATGCCCATCATTCGAACAAGCGTCGTTAATTAATTGTTTTAACTTTTGTCATTTATTGTTGATTTGACCCAGTCAAAATGCGGCTACTTATCGCAGACTGCTCCATACTTGCGGTAAAAGCCTCCCTACTTCCGCATTCCGTCCCTGTTGGTGCGCCATCCTGCCACCAATCATTCTACACATTTTTTTTTCTCGATACGACTCAGGCATCGCGGTGTTCCAAGCTCGACCGATAGGGCTTCAACCTGCTACCATTAATCAATTTGGGGAGCATCGCCCCATCCAACTGCTGTAGCTGTACCGCTCCTCCTGAAGTAATGCTACTAATGCGATACGGACCAAGCCAATGCATCTGCAATTTTCCTGGATGTTTCATAAAATTGTTGTCGTATAACAACACCAAATCACCTTGTTGAAACTATTTGTTCTTGATGTGGCAATTGTGCCAAGACTTCTGGCGATCCTTCTCCACACGCTGATGAAAACCAGCGATAAAGTGATCTTCCTCAAGCTGGATTAACTGTGCAAGACATTCCTATAAGGATGTCACAGCATCCATACCAGTTGTTTCCGCTATATGCAGACTTGGAATGATATACTCCATAGGCATAACCGCTTCTTGACCATACACCAGCTTAAATGGTGTCTTCCCTGTCAATCGTTTACATGTGGTACAATAGGCCCACAATACTGCTGGGATTTTTAGATCCCAGTCATTGCGGTTCACATTGCACACATTTGTTAGTGCATGCTCCAATATCTTATTGAAAGCCTCCACCGTGCCATTCACCTACGGATGATAGGTGTACTCTTCTTATGCTGTATCTGCAATTCCTCCGTCAATGCACTGATGGTGTGATTAAGAAAATGGCTGCCTTGATCGCTCAACAATATCTTGGGGCAACTGAAGCGAGTGACAATGTGGTCAAAGAGAAACCACGTGGCTGTGGCCATGGAGAAATCAATGACTAGTGCAGCTTCCTCCCATCGTGTCAAGTAATCTGTCATCGTGATGATATACCTAGAACCAGTGCGCTTACCCGGGGGATTGATAGGTCCCACAAAATCTACTGCCCATTTGTCGAATGGCTGTAATGTCAACTAGAGCATCAACGACATCTCATCCCATCTGGATGGCTTCTCGATTCTCTGACAAACATTGAAGGATTGTGCATACTCTGTCGCATCATTGTGCAGCGTAGGCCACCATAGCGCCGCTCGAAGCACCTTCCTTGCCATTGTATGGCCACTATAGCCCCGCTCGAAGCACCTTCCTTGCCATTGTATGGCCACCATAGTTCCCTCCAGTGACACCCGCATGTGCTTCAGAAAGGATCTGCTCTTGCTCATGTGGCAAGACACACCACCGCAATATCTCATCGGCACCCATTTTGTATAGCGCTCCTATGATGAGTTGGAAGTCTGCAACCTTGACTACCAACTGCTTCTTTTGAGTAGTGGTGAATTCCTCTGGTGCAGTACCTGTCGCCAGATACTGAATGATTTCTTCAAAATATCCATCAGCGATTTCAACTTTAAATAATTGTGCATTAGGCAACCCATCTTCAATATTAGTTGGCTCCTCTCCTGTGTCAATCCGGGAGAGATGATCCAATCCAACATTTAACTGCCCTGGCTTCACAATTACTTCAAAATTGAACTCCTGAAAAAGAAGTAGCCATCGATAGATCTTCCCCCCCAACACAGGCTTATCGACCAGGTATTTCAATTCAGAATGATCTGTGAACATCTTGAAATGGCATCCCAATAAGTAGTGGCGGAACTTCTGCAACGCATAAACCATTGCCAGACCTTCCCTCTCCGTAGTAGTGTAGTTTCTTTCTGCAGATGACAAATTTCGGCTGGAAAAAACAATGGGGTGATCAAGATCCCCCTCTCTGGGCTGGGCCAATACCACTCCCAACGCGATCGATGAGGCATCAACATGAACATGGAATTCCTTACTCCAGTCAAGAAATACCAATATCGGTGCCAAATCCATCTTCGTCTTTAGTGTCTCAAATCTATCCTAACATTCCGGGCTTCACTGGAATACCGCATCCTTCTTCAACAACTTTTCCATAGGGGCGGTAATCGCAGCATAACCCCTGATGAACTTGCGATAATACCCCGTGTGTCCCAATGTCGCCCGTAACTGCTTAATAGTAGTCAGTGGTATTAAACTCAGAATTAGCGCAATCTTTGTTGGGTCGACCAATAATCCTTGCTTATGCATAATATGACCCAACAATATGCCAAACGGTGCACAGAAGATACATTTCTTTAGGTTTAACGAGATCTGGTGTTGCCTACATTGCTCCAACATCAACTGCAGATTCACCAGATGATCACGGACTAAACCATAGACCGTCCAATCGTCCATGTATACCTGTAAAACTTCTTAATGAAATCTTTGAATGCAGCAACGACAACCCACGAAAATATCGTAGGTGCATTCTTCAAACCGAACGGCATTACGGTGTACTGAAAGCAGCCCCATTCGTAATGAAAGTTGTCTTATGGCGATCTTCTTTTGCAATGTGGATCTGATGGTAGCCAGAGAGCCCATCTGTGAAAGAGTACATCTCCTAGCCACCCACACCTTCGAGCACTTCGTCAATAAATGGGGTTGGGAACGGATCATGCAAACAGGCATCATTGAGTTTCCTGAGGTCAACACAAATGTGCACTTCGCCAGTCTTCTTATCTTGTACTACCATAGGACTAATCCATTCCGACTCCTCAACTGGTTCAATGATACCAGCATCCAACATGCGATCCAGATCTGCCTTGACCCTCTCCTTATGTCGCAGATTCAATTGATAGGGTCATTGCTGGATCGGCTTAACATCTGGTTGTAATGGAATCTTCATTTCTCCTAAGTCACCCAGAATCCCGTTCATGTCAGAAAATGTTGTAGGAAATATGTCCTGAAACTCATGGAGCAAATTAGTGACCTTGCTTATCAGCTCATCATCCCAGTAATCCCTGACATTTGCGAACTTCGGAGTGTCCTCTGTCCCAATGTTAACCTTGCAGATCTTCAGCGGCTGACTGATCGGATCGCTTGGCGCATTAGGTGGTACCACAGCACGACTTCCTTCTGATTCCAGGATATTCACATTCTGCGGATCATCACCATCTTCTGGACCACCATTGATATTGAAGAATTCCATGAGAGACTGCATCTGGAAGTGCGTGTGCAAATCTGCAGGATATACTACTGGGACAACTTGCAGAATTACATCACGGATGAGTTGTAATGCATTATTAACCTCTGGATCGGCATCTGCAAAACTGAATGTATGGGTAAAACACACTGTGAGCTCCATCCAAGTAGAAATTTCTCCTCGCAACTCAGCTGCAGTATACCATGAGCGTGGCATCTCATCCAAAGTATGGATAAAAGCATGGACCCACTCATCTCTTGGTCGCGATACCCATAACCGCTGACACTCCATCAAGTGACCACCAGGATCGTTCCGACCATCATACTTTCCAGTGTGGTAAACCTCAGTATCACCAAAACGTACCATCATCAATCTTCTACATTTCTACCATCCATCAATTGATGCCTTATGTGTCGCCCACCAGCGTGCTGGTGCAGCCTTCAATGCTTCGTTCAACGCTAACAATCGCTGTGGTTCGAAAACTCTTTCTTCGAACTCCGTCAGAAAGTCAGATAAGCCAGGTAATCCTTCATATACTGGTAGTGTGACCGTTTCAGTTGCAACACGGCATAATGACCGCATGATCAACCCACACTTACGGAGCGACACTTCGTGCAAGCGGTTCTACAAATATTCTAGCGCATCATCAGAGTCGGATGACGCAGAGCTGTCGCTGCACCATCCCAGCTCACCATTGGCAGTCGGATGGATATAATCTTCAAAGATATTGAATGCATGGTCCCATCCACTGGGATCGTCATCCATCACTAGTTCTATGTAGCGGCGTCCTTCAGTCAGATCCAATAGGGTGATAACTCCGAGATCGCGATTTTCAAAAGTCATCATTCATCGCTTGAAGTTGATTATAGCTCCACTATCATTAGCCCATCCAATCCCCAGTAATGCGGGATAAGAGCTTCCTCCTTCAACCACTTATATTACATCAAAGTCGGCATATGTTTTCATTCCCTCAATGTCCACCACCATTCGTGGAACTCTCCCAATCAGTGTCACTTTAGCGTGATTAGCTAACCGGAGCTGTACAGGGGACCAGCTCAATGGGGGACTCCCCATCTTCTGCCAAGCATGCTTGGTCAAGATGTTGACATCCAAACCAAGATCTAGAATAACTGAATCGACATCATAGTCACCAATTTGAATATTCATCCGCATCTCCTTACCCATCTTCCGTCGTTGTAAGGAATTAACCACAAACTCTTGTTGATCCTGGGCCGGTCGTCACAACAGAGCTTCAATCGCAGCAAGAGCATTGGGATCTCTTGCCAAGGATAAGCAATGTTCCAAAAATGCTTGAAGTGTACTGAACTGCCGCGACGGGTCAGCCTCTGAATTCATATCAAAAGTAGAGGGCATGTCATGCATAACAGCTTTACCTCGGTCTTTTTCTAGTGCACGGCGTGCTTGAAGAAATGCCTCCCAGACCACATCAATGTCAAATGATACCTTCTTTTGTCCGGCTAACCGGATCATTGAGCTGTCCTCTCTAGTTGTCTTTCCTCCACAAGTGACTACCGCAACGGAAGCATCTTGCGGTCTTGGCTCTGCAGAAATTGTCGCGATGCTTGCACCCTGGGTCTGGTTCAACGACGGATTCCCGGGTGGGTTCACATTATGATTCTGATTTGGCTGGATATTTTGGTTCTGCACTGGTTGATGCACTTGGTTCTGGGTAGGCTGCTGTGCCTAGGGTTGGCTCTGCAACTGGGGAGTATTCCCTACTTTCCATCGTGCAATCAATTGTGGAAAATTTTCAACTATGTGATCGTTAACAAAATAGAACGTACACTGGTTCTGCAGCAGTGGGCAGTCCCGCTAGTAGTGTCGCCATACCACACAGTGATAGCATTGAACAGGTTCGCGACCACCTCATCCTCCTCCACGACCAAATCCTCTGCCACGTCCTCCCCAGTATCCTCCCCGAAATCCTCCCTGCTGGTACTGTTGCTGCATTGGTGCTGGTTGCATTCCTTTCCCTTGCTGTGCATATTGTGGTTGTTGTACATACTGTGGCTGTTGTGGAGCCATCTGCATCGGAGCATATTGCAGTTGCTGCTGCTGTGGTACAAACAGCATCTGCAGTTGAGGTAGCGCCTGGGCTACCTGTGGCTATGGTTGCAATTGTTGTACAGCATGTTGGTCGTCCTTTACATAGAATGCATCATACATTCTTTCTTGTAGCAACCCGTATGCACGGCAATCTTTGTTGTCATGACCCACCGATTTGCAAAATGTACAATAAAGATTCCTCGGGGTTGTGACCATTTTCTGCATATATGGGCAATTTTCATGGCTGTGCCCGTATACCTGGAAGACATGACACCACGGCATGCTACCACCATTCAACGGATTTGGCGCTCCTGAAACCAAATAATTGCGGAAATCTGGGCAATTGTCCTTTGTATGCCCTTCTCCTAGGCATCGCGTACACCATAATTCATCGCATTGTTCCTTGCCCTTCTTTAAATCTTGCAGCTGTATAGTCAAGTTAGCGAGCTGTGTCTCTATCTGCGACATCCCAGCTGCATTTTCTCCAATCGGTGACACCTCCAATCGCATTGCAATCTCTAGAGCTTCACTGGGCGTCGAGATGTTTTGTTGCTTCAATGGTAGCCGAATGTGTGGTAGCAGTGGCGCAATGAACCACTCTTTATGTTGTACGTTGCTCATATCGAAACTAACCCTTGCCATCAGCGTCTTGAATCACTGGTCGAAATCCCACACCGTCTCATTGGGATACTACTTAATTTCTTTCAATTCCGTAATATACTGAGCCTCCGACTTGGGATTTCTGAATTATGCAATCATTCCATCCCGGATCTCATTTAGTGACTTCTCTGGGGCTCCTGTAGGGACTAGAACAAACTTCATAAACCAATTTAATGCACGACCTCGCATAGTTGTTGCTAACTACCCTTTTTTAGCAGCAGCATCAGTGATATGTTTGACGGTCTAGACTGCTTCACACAAAAAACCAATACTATTCTGGGTTGTATGTCCCACTCCCGTGGAACAACGTTAACTTAGCATCATCACCCACCATTCTGGGCTTCCTTCCTCCTTTCGCTGTACTAATACCGATTAACTTTTGTGGTATTGAAGAACTTGGCGGTGTCGAAGTGGTATTTCTTGCTATCTGAGAGATAGTGAGCGGAGGTGTGGGTACTTTGGTGCTGAGGTTTGGTCCTACCTCTATCCTGGGCATAGCCTGGTTTTCCTTGTCAGGACTGTGAGGTCGCTTCGTCCCGTGTGGTCTTCCTTCATGGCCTTGCGGTTCGACCATAGTAGGACCTTCTCCTGTCCTCTGCCTCTTTTCCTATCGGAACCTCGCTCCTCCCCTCGTAAGACCACTTTCTTCCATGGCTTCACTCACAGTCTCATCATGACCTGCACCCATCTACCCCTTATCATTCCATGTACCACCCCCCAACTGTCGCGGTACCCACGGCCTCCTCCCACCAGGATGCCTACTGATCAAGATGCATTTTCAGTATACCCTTTTCCCAAATAAGCATCTTAATCGACAATTGAAGCGACAGTAGAAATCTGCCCCGAGGTTCGCGGAAAAAATATCTTTCGGCTTCACTATAGGATTTTTGAGTATCAACCACGAACTCTATGATATAGCCCTCTAGGATGCTATCTAACCACACTTTGACATCCCGCGATGCTTTATTATGAACCTCCTGTAGCTCCTGAATCAACTCAGGGGTCTAGGTCGTTGGTTCACCACCCTGGAAGTTCCTCTTCTGGAAGGTCAACTTCACCAACCACTCATACAAAATGGCTGGGAATTCACAGAAGAACCATTCATGCGGTCCATCGTGAATATATCTATCCACCCACTGATCTACTGTCAGTCGAGTGTTCTGGATTTCTTCTTCAGTGAATTCTTGCAGCTTTTGATCAAACCATTCATGGATCTCGGGTTTCGTCGAGTGCCACAACATATCCGCCTTTCACTTCGCACACAGTCACAGTAACAGAACCATTTGTTGACTCAAACCCAGTCGACAAGGGTTCCCATCACTGTCGACACCAACCCACCGCGATCTCCCTGAGCACTGGCCCAGATAGGTTTTACCCTCCCCAGGAACACCTCCAAAGCAGATGAGGTCTCACCCGAGGTGATCAAGGGAGAGTGGACGGAACCATGTTTCCGCTGAATGAAAGAGGATGTGTTTGGAATCCGCTACTTAATCTTATTGCAACATTCAATGGTAAATCTATGCATTCACTTCGACATTATTGTACTCATAGCATCATTTAATGGAAACATTCATTGTTGCAGCAGATTATAATAGTAAAACGATTATTGCATCAAAGAAACATTGCATTATCATCAAAAGACAGAAGACACGCTAGGATTGCACGGAATAGTTTCATCACATCATATTATTACCGCAAAAACCCAATACAATGCCTCTGCAGATCACATACTTCAGCAATATCTCTTGATCTCACAAAACCACATATCAAAGCTCTCTTTTTCTTCCTCCTCTGACCTACAACTTCTTGTCTATATATAGGCTTCTGCCTTTACAATGCTTGTCCACTTACTAACAGCTTCCTAACCGACTCTTGGACAAAAGACCCAAAATCTAATTGACACGGTCCAAATGACCCAGAAAGCCACCTACTGCGGTACAATTAGCTCAAAATTACATCTCATATGGTCCAATGACCCAAAAACCCACCTATTGCAGTACAAACAACTCAAAAAATACGTAAAACAATCGAGCCTTCTTCCTTCTGCGACTTCGTCTAACGTGGCATTAGCGATGCTGCGATTTCTCCTTATCAAACTGCCTGCCAACACAAGCCCAACTGGATCAAGAGAGATTAGAATCCTTGGAACAATATCTTAAGAAGGAGCAACAAAAGGTTGAAGAGCTCAAACAACAATTACTAGAAATGTGAAGAAGAAAATCAAACCTTAAAAAGACAAATAAAGTCTTCACAAGAGGAGCTACACAATTCAAGACAACAAACAGCCACTAGCAAGGAAGAGGCCGAGAGTTTAAGACAGGAAGTTGCTAACTTCAAGGAAGAAGTAAAGGAGCTAAAAGACCAGCAGACCATTAATGAGAAGATCAAGGAAGAAATACAAGAATCGAAAAGACTTGAAGAAGAAATTAATTTGCTTAAGAAGAAGCTTGATGAAGAAACTATTAAAACAAAGTTTGAGAACAACTCAAAGACTTTAGATGACATCTTGAGCAACCATATACCATCAAGTGATAAATCTGGATTAGGTTATGACAAAGAAAAGAATTCAGAATATTTGTCTCCTACACTCCAAGATAGAAGTAAAAGAAATTATGTTGCTGCACTAAAAGGTCCAATTATTAAGAAGGAAAGTCAGAAGTCTTCTTCCTCCTCTCATAACAAGGACAAAATTGATATGATGCCTAAAAGGCCAATGACTAGCAGGGTCCAACAAATGTTTTTTGGTCAATGCTACACATGTCATAATTTTGGACATATGGCTAGAGAATGTAAGCTAAGGAAGAGTTCTTCAATAAAATCCCAAGAACAAAGGAAGGGATGGAAGAGGATGGAAGCTGTGAAGCAAAAAAGTCAAAGATTCCTCAAATATGAAGGAAGTTTCTATGGATATGGCCACTATTGTCACAAGTTTGGTCACAAGGCTGTTGATTGCAGAATCAAGAGAAAATATCTAAGTAGGAAATCCAAGAAACAAACAAGGTCAGTGAGCAGGGTGCCTTATGGAAAGACGTGGAGAAGAAAGTAAGACTCCAAAGATGATGAGAAGCATAATAGTGTTGCAAATGAGAATGACATCCATCATGATGGAAAGCAAGATGAAAATATAAAATAACACACCGATGGAGATGAAGATGATGAATAAGAAGTTGGTGATGATGGTGGAACTGAAGATGAATGTTTTTTCTAAAAAATCCCATGACTTAGAAGAGAACCAAAAAAAAGGCATTAGAAGGGATCATATACTTGGGGGGAGTTAACATCATAAAATCGCAATTGGTACTTGAAAATAATCTTTTTGTAAGAAGAAAAGGATGTGTTGAGGTTGTCATCAAAACAAGAAGAAGAAGATTCATAAGATTACTTGGTATTTGAAGATTATCTTCCTCAAAGACAAGAATCAGAGTGTCAGATTGAAGTAATGATTAACTGGTGTAAAAGAACTGAAATAAGAATGTTGATAGGTAAGCTTGGACATAAGAAAAGAGTTGCTTCTACAAGGATGAACTACATAATCCAAACATAGTAAGGAAAAGGGAAGTAACCTTTAGAATGCATGAGTAAAATGAGTCTAGGCAAGGTCAAAATCTCAATGTTCTATGAGAAACTCTATTGAGAAAGAACACTGAATCCTTAAGAAGTTTCGTGAGCATACACATATATGCAAAAATTGGATAAAAAGGTGCAAAATACATTGAATATGATCACCTAGTAAAAGAGATACTATCCATCCATGATATATGGAAATCATGATCAAATAAGCAAGTACATAATTCAGATGGGAAGACTAACTGTGAAAGACTCATTAATAGAACATAAGGCAGCACTATGATAGGGGGAGTTTATGAACTCATCATCCAGATTATCATTTGGTTATCAGTCAAGGTCAGCTACAAGATGCTAATGGTCAGCACCAGGTCCAAGTTAACAAGAAGAGAAGAAAAAGAGGTAAGAAGAATTATATTGGAAAAAGAAGGGCAGTTTTCTAAACAGAGAATGACTGGAATTTTTCTATCAAGTTGATTACATCAAAGGGCATAATAAGTTATCCTTTGTCATTGTTGTCAAAGGGGGAGAAGGTTTAGGTGTTACCATCAATGCCAAAGGGGGAGATTGTTGGAAATATGGTTGGAATTGATGTCAAAGGATTTCAATAATGACAAAAGAATAACCAAGGACATGATGACAAGAGTGAACTCAGTGAAAGATAAAGGTAGTGATGACATGGCAGGGATGATGATATGGCAGATATGATGACATGGCATGGAATGTATGATGATGTGGCATGAAGTTGAAAATACATATGATGGTGTTCTGGTGCTATCAGAAAGTCATTGTTGCATTCTGATATCATTCTGGAGAAATATGGCAATTTGGTGAAAACCAGGAAAATGACGAAGTATAGGAAAATTGGTCCAAGTAGCCTTAAGAAAATGCCCGCCATAATTCATGGTTTGAGAAAAATGCCCGCACCATGGTACCAGGCTATAGATTGTTATAGTGGCTATCTAGTCATGGTCTCATTTTGTCTTCATCACTTGTGAGGAGAAATTTCTAGGTCTGCCAAAACAGGGTTTTGCACTAGAGCAAGTAAAAATGGCCAAGTAGCCTCAGGAAAATGCCCGCCATAAAATATGGGTTGAAGAAAATGCCCTCACCATATGGGAATCTTTCCTGGTATTTGGAATACTTGACCATGTATTAATATTGTCTTGGAAGTGGTTGAGGAAGAAGTTATGGACTTGCCAAAACAGTGTTTTAGGTATATTAGACCAGCTTAAGAAATTAGCCTAAGTATGGAATTAATGTTAAATTTGTTTAAGTGGCCTCAGGGAAATGCCCGCTACATCTCATAGGATGATGAGAAAAGTATTTTGAGAGTGTGGATCTCTAGAGTGTTTGTTGGTGCATCCAACCATGGTCCCAGATGGTCCAAAAGGTCTTTAAGGAAAAAGATACGGATCTGCCAAAAGTGCCTCCTAGTCATATTTGCACTACTCCAGTAAAATGCCCTCCTAGGGAAAATGAAGAAGAGTCTGAGGGTGAAACAAGTTGTGTTGTGCTCAGTGAGGTGTCCTACATCCTCTGGTATCATTGTTTCATGGTTTTGGTGAAAAGAAAAATCCACCTTAGGTTTTGGACAAATTGTCTAAATATAAAAACTCCTTGTAAATCTACCCAAGTAGCCTTTATAAAATGCCCACCACCTCGTGTATATGATGGATAAAATTATTCTAAAGGTACATGGACTTAGATTGTTTAGTTTTTCATCTGATCATTGTATTATCTTATCCAAAAGGGGTTTGAGGAAGAAGATATAAGTCTGCCAAAAGTGCTATCTGGCATAGTTTGCACTATCCCAGTAAAATGCCCACCAAGGTCAGATGATGAGGTTGCAGGAGAGAATATTGGCATGGTTGGAGTCTATGATATTCCTCACATTGTGTATGTCTCACTTTCCAAGTTTGATGAAAAAATAAAATCACCTTGGTGACCTAGGGTTTGAAGAAATTTGTCTAAGTGTCAATAAGCAGTTTGGAAGACCACTTTCAAATGCCTGCCAGATGTTAGGTGTATGTCAATAGGTTCATCAATTGGCATGGATCTGTTCTTTGTTGAATTGGCTATCCATCCATACTTTCAGGTTGACTTACAATGGTCACATATGCAAAATACCAATATGCCAAAAGTAAGAAAAATACTATTTTGCATATTGAGAAACACAAGAAAATTGGCTTTGAAAACAGGAGTTTGAGAAGCCATTTTGTAATGCCCGCCAGAAGCTCTATTTGGGCTAATAATTTTTTCAAAAAGTGTGAGTCTCTTCTTTGATGATCTATCCAACTAGCCACAGTCTCAGATCTCAATGTGATGTTCACAAGTGTGAAAAAGAGATCTACCAAAATAGAAGAAAAAATTGTGTTTACATATAAAGACAATTTTGACTAAGTGTCAAAAACACATGGTTGATGAGGGATTTGGAAATGCCCGCAAGGGCTTGTGGTATGGACATAAAGGGGCCCAGTGTAGGAGGGCCTAAGGCATAAGCCCGCAAGGGTTTAATATGCCCGTAGTGAAGGCTAAGGTAATCCCAAAGAAGGTTGGGGATGCTCGCAGAAGGGTCTTTAGGAAGCTCGTAGGCATGAATAGAAGCCAGCGGTTGAAGAAGATCATGCCCGCATTTTGGGAGAAATAGAGCACGTCGATGAAGAGTGGAAGAATCCCACAACCTGAGATGATGAAGCCAGCAAGCCAGGAAGATGATCTCAAAGTTTTAATTAGCTGATTAATTAAAATCTGTAAATAGACAGAGACTTAATTAATTAATTAATATAGTAAGAAATAGAATTAATATCAATATCAAAGATTTGAAGAGGTGCAAAGATGAAAGAACATGAGTTAATTCTATAAGGGTGAAATGATTAAATGATTAACAGAGTTCTGTATTAAATGTTAATCAAACTGAGTTTTTGAAAAGGTATGAAGAAGAAAGGGCACGAGGTATGTTTGAAGAGGTGCAATGATTGAAAGGTAAGTTGTGTGATATATAAACACACATTTGAGATGGAAGATGTGGGTCTTAGAAGTCTATGTTGTAACAACAATATGAGAAGATAGAGACCTATTAAAGAGATTCTCTGATGTTTTATTGAAGGTTCAGTAAGGAACATAAATGCTGGGTTATAAAGTGAATAATATGAAGCAGCTTTGAAGATCAGAGAAAGAGACCAGTGAGTGCACATTCAGGATAAAGAAGTGCAGAATGAAGGACAGAGTATGAAGTTGAAGACCCTTGTAGCAGTAGGGAAGAGACAAAGTAAAGATAGCAATAGACAGAAATTGAAGAAGGTCTGAGAAATTCAAATATATCAAAATTAGGGTGGCAGGGTGGTGCTAGGGCAGGCTACATGCCTGCAAGGGGGCTATAGCCTCCTTCCAGTAGTGGCTGGTAAATAGGGTGTAGTTGCATCCTTGTCTGTAGGGGCAGGCAGAAACCAGGGTGTGGGTGCATCCTTCAGTTGTGGCTAAGAAACTTGGGGATGGGGGTCTCCAGCAAGTGGTAGCTTGCAAAATCTATTGTAAATATAATTTTGCAGTATAGAAAGAGTTGGTGGTTTTCCCAATTGGGCTTCCATGATAAAAATCTATGTTATGTGTATCTTTTTTTATTCCATGTTTTGATTAAAGTTTAAATAAGTGGTTTAAATGGTAAAATTTATCAATACTAATTCACCCCCCCCCTCTCAGTATTGACCAGCTTCCAACAACTTCGTAAAATTAAACGTCGTGTGAATTTTAATTTCATCCGTCATTTTGAAGTGCATTTTTATTTTTACATGTTTGTTTTATATATATATATATATATAGGTTGCATTTTGGACACACACCTCAGGTAACGTGGCATAAATCTTCAAGACACTGGGTGTGTCCTTGGGGGCAAGTCTCGAGTCAAGTGCTGTCACTTGATCTTGATTCCTCCATTTAGGCTTAACTCCTAACGGAGCCAAGGGGGGTAGACCCTAAGAAAAGTTACTAAGGCTTTATTAGTTCTTAGTTGTGAAAATGAAAGTTCATTTCGGAGTTTTGAGAATGATCCACTATTTTTGTCACGGTCTTGGTTAGGTAAACTTGACTCGGTCATGGTTTTTGGTCCCATGGTATTTGGTGGCCAATTGTATTGCTTGTAAAGTAGCCTATTTAAAGGTTTCAAAGATATTAAACCTTCTTCGCCATTATGCGTGTGCTTGGTTTAATCATTATGTTTATTATGTTTTTTTTTCTTATTATATTTTTATATTATATGAAGCAAGATATGAGAATTCAATGTTTCATATAATTATTATAAATGTTATTTAAAAAAACTATTATTATGACAAGTAAAATTAAGATTTAAACCTCAAATAAAAAATAATGTTAAAATTACAACGTGATATAAAACTTTGTTAATATGCAAAGTAATACGTCAAATTTCAACCCTACCTCCATATCAAACCAATCCCAATAAGCTCCATTCTACAAATAGATAATTTAAGGCTTCGTTGGACTCCGATCAGTCTGTACCACCTTCATTGGCCACAAACATATTTAAATAACAGGTTATTAAAATGTTCTTCGTTTTATTTAATTAATGAGGAGAATTTCCATGCATATAAAGAGTTAGTTTTTTTTCTTAAAAATAGAGATCGAGGAGGTTTTAATTATTTATTTAATACAAGATTTTGGCTTACATCATTATCAAGATTATATGTCACAAAAATCCAAGTGGTCCAATCAAAACATTGATTCCTGTGTTATGTTTTCAAATATATATTAGTTACAATCAATTGATTCCTCTCTTATGCTTTCAAATATATATTAGTCACCCTCAATTTTTATTTTCGATGAGTAGTTTATTCTAAAATCATATAGATTTGGCCACGCATTGGATTTTTAATTTTCTAGGAGTAGTTTATTTTGAAAACATACATTTGGAGGGGACTCTATGCATATTACATGGGGAGAATAAGTTTATAATCTTAGAGATATTTTTCAGAGGGACGGATTGTTAATGGTATTGTTTTTAATTATTGAATATCAATAATATTTAATTTTCGTTCATTTGGATTTAAGAGAAAGAATATTATTTGATTTGGATAAACATTTATTTTGATATTTATATTTCCCGGTTGTTATTAAACGAAGGAGGTGTTTCATAGAAATTATTTAGTGGAGGAGGGTATTTTGAAAATTCAAATACTTACAAAATAAAATAAAAATTATACGACTGATTCTAAACAATAAATAATTGATATGGGAATCATTTAAAAAAAAAAGAAATCGATCGGGAACATGAAGGTATCATCTCTATAAGTGTTGTGATGAGATTAATTTTATTTGGTGATGAATGTTCTTATTCCAAGCAAGTTTGGCTCGAAATTGAAGTTTTAGTGGGTTGAAGATGTGTGGTTTAGTATTTCTATAGAAGAAGGTTTGGTATTTCTATGGAAGGTCTTAGGAAATTATCTAAAATTTTTGTGTTCAAAGCTTATAGTGCTATGCCCTTGATTCTTTCATGGGTAATCTAGCTAGCCAGACATGTTAGCTTATTTGATGATATGAACATACCCCTTTGTAGTGTGCAACTCAGGAGATCAATATTTTAAAATGTTTTCCTTAAAGCGAGCATTTCAAACTTGCTACACAAATTATGATTGAAGTTGTGGATAAGGAGGGCTCATGGGAATTATTTGATGATGTTGCTGAATGAGAGCCTTAGAAATGTGTGGCAAGTGGTGTATTTTGTAAAATGGCTTTAAAGTTGTTTTTAATGTTAGCAGGTGAGAAAGGGATGAGAAAGGGTCTCCAAACTACAAGTTTTTGGGGACTCAATGGTTGTAATGTAATGTATTAGGGTTGAACAAATTTGTCATAATTTTCCATTGCTTTCATTGTTGGAGGAGATTCGTGGAACTTACCATTTGTTCAATTCTCTATCATTCAATAAAATTTGCAAGGAAATAATTTATGATGTTGATTCATCGTCAAAGTTTGGTGTTAACATGGTTGCTAGGCAATGGCATATTGAGGAAATTCATGAGGGGAAAGCATGGGTTATTATCACCCTCCTTTATATGATATTCTACCTTTATAATTCCTCTATATCTTGTTTGGCTAGTCTTTTGTTTGGGATGCTAGTACTCTGGATTGTTTTATAGTTTTTATATATGCAAGGTTTGTCCTTGAAGTTATTTGATTATTGCTATCTTTCTTGCTTATCTTTACGGTCCTCGAGAGATATTTTGATCTATTATGTGTAATTTCATGCGAATTATTTGGGACATTTATATTAGTTGAGATTTATGTAGTATTGTGATCATACAACACTCTTTTTTGAAGTTTGCAAAATTGTTTTTAATTCGATGAAATATTCTTAAAGCATATAAAAAATAATTTTGTTATTTCAATACAAATTGAAAAAAAAAACTAAAACATAAGCAATAATATCTAATATTTTTTTAAATAAATAAAAGTAATTTATTTTCATGTGGTTCATAGCATTGGCGATTAGTGCTCACTATGTCCACGGAAAACCCGCTGATATTCCATGAGGAATGTGGGAAGGTCGAATATTGTTGTTAAAATTATGGCTCAATAAGAGCATCAAGTATGCCCATTAAGAATTCCAACATGACACTTATAAAAATTGAATCTAGGTGGGGAGGGTAACAATCATTCCTCCCAACCACCTAAGCTACGTCCTATAAACTAAATAAATAAAATTATTAAAATTAAAAGTTTTTAAAATATTACTTTTATATTTTAATATATTAAAAATATACAATATAAAAAATATACAATATTAATAAAATTGAATAAACTTTATATTATTAGATATAAAAAATATATTATTTACTTTTAATTTTTAATTATTTTTCAAATTAATTAATTTAAATATGATTATGTATTTTTAGAATATTCTACTTCATCATATTAATAAATAGTAACCTTTCATGTCTTTACCAACTATAATCCCTCATAAAATATAAAAACTTTTCAATTAACAAATGAAAAGTTGTTTCTTGGTTGTTCTTTTGAAAACTTATTTTTATTGATATGCTACTTATCAAAATAAATGAAAACCTCTTATTCATGAAACACGAGTTGTTTTGTGTTGCGTTTTTTAACATTTATTTTATAGATACACCAATTTTTATATTCATAAATAATTATAAAAAATAAAATTAAGTTAATTTTTTTTAAATTTATTTATAAATAATTATAAAAATTAAAAATAAATTTTAAATTTAAATTATATAAAAAAAATTAAGTTTAAAATTAAATTTAAATAAATAAATTTAAATTTATATATTCATTTATTTAAATTTAAAAATGTATAAAAATAATATATATGTTAGTTTCAAAATTTCTTTTCCCATCTATCAATCTTATCTATCTAAACTAAATGTAATTATGAATAAGAATAAAATGAATGTAGTTAGTGAAATGACAATAGTAAATCTTAATATTAAGATGAAGTAAATTTTAAGATTAAAATACAATTAAGAATAAAATGAATGTAGTTAGTGAAATGGCAATAGTAAATCTTAATACTAAGATGAAGTAAAATTTAAGATTAAAATACAATTAAAAATTATATTGTGAGATGAAAGATAATTTAATTTTTATAAATTATAAAAAATTGAGATTAAAAAAAATTAAAATTTTACAAATTAAGAAAAAATTGTTAAGTTAGTTTTGGGTTTATAATTTCATTAATATAATTATAAAAAATTATTTTGTTTTATAATATAATAATAAAATTAATAGCTAATGATGTGGATTGTCTTTACCTTCAATTTGTTATAGTCACCATCCCATTCATCCAACTTAGCATTATGTAGTTTTTAAAAACAACTACCATTAGTCATTGTTCTACACATCCTCTTTGGTTTGTTGTTGTTGATATGTGACATATGTCACTCCCTAATTTAAGAAATGTAAGCATAGTTTGAGATTCAAGGACCTAAAGTATTAGTGCCATGAGACTAGAAGAACCCAATTTCCAACATTAAAGCTTTGTTTTATTCAACATAGAAATTGTTTATTTGGGTATTATAGTTCTCTTGACATCAAATTAGACATGCTTCTTTTGGTGTTTTGCAAAGATATTGTTGGCACAACTCTACTTCGACTAGGGTTCACTTAACTAATCACCAACAAAACCCAAGACACCAACCCTTTCGGCATCACTTGTAAAGCAGGTGAAGTCTAACCTGAGGTATCTATGGGAGCTGCAGGAACTAGATTTATGCAATAGCGAAGGGGTGTGACATGATTCTATCAAGCATAACATTTCATACCTCGACAGACACAAGAATTCCATAGATTATAGAATTTCCATGGATATCACTTAGCTAGCCACGACATATATTTATTAACTAAGCAATAGCCACATTATTCATAACTTCCACATCAATTAACATTTATTCATCTATATGCAAAATGCAACAAAATATCATAACACATCATAAAATCATTCACACACATTGAACACCACATATAATGTGGAAACCTAAATGAGAGAAAACCACGGAAGTGCTTTCTTTATTCATGAGTCACAGTAAAATAACCACATCATGTTTGCATCAACAACTTACAGATTTCTTCATTTTCTTTACAAATTATCTATGCACACAGCCTGTGGATCATGCATCTCTCTCTCTTTAACAGTACAAAAAGTCTTCGACATAAACCCAAAAAATCTTCAGAATTACTTTTTTTACATCCAAAAGACCAAAAAGGATAACCAAGGCTAACCAACTAACAACCTCAAAATTCCCAACCCGTTACATATTTATAGGGTGCACACAGCCTGCCCCACTCCCACTACTCCACTACTCCAATCATAAATGTATGTGGACACAAAATACTAACTAACTTAACCAACTTCGCTCTTGACATATTCAAAATACCCATCTTCCTTAGTTCTCGGTCGCTACATTAGAGTTCACCCTTTTTCGTCGGACCACTTCGCTTTAACCCTATTCACACCAAAACTTATTTCCAAGTGTACAAAACTTTACCCTGCCCAAAAGGCACCCAACACTCACATGTGGATCATCCTGAGCCACTTCAAGGTTGTGTTGCAGGTGTCTTGGACTTCGACATAAAATATTCATACTTATGTTTGATATCTTTGACAATCTACTACGTTCTATCTCTATGTTGGAACACTTCTTGTACCCAATCTCTAGTCAAGTGTGCTTGCGCTTGTTGCTCACTCCATTCCATCATTTGTTGCACTTCGATCTTCACTCCACTAATAATTTCGAGCACCCTTTCTACTTCACCCGGGAGTTATTCGACCTTCTCAATCCACCTCTGCTGCAACACAAACTAGACTTCAACCTGGACTAACTTTGAGACAGCTTCACTTCGACGCAAACTAGACTTCGACACAAAAATAACTTGGGGTTTCCTCTTTTTTTTTATGTATATGCATGCTCAGTGTGGAAATGTGTGGCTTTCCCTGTAAGGTTTCAACTAGCTTCCATTAAATAAACCCTTTAGAGGCTCTCCATTTAGTTTTTGCAATTTTACAACACCTCCTTTTGTCACATAATTAATCACATAGGGTCCTAACCAATGAATTCTTAACTTACTAGGATGTTTAAAGAACATACTATCGTATAGGAGTATTAGACCTCCTCTCTGGAACTACTTCTTCATGATGTTGCGATCATGTCATGCCTTCTCTCAATCTTTTTGGACTTGTTGAAATCCATCTATAAATCTATCCTCCTCCAATTGAAGCAGCTGCAACAACCTCTCCTCGACAGCACCAGTGTCAGACATACTTGTGAATGCAACAACCCTAAAACTTGGCATAATGTACTCCATTGGCATGACAACTTCTTGACCATATACCAACATGAAGGGTGTCTGACCCGTCAACTTCTTGTAATTTTTTCTATATGCCCATAATACTACAAGAATCCTTAGATCCCAATCGTCGTGGTTTACATTACAGACCTTTGTCAAAGCATGTTCCAATATTTTGTTGATAGCTTCAACATACCCATTAGCTTGTGGATCATATGGAGTACTCTTCCGATGATAAATTTGGAACTCTTGGTTAAGTGCCTCAATAGTTTTATTAAGAAAATGAGATCCTTGATCACTCAATAAAACTCATGGGAGGCCAAATCTAGTAACTACATTTTGAAACGAGAACTTCACAGTAGTCGTAGCACTACAATCCTTCATCGGTTCGGCTTCATCCCACCTAGTCAAGTAATATGTCGCAGTAATGATGTAACCTGCTCATCATCTCTTCGCATGTGGGTTGATGGGTCCCACAAAGTTAACATCCCATTTTCCAAAAGTTTGCAAAGTCACTTGTGGTACCAATGGCATCTCATCCCTCCTAGATGGTTTTCCTATTCTCTAACAAACATCACAAGATTGGAAATATTCCTTATCATATTTATGAAGTGTAGGCCACCACAACCCTACTCGCAATAACTTCTAATCTGTAGCCTTTTCTGCGTAGTGGCACCCTGCAACACCTTCATGAGCTTCGATCAAAATCATTGGTCACCCATGCTTCATAACACAACGTCTTAATACTTCGTCTAGTCCCAACTTGTATAACTGACTTGCTATCAGTTGATAGTCCATTTCTTTGAAAAAAAATGTTTCTTTTGATTGATAGATAACCCCGTGGGTGCCATACCTGTTGTCAAATAATTTACAATATCTTCAAAGTATTCACCCACCATTTTGACCAAAAACAGTTGTGCATCTAAGAGGTTGTCATGCAAGTTAACTAGTTCTTCTCCTGTTTCTAGCCTCAACAGGTGGTCAAGTCCCACATTTAGCCTTCTTGGTTTAATTATAATCTCAAAATCATACTCCTTGAACAATAGGAGCCACCTGCAGATTCTCCCCCCCAACACTGGCTTGTTTACTAGGTATCTCAAAGCAGAATGACCTGTAAACATTTTAAAATGAGCCCCTAACAGATAATGTTTGAAATTCTATAGTGCATAAACCATAGCTAATCCTTCTCTTTCTGTCGTAGTATAATTTATTTCTATAGTGGATAACTTCCTGCTAGCAAATGCAATAGGATGATCAATAGATCCCTCTCCTAGTTGATCCAAAAATGCACCCAATGCAATGGATGAAGCATCAATATGAACATGAAACTCTTTCCACCAGTCAGGAAACACTAAAATAGGGGCTATCACCATCTTCTCCTTCAATGTGTCGAGGCTCTACTGAAACTCCTTGTTCCACTGAAACTTAGTATCCTTTTTCAATAGCTTCTCCATCGGTGTTGTGATATATGCATATCCTTTGATAAATTTCCTATAATATCCTATATGGCCCAAAGTTTTCTCAATTGTCGAACTGATGTTGCCGGTGGAAAATCTACTGGAATGGTGATCTTCGCAGGGTCCATCAACAAACCTTGTTTAAAAACCACATGACCGAGCAATATACCAAATGGGGCACACAAAATACACTTCTTCAAATTTAGTCATATCTGGTATTGTCTACAACGATCTAACACCAGCTTGAGGTTCTCAATATGGTTTTTTAATAATCCGTAGACTGTCAAGTCATCGAAGTAAACCTACGGAAATCTATGTATGAACTCCTTAAAGCATGCGACCAGGACCCAAGAAAAAATAGCAAGTGCATTCTTTAGACCGAAGGGAATCACTGTATACTGATAGAAACCCTATTCAGTCGCAAACGTGGTCTTATGTCGATCCTCCTTACTGATTTTAATTTGATGATATCCAGAAAATTCATCCGTAAATGAGTAATCCTCCTAGCCACCCACATTCTCTAATACTTCATCTATAAAAGGTGTTGGGGACAGATCATGCAGACAAACATCATTCAGCTTCCTCAAATCTACACAAATTCGTATTTCACCAGTGTTTTTTTTTTATCTTGGACCACCATTAGACTCTTCGACAGGCTTAATTTCACCAGTGTTTTTATCTTGGGCCACCATCAGACTAATCCATTCAAACTCTTCGACCGCTCCGCTCTTACCTTTTCCTTTTATTTCGGGTTCAATCTGTATGGGCGTTGTTTAATAGGTTTCATATAAGGCTTTAGTGGGATTTTCATCTCTCCGAGATCACCAATAATGCCTTTCACTTCTTAGAACTTAATAGGAAATAAATATTGATATTCATGCAATAGGTCAGTAAGCTTACCTATAGTTTCATCATCCCAATAGTCCCCAATGTTAGTAAATTTTAGGTTTTCAACTGAACCTATGTTTACCTTCTTTGTCTTCAACGGCTGCAAAAAGTTATCACATGTGATCTCAGGACCCTCCAAATCTCGGCTTCCTTCTATTTTTGGAATATGCAAATCTCTCGAATCATCATCCATATCTCCAATAATATTGTAATATTACATTGCTTGCTCAAGTGTCGCAGTCCATTGTGGAAAATTAGGTAACCACACAGATACATCTTCATAAATATTAGTTTTATTATTTGCAATGCAGCGTCTATTGACGGATTCTCATCTTCATAACTGAATGTTTTCCTGAAATTCATATCCATGTCATCCCACTTTGATGTATTATAAAAAATTTCACCAATGAATCAAAATTAAATAAATCATAACCAACCTTGAAAAGGAATCCATTTTTTGTTTTTTTTGTTTTCACTTCCTTGTCAAACCCCATCCCAACGAGCCCACTTGCACAAATAGATAAAGTTAAGGCTTCTTTGCACTCCGAGCAGTCCGTACCACTTTCATTGGCCCACCAACATTTTTAAATAACGGGTTATTAACACAGTTCTTCGTTTTATTTAATTAATTTGAAGAATTTCCATCCACTGACAATTTTTTTCTTAAAAATAGTTTTAATTATTTAATACAAAATTTTGGCTTACATCATTATCAAGATTATATATCACAAAAATCCAAGTGGTCCAATCAAAACATTGATTCCTCTTGTTATGTTTTTTCAAATATATATTAGTCACCCTCAATTGATTCCTCTGTTATGTTTTCAAATATATATTAGTCACCCTCAATTTTTATTTTCGTTGAGTAGTTTATTCTAAAATCATATAAGATTTGGCCAGTAGGCATTGGATTTTTAATTTTCTAGGAATAGTTTAATTTGAAAACATACATTTGGAGGAGACTCTTTATGCATATTACAAGGGTAGAATAATTTTATAATCTTAAAGATATTTTTAAGAGGGACGGATTGTTAATGGTATTGTTTTTATTTTTAATTATTGAATACCAATCAATATTTAATTTTCGTTCATTTATCTTTGAGTTGAAGTCCAGCTATCTAAGGATTTAAGTGAAAGAAGATTATTTGATTTGGGTGATATTTATATTTCAAGGATGGGCTATTTATTCTTAAGGGAAGGAGGAGGGTGTTTCGTAGAGATTATCTAGTGGAGGAGGGTATTTTGGAAATTCAAATATTTCTAAAATAAAATAAAAAATATATGGTTGATTTTAAATTAATATAGTTACTTAACTTGTGGTCAACAAATATCGATAAGGCATAAGTTAAGTGTCATAAATAAATTATTTGTAACTTTTATTATTTGCTTTTCTAGTTAAACGCGGATTTACTGTTATCCATCTATCAACTAAGAGTTATCCATGCATCAGGTTCGAGTTATCCATGCATTAGCTATCAACTATTTTTTATATTCTTTTTTCTTTTATAATTGTTTATTTCGGATTTGGAACTACTACAATAAAATCAATTTGCACTGTACACTTGTCTTATCTTCGTGCAATCTAGGAAAAGTATAGGTGCTAGTCCACCCCAAATTCTAAGATATAAACACCTATCGACGTAATAATAAATAATTGACATGGAATAATCTTCAAAAAAGAAATAGACCAAAAACATGAAGGTGTCCTCTCTACAAGTGTTGTGATGAGACTAATTTTCATTTGGTAATGGAATATTCTTATTCCAAGCAAGTTTGGCTTGAAATTGAAGATATAGAGGCTTGAAGATGTGTGGTCTGGTATTTCTATGGAAGAAGGTCTTAGGAAATTGTCTGAAAATTTTGTGGTCAAATATTATGGTGCTTTGCCCTTGATTCTTTCATGGGGTATCTGGCTAGCCAGACATGCTAGGCATGTTAGCTTGTTTGATGATAAGAACATACCCCTTTGTAGTGTGCAACTCAGGAGATCAATATTTTAAAATGTTTTTCTCAAGGCAAGCATTTCAAACCCGCTACACAAATTATGATTGAAGTTGTGGATAAGGAGGGATCATAGGCATTATTTGATGATGTTGCTCAATGAGAACCTTAGAAATGTGGGGCAAGTGGTATATTTTTTAAAATGGCTTTAAAGTTGCTTTTAATGTTAGCATATGAGAAAAGGGTGAGAAAGGGTCTCCAAACTACAAGTATGTGGGGACTCAATGATTGTGGTGTAATGGATGAGTGTTGAATAAATTTGTCATAATTTTCCATTGCTTCCGTTGTTGGAGGAGATTCGTGGAATTTGTCATTTGTTCAATTCTTCGTTATTCAATAAAATTTACAAGGAAATGAATTATGATGTTGATTCATCGTCACAGATTGGTGTTAACATGGTTGTTAGCCAATGGCATATTGAGGAAATTCATGAGGGGAAAGCATGGGTTATTATCACCCTCCTTTCTATGATGTTCTACCTTTATAATTCCTCTTTAGTTGGTTTGGCTAGTCTTTTGTTTGAGATGCTAGCACTCTGGATTGTTTTACAGTTTATACATATGCAAGGTTTGTCCCTTGAAGTTATCAGATTATTGTTGTGTTTCTTGCTTATCTTTCCATTCATGGAGAGATATTTTGATCTATTTTGTGTAATTTCATGCGAATTATTTGGGACATTTATCTTGATTGAGAATTGATGTAGTATTGTGATCATACAACACTCTTTTTTGAAGTTTTCAAACTTGTTTTCAGTTTGATGAAAATATTCTTAAAACATATAAAAAATTAATTTTGTTATTCCAATAAAATTTTTAAAAAATCTAATAATTAAACAATAATATTTAATATTTTTTAAACAAATAAAAGTAATAAAATTATAAGTTTTTTTAATATTATTTTATATTTTAATATATTAAAATAAAAAAATTGGAAAATGACTAAATTGATAAATATTAAATATTACTAGCACATCAACTTAACTTGTGGTCGGTAAACACCGATAACCCACAAGTTAAGTGCCATGAATAAGTTATATGTTATTTGTTCTGACATTTTTCTAGTTAAACTGGCTGTCCACCATGAACTGTATGTTATCCATGCATCAACTAAGAGTTAACCATGCATCAGCTACCAGTTATCCATGCATTAACTACCAGTTATTTTTGATAATTTTTTTAATTTTTTATTTCAAATTTGAAATGACTGCCATAAAATCAATCTAGGCAATACACTTATCTCATCCTTGTGCAATCTAGGAAAAGTATAGGTACTAGTCCACCCCAAAAACTAAAATATAAACACCTATCGATGTAATTAATAAAATTGAATAAAAAAATGTATTGTTAAAGATAAAAATGTTATTTACCTTAATTTTAAATTATTTTTCATATTAATTTAAATATGATTAGATTTTTTGTAATATTCTACTTCATCATATCAATGAATAGTAATATTTCATGAATAAATTAAAATATGCATGTACCACGTCCTATAATACCTTAATAAATATTAAAACTTTCCATTAACAAATGAAAAGTTGTTTATTGGTTGTTCTTTTGAAAACTTATTTTTATAGATATGCCACTTATCAAAATAAATGAAAACCTCTTATTAATGAAACACTAGTTGTTTTGTTTTTTTTTTACTTTTATTTTATAAAAAGACCAATTTTTATATTCATAAAAAATTATAAAAATTATGTTTAAAATCAATTTTAGATTTTAATTATATAAAAAATAATAATTCTTGGATTAGGTAATTGTTAGTTTGAAAGAGAAATAAATGACGAGTGTTGTGTCTCAAAGAGAGTACAGATCTCTCTTGTAGTATCCCTAATCAAAGTTTAGGAATATTATCTCCAAGTTTCCAACTTTAATTATGTTGATTTTTAACGTTTTCCTAAACAATGGCTTATGAAGGCTTATGAGATGTTCTTGTTCAACAACAATGGAGTGTATGTTTATTTATGATGTCCATTAAAGCTGTGTAGTTAAAGTATGTGTTTAGACTCCACTAATATGTGTCCCAAATAAGATCTGATATAAATTGGAAGCTGGTAAAGAAACTAGGAACAATAGTTCAATTTTCGCCACACCGAACATGTGGTTTCCAACTCTTCCCAAACACTACTAGAGTGAATATGATTATCACAATATCAGTTTAATGGTCTCAAATAGACTCAAATAAAACTAGGTGACCCACTGATAGACTCCGGAGAACTTCCAAAGAAGTATGAAAGACACCCTCTCAAGACTAGTGAGAAACTAGCTCGATTTCTCCCACATATGAATACTAGTTTTTCAACTTGACCTAAACACCTCCTAATCGAATCTAATCCTTCCAAACATATTCAATAAGACTCAAATACATACAAACAAAGATAAATGACTCATTAACATAGCAAGAAGGACTTCTATTAAAGTTTTACAATCAGTACTGTAAATGGCATATAACCATATGAGAAAGATTTATACATGGAATCATCGGTTACTCAAGTATGAACACCATATGAGGAAAACACTTAGATATTTATTATTCACTTTATGAGAAAATTAATGACACCGATTACAATAGTACACGGATCTTACACATCTAGAAACTCATCAAATACTCAATTACAATTGTACAAGTTCAAACCTCTACTAGAAGAGATACAAAATGGAGTAGATCTGATCAAATGGGTACATCTCGGTCATCCGAACACCTTTTTTAATGAAACAAAAAGTGTTTCCCATTGGAAAAAACACTTTTAACACAATGGAATAGGTCTCACATCCAAAAAATTACCATAATGTTTGAAACCATAACCTTCATTCCGGCCCTCCTTCACCGATCCAAGCTCTAAATAAACAAGAAACACCTTCAAATGATAGAGAAGCCTCCAAAATTGCACCCTATGTCACATATAAGTCATATAATTCTCAATAATTATATATACAAGTGAAAATGGATCCAATGGTGTTCCCTCCTCAAGAAAGAACCACAACTCAAACACCAAAATGCCTAGAAAACACCATAAACCTCTGTTGCTAGAACTTGAAATTCCAAACACCTATAGATGAATTCGAACTAGAAATAGAAAAATATATAAACCTGCATCAATTTAAGCTCACTTGATAAATCTTAGTGATACCTCCTCACCTTTCATTCACATGAAGCACAATTATGAAATCTAAGTGATTTCTCCTCTCTTGCTAGCTAGGGTGGAATCTTTCACCATCGAAACTATTTCTGTAGCAAGGGGAACATCTCCCAATATTGAGAATCTAAATGGATATCCAATGCCAAAATTCAAATGACCAAAATCTCCTTCACTTGTCTCTTCACCCTTTTTATAAATCTTCATGGAGTATTTCCCCCTCATTCTAGAATTCTCTCGCAAATATTTAATAAAATTTTAATAAATGTTATTTTTATGAGAGAATGACACCTAGGGTCTAATTTAATTCCTCTATAATGTTATTTGTCCAAATAATAACTTCATATACCTTGGAAATTCGAATTAAAGAGGCTTAGCTTGATTTTGGGGAAGTTACACTAGCATGTGGGCCCACCCCTCTCCTCTAGCACCCTCCTTAGCTAAATTTAGGACCTTAAACATGTCATAGGCTGTCATAAGTTCTCATAAGTTGTCATAGGACCTGATTTTTGTCATAATTTGTCATATATGTCATAGTTTGTCATAGATTGTCATAGATTTGCTAGTTTTTGCCCAGGGAGTTACAACCCATGAGATGCCTCCATGATAGGATTTTGTCCACCTTGGATGGGAGTTACACCACATATTTGTATTCATTCCTCCACTAATACGCCCTCCTTGCCCAATTTTTTCCAATGCCACCATAGAATTTGAATTTGATGAAGTTACAACTCATGCTGAGCCCAACTCAACCTCCTTATGTGCCCTCCTTGTCCAATTTTTCCCAATGTTGCATCATTTCACAATTTGGACATCAACTATACAAATATTTGACCCACATCACCACCGTGATAATTTTTCCTGACTTTACCAAGTGACTTAGGCCAATGCATCCCCCTATTCCAATGTTGTGGTCCATAGAAAAAATTTGGGGACATTACAGTCCTTCCCACCCAAGATTGCTTATCGTCAAGTAATTTAAACCTGGGAATGGTAATGTTTCTCCTTCTTCCCCAACTTATGCTCGTTTATTTTTCTACCTCCTTCCTTAGTGATGACAGTTCATAAGGTTCAATTTCAAGTGGTGTTGATAGCAACTATTGTAGGGGTGTGTATGCACTAATTATCTATCTTACTATGAACTTGGTGAGATTCAATGATAGAAATACATGCAATACTCATTCATTCCTTAGAGATTCTAAGTAATTTTAAAGAAAATAGAAGGGAGTAAGAGAGTATATTACCTATTGAATCTAGCCACTTGAAGAAAATCCCCTTGCTTGAGCATCCATGGCCTTTAGGCCTCTATTTGCAACAACTTGCTAGGTTCTTACCTCTAGCTTCTATCTCTAAGAACGTGAAGAAGTTTGCAAAACTTGAAATCTATCTACCAAACTTGAATTCAAAACTAGATCTAAAACCTAAATTCAAACAAAAATTTGGGGGGGAAAGTGAATTGCATCATATTGAATTGAGGAAAAGAAATACTTACAACCTTGTTGCTTGAGGTGAATCCTTCCTCCTTCACTTTGAGCCAACCTTCTCCATCCTTGACTTTGATCCTTCAAGAGCTTTGTTGAAGATGAGCTTTCCAACCTTGAAATCCTTCCAGCATGCCTTTACTCTCACTTTCTGTCTCTTACGATGCCCCAAATGCATTTCTTTTATAGTATTGGGAAATGGGAATTCATGATTAACCTTTCAATGTGGGATAATACCTTTTCTTGAGTTTTGTTTATTTTCACTCAAAAACCCACTTTTCCATTATTTCCAGGCTTTTAACATTAATTTCCAGTATTTTTAGGACAATTAATACACCTTTGATGTATTCTTTCCACTCCAGGAGTTGTAGAAGCTGGGTTTTGGCCCTTTGAGTGGTCCTAGACTTGGCCTCTTTAGGGAAACCTTTGTCTTCACAAAATTATTCCTTTACATAAGCGGT
The DNA here is from genome assembly GCA_027924585.1 of Larix kaempferi. Lineage (NCBI taxonomy): Eukaryota > Viridiplantae > Streptophyta > Pinopsida > Pinales > Pinaceae > Larix > Larix kaempferi. The sequence continues at coordinate 1,926,373 of BSBM01000386.1, read as the reverse complement.
GGTGAGATGAGAGATTGAAGATCTCAATTGTTCCAAATTTCTAGTCTTCATGTTGAGGCAAAATGGTAAAATGTGCTTATGTCTTCACTTGTTAAGGGTGTTAATTTGATTGTTAACATATGCCCCCTAATGTGTGAGGTATGAAGCAGAGCTAAGAGCCGAAATACATAATTTTTTATACTGATACTCTTCATACTGATACTCTTTATTGATCAAATCAAGGATGAAAAAGGATTATCTCATGGGCGCAGGATTCAGGAGAACACCTGCAAGTCAAACATAGCAGGTTCTCAAATATACAATATCTTCCTGAGGCAGGCATACCCATGCTCAGCAGTAAACAAACATGGCCACGAACAATACACAATGGATCCATGTCAAAAGTAAAATTTTCAGAAGTGTAAACATGCACTTTGATGACTGCGAGAACAAGGTCTTCATCGAACTTCTGACATGGTAGTTTAATCTTGCGCAAATTGGGCGGTGCATCGATGAGTGATACAACTATGTTTCCCAAGCTCTTCAATACAAACCAACGATAGTACGAGTTTATATCATGCGAATAAATGAACTGATGTCGAGCATAATAAAACACCATCTAATTACCGGTCATTGATGTATACCGTTAATAGATGCGAAGAGACCCACCGATAATGATGATGGACGCTAAGGTACTGAGTACAAACTAGCAAGTGTGAATAGATGTTTTGAAGTCAAACACTTGTAGAATCAAATAATAAGGGGTCATTGATGTATACCCATTGTCTTTTGCGAGGAAACCTGCCACTAATGATTACAAGATCCAAGGTACTCCTGGGTTTCTAGATCCATTTCCTAGATGATGATTTGGTGTCAATAGGAATAGATCCATCGGAAGGAGGGCATTAATGCATCCCACATCAACCGATACAAAACAAAGATCAATAGTATGATATAATTTGGTAGAACTGTGAGATCCAACACTGTATACTGACACAAGGAAGGCTGACAGGATTGGTCAGGAATATTTGAGGAATGGACGACATAGTTTGAACTTCCCTTGAACACATAACATGATGCAGAATGGACACTTGGAAACAAAGGACTTGGTTAACTGACCTTAATTAAATCCGCCATTACTAGATGCATTAACGGAAGCTCCATTGGTGACAGGAAGGATAACCCATCGGTGGAGATCTGTTCAAAATACTGGTACAGTTTCCTAAAGGAAATGTAGATGGTGTACTGAAAGTGGATACCAAATTATGTGTTGTGTTCAAGGGCGATAAGGAATGACTGTTGCCATTTTTTCTAGAATACAATATGATATGATTCAATTCTCCCCTTGTTTTGGATTTTTGTGTTTTTTACTTTTGATGCCTTTTTCATTTATTAGCTCAAAAAAAAATAAAAAATGCTATAGTACATGGGAGGTAACAAGTGTTGTATGGGCGTACTCCTATTTTTCAAGGGCACTGGTCAGGCCAAGGCAAAGATCCATATTGCAAACAAGGGCTGAGATAGTTGTGCACACACTTACATATGTTCCCTCCATGGGTAGTCTATCTAAAGCAGTATTATGTGTCGACGGACGGTGAAATAATACCATGTAACTGAATTTATCCAATTTGGTATAATGGCCAAGTAGGAATGGGTCAATGAGGTTTACTTCATATTGAGTCTTGTGAAAAATTCCAAAATCATAAATCACCATGAATCATGGTCTATCTCCAACTACCTAAATCAAATAGTTTGAACTGTTAAAGTCTCCAAGTCCTGTGATCAAAACCATTTCACCACCCAACTGTTAGTCAGAAACCGATTCAAATATGCATATAACATCTAAAAAGTAGCCAAAATTGAAGAATTATGCATCATCCTATCATTCAAAAGGATATGGTTATACATGTATGAATAAAATATAATAAAAAACTATTTTTTTACCATATTCCTTGTAGGTGTAGCCGATGGATGAGAGGAAGCATCTCCTTTTAGCATGAATTTCTAGAAGTTGTAAACCATTATTCAGCGATCTTCCAGTTGTAGGTGAGTCTGTATGCCGGACCAAGAAATTTGAAACAGTTTCAAATGTTTTTTAAGTTTCCAAATATTTTCATTGTTTTTATGAAAAATTTTGGTTTTTATCTTGAAGAAAAAGAAACAAAAAGAGAAAAGTTTTTACAGTGTGCAAAGTTACTATCCAAAATGTCTAGAACCTCAACACACTTTTTGGTTTATGATGTAAGCTAGTTATTTAAGCATTTACTTATGTCCTCAAATGATATATTCAATTAAATTGCCATGAATAATGTACATGCTTTCTTTTTTCGGAATGATGTTAATGACTTAGATGCCAATCAAGTACGTAGTTGGCTAAGGAATAAGCCAAACTATTCATACTTCTAGGAACATGAATGTATTCAATGAAATCAAACTGACGTTCTAAAAGACGTACTCGTAGAAAATTTCTAAACAGTATAGGATTTCAAACTTGATATTGACCATTTAACTGAGATACAACTAATTCCAAGTCCATTTTGATGATGATTCGTCGGATGCCAAGGGTGATAGGCTCGACAAGAAGCTCAATGACTGTGCTATATTCTGCAACATTGTTGGTTGGAGGTCTGAGAAAAATTTCTCTTGATATTAGAACTTCGTCATTAGGTGTGGAAATCACCCATGCGGTGGAAGCAATGTTTTGATAACTATGGCTGACGCCATCTGCATATCCCAAATATGTGAAGGATTCTTGTGCCATCTTCCAAAGTGACAATGCCAATCAAGATAAGTGTGTGCTCAAAATAACTAAAGTACAAAAATTTATACAAAGAATACAACATAATACAACAAGTGTTGTGAGGCATCAATGCCTACATGAAGTATTTATTCAGATAGAGACCATTTCTGATCTCCGACATAGGTTCCCCATCATAATTGATCAATTCATAATCTCCCCTTTTTAAAACAGTTTTGACAACAAGTGGACCAAACCATTTTGGTACAAATTTCCCTTCTCCTATTTTGTCTTGGTCTTGGTCATAAACTAAAACCAAATTGCCTTTAGAAAAGACTCGGGAACGGGCCAATTTTTCGTATTGCATTTTAACCATTTTCTTACGTGCTTCTACATTTAGAGAAGCCTCCCTTCTAGTTTCATCAACATAATGAAGATGGAGAAGCCTTTCTTCTTCTGCGGAAGTGTTAGGTAGGAGTTCTACTTCCATTTTTAATGATGGGATTTCGCATTCAATTGGAAACATTGCTTCTTCTCCATAAACCAATTGGAAATGAGTGAAATGGGTTGCAGTTTTAACAGTGGTTCGGTAATCCAAAAGAGTGGAAAACAACATTAAGTGCCAGTTAGTTTTGTTCTTATTAGTTGTTCTCTGCAACATAGTTTTAAAAATCTTGTTAATGGATTCTACTTGCCCATTACATTGAGGATAATATGGTGAGGAAAAATCCTTCCGCAATCCTAACCTGTTGGTAGGCTCATCCATAAAGGAATTCCTAAAATGAATTCCATTATCAGTGACTATCTCTGTAGGTACACCAAACCTTGCTATTATGTGATTGAATAGAAAATATGTTGCAGTTGTTGCCGTGCAATTGAATGTAGGCATCTCCTTAGCCCATTTGGTGAAGTAGTCCACTGCTACTATGATGTAGTGGTGTCCATCAGTTGAAGGTGGGTTGATTGTCATGAAATCAATGGTCCATTTTGAAAATGGACCCACGGTTACTACAGGGTGTAATGGAGCAGAATGTGCGTGCATTTTGCTTGTGTAAATTTTGGCAAGGGTTGTTGGTTGTGGAGCCTGATCTTCCAAATTCATAGATGTTATTTAGCCATGTTTGAACCCTAGGTTTGGTTATGATCCTGGCATGATCCCCGGGGGGTCCAGGGGAGTGCCGAAATTTTTTTGGGGCTGTTTTCGCCAACAATTTATGGGTCCATGGTTTTGGGTAACCCGTGGTATTTTCCCATTGTATTTCCCTTATAAAAGAAAGACATTGTAATATGGCTAGGGTTGATGTATTAGGTATTATGCATTGTAGATATCTCTGAGATCATGAAGAGAGACTGTGATAGATAGTGAAGAGGAAGTGCAGCGGTTGTGCAGCAGGTTGTATCCCTTCACTTGCTAGACGGTATAATAATAAGGACTGGCAATTTCAGTGTGGACGTAGCCCATATTGGCTGAACCACAATATATTGGTGTCTCTCTTGTAATGTGTTTGTGTGATTATATTTGCATTTCTGTTTATTGTTATTGCTTTGTGATCATGTTTTTCTAACAATTGGTATCAGAGCCAAAGGTCTATTTGGCAGTTAAACCCGCAGGAAACTAGGGTTTCTGGTTTGAGTGGGAGCAATGGCAGAAGAAGAAAAGTTTAAGGTCGAAAAGTTTAACGGCCAAAACTACCAATTATGGAAGATGCAAATGGAGGACTATCTGTACCAGAAGGATCTATTCCTGCCGTTGGGAGGAAGAGCAAAGCAGCCGGTGGTCATGAAGGACAAAGAATGGGAGGTTCTTGACATAAAGGCACTGGGAACAATACGGTTGTCCCTGGCTTCGTCGGTGGCTTTCAATATCTCAAAATAAACGACAACGGAGGGTTTGATGAGCGCACTGGGTACGCTGTATGAAAAACCCTCGGCCTCCAACAAGGTATTTCTAATGAAGCGTTTATTTAATATGAAGATGTCTGAAGGTGGATCTATTACTGATCATTTAAATGAATTTAATACGGTTGCAAATCAACTAAGTTCTGTAAGTGTGAACTTCGATGATGAGGTTAGGGCTCTTCTAATCTTGTGTTCATTGCTAGAAAGCTGGAATAGCTTGGTCATGGTTGTAAGTAACTCTATCTCTGGTTCAAACACCTTGAAATTTGATGATGTTATTGATGTTATTCTTAGCGAGGAAATGCGAATAAACATCACAGGTGAGACATCAGGTAATGCGTTGACCATGGAGAGCAGGGGAAGACAAAAGGAGAGAGGAAAGAGCCAAGGTAATCGTGGAAAGTCTAAAATGGGCAGATCCAAGTCCAGACTGGGAAAAATAGAGTGCTGGAACTGTGGAAAGAAAGGACATCTGAAGAAAGAATGCAGATCTTTGAAGAAGAAAGGAGATGGACAACAGGAAACTACCTAGGAAGCAAATGTAGCAAGTGATGTGTTACAAGATGCTTTGATTCTTGCATTAAATAATACTAATGATTATTGGGTAGTAGATTCAGGGGCTTCATGTGATGCTACACCCTATAGGAAATATTTTCATGATTATGTTCCAGGCGATTTTGGACAGGTTTTATTGGGTGATGATGAGCCATGTAAAATTGTTGGAATGGGTAAGGTATGGATAAAATTTAAGAATGGAACTGATTGGCTGCTGAAAGATGTTAGGCATATTCCTGCTATGAAAAGAAATCTGATCTCAATAGGGAAGTTGGGAGATAGCGGTTGTCTATCAACGTTTGGAGAAACGTGGTGGAATATCACTAAAGGATCAATGGTGATAGAAAAAGGAGACAGGGTAGGTACGTTGTATTTATGTCATCATAATACTTACCATTCTATCTCTTTAGATTCCACAGGAACAAATACAACATTGTGGCATCATAGGCTTGACCACATGAGTGAGAAGGGGATGCAGATTCTCCACTCAAGGAAGTTGTTGCCAGATTTAAAGCAGGTAAGTTTGGAATTCTGTGAGAATTGTGTTTATGGAAAACATAAGAGAGTTAGATTTCTCAGGGTTGAGAAACAAAAGAAGAATGAAAAGTTAGAGCTTGTGCATACAGATGTATGGGGACCAGATCAGGTACAATCTCTTGGTGGCTCTCATTATTATATTACATTTATTGATGATGCAACTAAAAAAACTTGGGTTTATTGCATTAGACAGAAATCTGATGTGTTTGCTACTTTTAAGAAGTGGAAAGCTTTGGTTGAGAATGAGACAGGAAAAAATGTTGAAGTGTCTCAGATCTGATAATGGAGGTGAGTATTGCGGCAAGGAGTTTGATAGTTACTGTTCATACCATGGGATTCATAGAGAGAAGACAGTACCAGGAACACCACAAAAAAATGGTGCATCAGAAAGGATGAATAAAACGATCATGGAGCGTGCAAGGTGTATGAGATTGCATGCAGGGTTGCCCTTATAGTTTTGGGCAGATGCTGTAAATATTGGTGTTTATTTAATAAACAGAGGGCCTTCAAGTGCTTTGGATGGTGGTATTCCAGAGGAGGCATGGACAGATAAAAAGTTAAACTACTCATTTCTGAGAACGTTTGGTTGTGAAGCATTTGTCCATATTGATAAAGAAAATAGAACAAAGCTTGAAGCTAAATCCGAGAAATGTACCTTTATTGGATATGGGGTTGAGGATTTTGGTTATCGCTTATGGGATTATGAAAATAACAAAATCATTAGGAGTAGAGATGTGATATTCAGTGAAAATATCATGTATAAAGATCAGTTGCAGGGAAAGAAACAGGAAAAGGAAAACACAAAGTACACAGTACTTGATGAAATTAAAGAAAATGAAGTTCCAAAGGTGCCAGAAAATCAAGAACAACAACAAGTACCTGAAACTCCTGCAACTGCAAGAAGATCTACTAGGTTAAGTAGACTCCCTGAACGATACTCTCCTTCAATGTATTATTTATTGATGACTGATTCTGGTGAACTAGAATGTTATGAAGAAGCAATGCAGGTGGAAACTAGAAAGAAGTGGGAGCAAGGCATGAATGAGGAGATAGACTCATTGGTAGGAAACCAGACTTGGGATTTGGTTCAGTTACCTGCTGGTAAAAGAGCATTGCAGAACAAATGGATTTACAGGTTGAAGGAAGAAGAAGGAGGTAAGAAGCGGTACAAGGCCATACTTGTTGTAAAGGGGTTTGCACAGAAGAAAGGTATAGATTTTGATGAAATATTTTCTCATGTTGTTAAGATGACTTCAATTAGGACTATTTTAAGTCTAGTGGTGGTAGAAGATTTGCATCTTGAACAGTTAGATGTAAAAACAACCTTTCTCCACGGGGATTTAGAGGAAGAGATATATATGCAGCAACCACAAGGGTATGAGGTCAAAGGGAAGGAGAATTTGGTATGCAGGTTGAAGAAGAGCTTGTATGGCTTGAAGCAAGCTCCAAGGCAGTGGTATTTAAAATTTGACAGGTTTATGACAGAACAGGTTTATAGTAGATGTCATTCTGACTACTGTGTTTATTTCAAGAAGCTAGACAATGAAAGATATATTATCTTGTTATTGTATGTGGATGACATGCTTGTTGCAGGGTCTAACATGCAGGATATAAATGTTCTCAAAAGGAATCTAGGTAATTCATTTGCGATAAAGGATTTGGGTGCTACAAAGCAAATCCTTGGTATGAGAATAACGAGAGACAGGAAAAATTGCAAATTGACATTGTCTCAGAGTGAGTACATACAAAAGGTGTTGGAGAGGTTCAGAATGCAGAATTCAAAACCAGTTAGCACACCTTTGGCCAGCCATTTCAAAATAAGTAACGAAATGTGTCCCAAGACACAGGAAGAGATAGATTACATGTCCAAGATTCCCTATCAATCAGTAATTGGAAATTTGATGTATGCCATGGTGTGCACAAGACCAGATATTGCACATGCAGTGGGAGTTGTGAGCATATATATGAACAATCCAGGTAAAGAACATTGGAAAGTAGTATAGTGGATTCTCAGGTATTTGAGAGGTACTACCACTCAGGAATTATGTTTTGGAGGTTCAGACACTATTCTACAAGGATATGTTGATGCAGATATGGGAGGTGATAAGGATAGCAGGAGGAGCACCATAGGGTATGCGTTTACTGTAGGTGGAACAACAGTAAGTTGGATTTCGAAACTACAAAAGGTTGTTGCACTTTCAACAACAGAAGCAGAGTATGTTGCTATTACAGAGGCTAGCAAAGAGATGATTTGGTTGCAGAGTTTTATGGAGGAATTGGGTAAGAAGCAGAAGGATAGCAGGTTGTATAGTGATAGCCAAAGTGCCATTCATCTTGCAAAGAACTCAACATTCCATTCCAGGACTAAACATATACAACTCAAGTACCATTTCATACGCTTTGTTCTGGAAGATGAACTGTTGAAGCTAGAAAAGATACACACTAGCCAGAATCCTACAGACATGTTCACAAAGGTAGTGACCAGAGAGAAACTGAGTTCTTGCTTGGTTTTCGTTGGCCTTCTAGCATGAAGGTGAAGATGATAAATTTTCCAAGTCCAAGTCCAGCAGTGGTGAAGTTGTTGTGATCTATCTCCAAGTGGGAGATTGTTGGTTGTGGAGCCCGATCTTCCAGATTCAGAGATGTTATTCAGCCGTGTTGTAACCCCAGGTTTGGTTATGATCCCGGCACGATCCCCAGGGGGTTCGGGGGAGTGTGGAAAAAATTTTGGGGCTGTTTTTGCCAATAGTTTATGGGCCCATGGTTTTGGGTAACCCGTGGTATTTTCCCATTGTATTTCCCTTATAGAAGAAAGAGATTGTAATATGGCTAGGGTCTATGTATTAGGTCTTATGCATTGTAAAGATCTCTAAGGTCGTGAAGAGAGACCGTGAGAGACAGTGAAGAGGAAGTGCAGCGGTTGTGCTGTAGGTTGTATCCCTTCACTTTGCTGGACGGTATAATAATAAAGACTGGCAATTTCAATGTGGACATAGCCCATCTTGGGTGAACCACGATATATTGGTGTCTCTCTTGTAATGTGTTTGTGTGATTATATTTGCATTTATGTTTATTGTTATTGCTCTGTGATCCTGTTTTTCTAACAAGGGTGACACATTTTGACAACATTGATGCAATATTTAAAGATTGTGGAACAAAAGTATCATGCACATAATATTTTCTAGGAAGTTTCCAACCCAGAAAGATGCACGCAAGATAAAACAATGTCTTAAGATCATGTCTACTCCTTGACGGTACAAAGTATCCCCTATGATGAGGTATCTTTGTGCTTGGTGTCGAATGCGACGTCATTCAATGCTAGAAAATTGAGGATCAATCCTTTGGGTTTGGAGATATGTGATGAATGTTCCATACCAAGGATTTGATGTTGCAATGAGGAATACATCTTCGTCCGCCCAGGATTCAACACATTCAATATCCTCTTTATTGCAAGGTAGCTCAGACATTAGTTCCACAAATGCCAACGACTTCTTGGCTTTAGCATTTATGAACTCAAGATCGAATTCTTTCAAAATTACTATTCATTTTGAATATTTTCCACCAATGATATGGCGGGACAAAATGTGTTTCATGAGGTTCATTTCAGCCACTATGATCGTTTTCCCTGGTAGTATATAATTTCTAAGTCTTTGGACAGCATGAACTGCTGCCAAGGCCAACTTTTCAACCTGGGAATACCTCAATTTAGGACATGCAAAGCCCTTACTAATATAGTAAATAAAATGTTCTTGTGATGATTCATCTTCTTGTTCCAATACCATTCCTATGGTGGAACTAAATGACGCAAAATATAGCAAAAAATCTCTACTATAGTTCGAAGGACTAAGTACTAGGGAAGATAACAAATATTTCTTTATTGCATCAAATGAGCATTGAGCTTGGTCATCCCATATGAATAGTGCATCTTTTTTTAGGAGACGCATGAAACCTTTATCTCATTCGGAAAAATTTGTGACAAAATTTCTCTAGTAGTTAGCTTTCCCTTGAAGGCTTTGAAGTTGTGTTATTTTTTTCGGGGAAGGAAACTGAAGTATTGCCTCAACCTTGAGGGGATCCGCCATAATCCCTTTTTCTGATACAACAAACCCAAGTAATCTCCCAGAGTCCACACAAAACATGCATTTGTGTGGGTTCAACCTAATGTTATATTTGCAACATCGAATGAAGACGACAGGTAAATGTGCACTATGTTTGGCTCTCCTTTTAGTTTTGGCTACCAAGTCATTAGGATAAACCTCAACGATTTTCTTAATATCATGGAATGCATATGACATGGCTCTTTGAAAAGTAGCCCCGGGATTTTTAAGTCCGAATGGCATTTTCCGATATGCAAAAGTCCCCCAAGGGCATATGAAAGTTGTTTTATGCCGGTCTTCCTTTTTTATTTGGATTTGGTTGTAACCAGAGAATCCATCCATGAATGAAAATATTTCATTCCCGTCAAACTCGTCTATAATCTGATCAATGAAGGGTGTGGGATAGGTATCTTTGGGACATGCCAAATTTAGATCCCTAAAGTCAATACAGACTCGAATAGTCCCTTGATTTTTATAAACATGAACATGATTGAACACATTCAGTTAAAGGAATGGAATAAATGAAGCCAACTTTCAATAGTTTTTCAACTTTTGCTTTGATGGTAGCCAATGTTTTAGGATTGACCGGGCGTAACTTCTGTCACACTGGTTTAACATTATCAAAGGATTTTATCTTGTGTCCAACTATGCTTGCATCAATGTCCAACATTTCTTCATAAGACAAAGTGAACACATCGCGAAATTCTTTAAACATAGTAGTATAATGTACAATTTCCTCCGGAGATAAATCCACACCTATATTGATGTTTTCAACGATGCCAGACTTAATGGATATATCGATTGGAATGGTTTTCAAAATATTTTCCAAATTTCCTTTCGAACTCACATTGAGTGTTTGGATGGGGCATTGGTATTTCCATGTCATCATCGAGGTAAAAAAATTCCGGTTTGACCTCTAATGAATTTGTCTTTGGAAGAAATGATGATATATGATGCATATCTTCCCAGGGTCTTTCATAGATATTCATGACTTCAAGGATGGATTCATATGATGAAAAATTCTAATATAGGATGTCATGAGTACTAGGAGTGTTGTTGGCCCATATTGGTGAAGTGTAAGGATCATATTCCTCCATCTGGGAAGGATTTTGATCTGAATCTTCCAAAGCAATTTGGATAGCTTGATATGAAAGCTCTATGGAAGATAGGGGTACACTACTCTCTGTTTCATTATGTTGTATAGAAGTTGGTATATTTCCATCACTCTTTTCGACTGATATGTCCTCCTTTGAGGCTCCCTCCGATGAGGTGGAGCCAATTTCTGGTATGGACTTAGAATATTTTTTTTAATGAAAAGTATACTTCTAATGTAATAGTGAAAATTGGAGTAGTGTGAGGGGTCAATACTGGTGGTGGAATCACGAAAGTTCCCATGAGGGATGAATCTTTGAAAATTCCTACCCCAATATCTTGAATCACCATTTTCGAATCCACTACAAAAGGTACATTCGAGTGGAGACTAGTTTCAGGTGTGTAGTAGTCTAGTTGATCGATCGTGACAATCTTCCCTTGGAAGGGGAACCGAATCACTTGGAATACTGAAGACACTACAACCGTCATCTTATGTATCCAACTACATCCCAATACAAAATTGTAATCTATGGGAGCATCCACTACCTCAACATTTACTTGACTTGTTTTACCTCCTAGTTCAACTGGGTAAGCCATGATAAGTCCATGAGGAGGGAACGAATGACTATCAAATTCTTTGATTATTGTATGTGATTGTACTAGGGTGGGTGATCCCAAAGCTTTCCAACATGATAGTGACACGACACAAGTTGAGGCTCCTTCATCCATAATGGTTCGCAAAATTTTATTACCATGTGAAGTCACTTTAATCTGAAATGTGATTTGTGATAGAAGCCTACATGTCGACTATTCTAAAGCAAAAGTTATCAAATTGTTGTCAGATGGATCAATAGCACCAATAGCAGAAAATAGTGATTTTCGTTGAGTATGAAAACTTTGCAAAACTTCCAAGGTGGACATTGCACAAGGAGCTTGAGCTAAGTCTTCAACCACATTGTAGTTTTGAGCAGCCCGCGCATTAGGATTGTGTGTTGTTCTACGGAAAACCCCTTTTGGAGGTCGAGGTACTATGTCTATTGTTGGTTTCTAAATTGTTAGAGAACCACTAGGCTGAGATCCAGTTGTTTCTGCATCATTAGAAGGTGTGTCATAAGAATGATCCCTTGTTTGAATGTTTATTTCATGTTCACCAATTGTGAAGATGTTAGCGTTGGGGGGGATTTCCCCCTTGTGGGGGATTTTCCTGGTTCCCACCTGGGGGAGGTGTTGGCGTTGCAACAACCATCTATTCTTGCTAAGGGAAATGTTGAGTTAGGACGACAGGTTGTTTTTTCCCTCCTTGTCATGCCAACATTCAATGAATATCATCCATGTGAGGACAAAGGTGATTAGGATGATCCCCTTGGAAAATTTTGCAAGGGTATTTGTTTTCCAGTTCTCCTGATTTCCTCTAGTAGGATTATTCACCTTAGGTGCTTCTCTTGTCCTAGAATTAGCATTGGGATTTTTCTTCTATTTCTTCTTTTTTCCTTTTGGGTCCGCAATTTGAACAGTAAGTACTTCAAAAGTTTGGGTGGGAGTTCCAGATTGCCGTGTTTCCTAGCTAGTTGTGGGTTGTGAAGTTTAAACATACATTTGTACTAATTGTTGGCTAATATGTTCAAGTTGGTTGATGGATCCAATCACACCATCGGTATGAGGTCCTTTTGGTGGGCTAGCTGGATCAGACGTAGGTCTTACAGCATGAGGTATTAAATCATAAAGTGTGCCCGATTGGGAATATATCAAATCCATCTGTTGAGCACTCTGAATGAGTTGTTCTTCAGTCATGGCTCCTGACATGGCTACATCTTTGGAAAGAGTAGTTAATAGTGATTTTATGAACCAATATACCAAGAATTGATCTGGGATTTCATCTTTTATAAGCCTTCGGCGCCTCCTCCATCTGTGGATTTGATCTTATATGTGAGTAGAAGTGGACTTTATAAGTGAAGTCAAAATTTATGTATCCGTCTGATAGTGGATAGGTAATTGAAAATGTGTTAGAAAGACCATAGCTAAAGATGAAAACTCCGTGAATGTATTGCAGGGAAACTCAATGTACCATTTTGTAGCAATTCTCGTTAGGGTCCATTGAAACAACCTTAGCCTAATACTACCGTCAACTAAGGAATTGGATGAACACCAAAAATGGAATGTCATCACATGATTTGATGGATATTCCCCTGGTTTTTCATCAAACTTGGGTATGTCTGAGGGTAGTTTAGTTGGTATGGTTGGACACCCATTCAAATGTACAAGAGGGTCATTAGTCAGTCAGGATAAATCTGGTAGATTCAGTGTGGCTAGAAATGGTGATTTGATTGGTGTCGTAGCAAATGATTGATATGCGGGTGAAGCTTGATGGCTCCATTGTTGTTATCCTTGGGCTTGAAAAGCATTCCAAGAAGGATTTCCTCCCTGCGAAGGTTCCATCCAAAAACAGTGGTTACTTCCTGAATGTTGTCCATTCCATTGTGGAACAGGATGCATGTATGGATTTCCCCCTTGCAGAGATATGTTCCAATAATATTGGTTACTTGGTGGAAGATGACCATTCCATTGTGGGATAGGATTAATGGGCAGATTTTCCCCTTACAGAGGTGGGCCCCAATATTGGTTACTTGTCGAAATCTAACCACTCCATTGATTGTTTACTTGGTTTTGATAAATGTTCCAAGGTTGATTTCCCCCTTGCAGGGGTGGTTCCCAAGAAGATTGGTTACTTCCTGGAACTTTCCTAGTCTATTGTGGAAATTGGTTGATAGGTGGATTTCCCGTTGACGTGCTACCTGTTGGGGGTATGGGATTTCCCCCAGGATTTGTGCTAGGAAAAGTTGTAGGATGACTTCCCGAGACATTTCCACTAATATGTGGAGCATAAACCCAATTGGCATTATTGTTCCATGGTCCATTCATTCCGCCGGGAATATTAAGATTCCATGGTGAAGGGTTGCCCCCAACAAAAGTAGAACTTGGAATAATGTTAGGTATACCAAGAGGATTTTGGTTTACTCCTTGATTTTTTTGACATTGATTAGCCAAACCGTATGGAAAACCCATATTTGGTAAGGCACACCCCCTAGTAGGGATCCCTACAAACGAAGTGGATGTACTTCCGGGATTGGAACCCGAAACTGTACCAATTGGCACTAAAGTGTTGGTTGAACTTGTGTTAATAAAATGTATACTAACTATTGGGATTGATGTAGAGGCCAAATTGGAAGTATTGCTACCTCCAACAACTATTTCAGGTTGCGATGATGTAGTCCCTTGTGCTCCTGATGAATCCATAGGGTCAAGTGTTGAATTTTGCATGTTATTCCAATAACTGAAAAGAGGATTGATGTAATCCAATGACCCATCGATGTGAAGTACCACTAGGTCTGAAATATTTGTCAAAGGTGGGTTTACGTGAGTAGCAGTGTTGTTCTCTAGTGTTTCAATTTCAAATGGAGCAAGATTATCAACAATGTTTGTGTTTTCTTTGTTAGGTGTAGTTTCGGTATTTGTTTGATGTTTTTCGGCTAACTATTGTTGTTAATTGAATCTAGAAGTTGTTCAGTTTCCAAGTCACAAGGTTGTGTTTTTTGTATCCGTCTTCGCAATGTAGTGGGGCCTTCAATTTCTGGTGACTCACCTCGTTGCCGCTGTGATTGGTGGATGCATTCCCTTCAATCAACCCAAATTTTGAATTTTGACATTATCTACTCCATTTTATATATATAAACAAGAGAAAGAAGCAAAGCTTGAAGTCCCTGCCAAGTCGATTAAAAATAATAAGAGTCAATTCAAAATATTTTGGGCATTGTTTTATATAACTTTGGAAACAACCAAATTATACGATAAACAAAAAATAGGTGAGCTTTGCATAATTTTAAATGCAATAGATTTCAATAGCCTACCCAATCTCAAGTGTGCATGCTCCCTTGCTAAAAAAAATGAAGTGCAAGCATTAAGCTCCTCCAAGAGTGTAATAACATTGACCTATTTAACCAAGGATTGGGATATTTCAGGCAAGAGAGACATATCAAGACACTCAGGTCATTAATTAATAAGAAAGCATGTTGAGATTATAAGTCATATGTTTTCTAACAAGATGAGGAGGTCTAATTCTTTTGTTGAGCTCTTTCCAAGTCCTATCATAAGAGTTATTAACTGGAATAGATTTGGATAGCCTACCCAATCTCAAGTGTGCATGCTCCCTTTCTCAAAAAATGAAGTGAAACTTCTTGAGTTTTCACTTGCATTACTTCTTGTAGCTAAGAGAAATTAAAAACATTATGGCGAGCACATGAATTGCTTTTATTAAGTTCATGGAAATCTAATTTTTAGCGATGCAATACATCTATCACATGTATCAGGGCTAATGATGCAAGTCACTGTTGCAAGGGTGAAATGTATTTGGGGGTAGATGAGTCAAGAAGAAGGGCAGGACCTGCTTAACCTGAAGGTCAAGTTGTAGTTAAAAGATGCAGGAGAGCAGTTCCAGGAGGACGATAGGCAAGATTGTAAAGAAGAAGTAGTTCGAGTTGCTGATGATCACGATGATGTTGTCACAATCGTGATTTATGAGGTTATAACTACCATGGTTGTCACCCTGATGTGATTCTTGCACATTAGGAACTTGGTCGCAGAAAATAATTCATTGTAAAATTAAATCATTTTCGGGCCATACTTTTATATGATGGATTCCACTTGGAATGGATTTCACTTTGAGATGTAATCATATAACTTCGTGGCCATTACGTTGTTGTGAAGCCCCTATCTCACAATGGCGAAGGAAGATAGTATTTTTGGGACAGAAATTAAGCTGGATGGAAAAACTCTTGTATCAGTCCCCCTTACCACAAATACAAAATTGGTTTGGTTTGGCCAAAAGGATTGATTTGTTGATGTGACATTGAGCATAAATAAATCGATTTGGCTCTGGTTTATGGGTGGATGATCATAGGTTTTTTCTTCGGAGTTTCATTTAACATCGAGAGCCCTCTGCCATGGAACTATTTTTAATGACTTTAAAAGGTTTTCACATATATAGAGATAGTTGATTGAGTGCCTTCCAACTGGGTCTCGCTTTTATGCACAAGTTCTTATTATCTAAGCTTGTTGCATTTATCAAGTAAAATATCATATATATAATGACATGACTTAAAATATTAAGCTCTTGTATTTTAAAGATTAGTTTAAACATAAGAGCAATTAAAAACCAATTACATTTGAACCGAAGCACCTATTGAAGAACCTTTTTGTACGCGTCTCACTACCAATTCAACCCTTTTTTCACGCCTCATTTAGCAATTAGTACAAGTGTCCCACTAACCAACAACGACGTGCCACACATAGACATATCTGCATATGACATATCAAAGTGGTAGGTATGCTAAAAACACATTAAAGTTTTAAATAGTGTAAGACATTCGCGAACTAAAAAGGGATAATTATAAAAAATAATACTCACTTCACATTGAGGTGATCCTTTGCTTCTTCCACAACATGTCTGAGACCAGGGGGATCTTGTGTTATTCACAACCTCTGCGATGCTTCTGAAACTTATGATTCTCTATAATTCCCGTCAATCAGCTAGAAAACCTGACAAAGAAAACAACATGCAGTCACAAATTAAATCCCCCCCTTACAATCATGTTAATAAGATAAGAACTATTACAAACACTAGGTTTTCCTACAAGGATAGAAAAACTTACTGTGATCCTTCCTGGACAATGACCTTAGGATCAACAACTTCACTACCAATCTGTTGCCAACCATCATCAATGATCAAGAAATGTGGGGGAGAACCTCCCTCTGACAGACTACAGTGCCAAAATACTGCAGCGTTAGTAACTCGGATGATGAAACTTGTGCTTTGATTAATTTTTACAGCATTTCATAAGATCTACCAGATGCAAATCCAAGATGAAAATGGGTATCTAATTACCTTTCTAAACCTTCATCCACGCCTTCAGCAGTAACATTAGTGTAAAAGTAATCCCGGGTGCACCATCCAAACCAATCCAGAAAAGAAGGCAATTGGCAAGAGAAGTATAATTACAATTAGTCAATTAATGTGTTTTTTGTGCTTAATAAATAATTAATGAATTATTTGGTGGTGACAATTTCATATATTACTTGTGTCTCACTGTACCATCCAAGATCATTTTGTGTAGTGTTATTGACATCTTGTATGTATTGAATTTCTTTGTGCTTAATGAATTATTTGGTGGTGACAATTAAATCTCTGTTCATTTTGTTCATCTTATGTTTCATGAAATTGTATTTTGTATTTTGAACATATCTTGTAGAAAACTCTTTAAATGTTAAGGTATATCTCTTAAATCATTATAAAATTTTGTTTTGGACATAGTGTATAAAAAAGTTTGCATGTTAAGCTCTCCACTTTCTCTCTTTGCATGTTATCCTCTAAAATGGTATAAAGAACCAGGCTATGAGTCTATAGCATCAAATCCTTGGAGTTACAACAATGGGATTATCCATTGAGGTTGAATTAATTCAATTCTTACACATTCAACAAATGGACTTCACAGACCACCTTGGAATTCTACCTTGAGGTGGAGATCTAATACAAATGAGCTTCACGGGTAATGGAACAATGCAATCATAGAAATTCCAAAAAACACTCTCTTGGAACACTTCTCAATAAATTGCTACTGATAATATGCCAAAAAAATCATAGTTTTACACTTGCATTCATAAACATGTTATTTACACTCGACTGATGAAATGGGGCTTGATATCTAAACCATTTCGTTGTGCTATAATTGGTTTTCAAGGCATTTAAATCAACTGAAGGATGACTGGATCTCTTCAAGAGTCTGCCCCTTTGTTTCAGGCACACACAGTGCCACAAAGACCAGGATCAACGTAGATACGATAGCATAAATCATGAACGTTCTTGCAGCAAAAAGACGTAGCTCAATAACCAAATAGGAAAGTAAATAATCAAACATATAAATTGTGTTCTAAAGGAAAAAAATGATGGCGTTAGGAAGTTAGGACTAGCCCAAGCATTCAAGGCTAGTCAATGGTAGTTGCAGACTGAATCTCAGAGGCTACTCTCATAATGTGAAGGCCCTAAGGGCCATTGTAATCAGGGGAATCCCACACAGAAAGCTCTGATGCCATGGCCTGCACAAGCATTCAAAGGAATTACACTTAAATTGGCAACCTTACCTGCAAAGCTCCACTGCAAAAGTAAATTGATAGTCACTGTTACTACCCATGATGTCAACCAATTTGATAAAGTAGCTACACTACCACCCACACCCTTGACATTAGCTGGGAGTATCTGCAACAGGAAAGGAAGATGCAAAAGAAGTCATTGCTTCTATTGTTTAAACTTATTGTGCCCCTTCCTAGACAATGGCCTTAGGATCAACAACTTCACTACCAATATGTTTCCAACCGTCATCAATGATCAAGAAACATGGGGGAGAACCTCTCTCTGACAGACTACGGTACCAAAAGACTGCAGCGTTAGTAACTAGGATGATGAAACTTGTGCTTTGATTAATTTTTACAACATTTCATAAGATCTACCAGATGAAAATCCAAGCTGGAAATGGGTGTCTAATTACCTTTCTAAAACTTCATCCACACCTTTAGTAGTAACATCAGTGTAAAAGGAATCCCAGGTGCACCATCCAAACCAATCTATAAAAGAAGGCAATTGGCAAGAGAAGTATAATTACAACTAGTCAATTTATGCGCACATAAAAACCCAAGGTCAAGATCAAATTAACACAAGGAATATGAGATCCTGATACGGAGGCAATACAAAAATGGTCAATAGCCATCGACATGGGCGGGGTATTTTTGAGGTAAATATATACATAGTGAAGAATACCTATGAATCTCATATGACCATTGTAGGCTTATACATATGATAGAGTCTTATCAGGATGCATAAAGACGCCTATGACTCCATAGACCCCCGACCGGTTCACAACACCCTCCCCCCTAAAAAAAAAAAATGAAAGAAAGAGAGAAAAGACGAATCTCTTCCAAAACAAGAATAGGGCAGAATGATAGAAAGAAAAGACATATCTCTTTAAAAACAGGAGCCAGACAGTTTTGAGTGGATCTCAATGTAAAATTAGAATCTCTTCCAAAACAAGAATAGGGCAGAATGATAGAAAGAAAAGACATATCTCTTTAAAAACAGGAGCCAGACAGTTTTGAGTGGATCTCAATGTAAAATTAGTCACAGTAGATCTATTGAACAAGAATATCAATCACAAAGATGTAAAACAATTTGGAGTAAAAAACTGTGCAAGAGAGATGCATTAGTGCTCTATAATCCAGAACGGTAGAATTACAATACAATACTGTCACAATGAGTGAGTAATTCGAATTAGCCAAGGAGGTCATTCGAATATACTGAATGGTGTAGCTTGGCTCCAACTAGGAGTCCTCATCATCAATCAGTGGTGGTCAGGTCATCAATGCACAAGTAACTGTCAGCCAGGTGTGTCAAACTGAGTCTAACTGAGTGTAATAAGTGTAACTGATGGTAATTGCACTAATGTAGGGAAGGAGGCTCAGTGGAGGGCGCATGAGGAGTTAACTGCACTCAGAATAGGTAGTCAAGTCTCATCGGAGGTCAATCGGAGTGATAACAGCAGTTAGGAGTCAGCAGTTAGGAGTCAGTCTAGCCTCAAATCAAGGAAAGACTAGTAGCTAACTGAAGTGAACTGGAGTGGTAGGTGAGAAAAGGCACCCTTCTCAAGTGGAAGGTGAGAAGTGGGTGCCTCCCTGACTAGGAGGGCTAAAGCTGAGTGAAAAGTAGCTCCTGGGTGCTGGCAGACTAGGGACTAGGTGCTGGAGGCATCAAACTGGTGACTGGGTAGCATGCAAATACATGCATGCATGCAAAGTGCATATTGAATGATGAGATATCCTAACACTCAATACCAACGCTAGTGAGATAAAAGGGCTTGTTAATTTTACGTTGGTGACATAAAAGGGCCTAATAACATATGACCTGAAAAAACACCCTACCAAGCTCCAGGTATTTTTTTACTAGCCAGGAAGGAAGTGAAAACTTGAATGGCCCCTCTTTTAAGGAAGTAAATATCTTCCATCAGTAACGATAGGTGAGATTACCTTTTTCTTTTCAAGGTGGTGAAGCGTCTGCAAGTGCCTTTCCACAACAATGATGATACACAAACAATAGAATTTAGAAATGACTTCAAAGAAGGCATAAACTGATAAATGAGCTGATATAACTTAAAAATAAGCATAAACTAAGAAATAAGTTGCGATACATACTTGACAGTGTCTCTAATAAATTCAAACGGATCTGGTCTTGCATGCATGTAAACTGAATACAGCCCTTGGGTTGTTTTCACTACAGAGTCTCTTGCAGAATGACGTGCATACAGTTTCAATTTTTTAAATTATCACTGCAATTAAATCCAAAGGCCAAAGCCAAATTGTCCAACAAGAAACCTGGCTGAGTAGTTAGCTACTCACCATTTTCAATGCAAACCTATAATTCATTTCGTTCATTGCCTTAAAGAGAGGTTTTGAACTATCCCTCTAATAGAGGAAGGAAAACAATGTAAATATTTCGGTCCTCTTCCGCGCGGTCCATGTCTTCGCTAAGAGAAGACCCATACTTTCTCTCCAAGAGCATGAATTGGGTTTCCAACATAACATCTCTTCCGCACGTTCCCATTCGTTGCGTCATCCAGTACAGCTTGAAGCGGAAGCAACACATGAAATGGAGACCACTGCTTATCAAGTCGTAAGTTGATAGCAGAATGCTCACCAGCAAAACAACCAGTATGGCCGGCACACAGACCAAACATCGAGCTGCATAGGGAAAAAACACAGTTGGCAGTGTGCGGGGGTGGGCCACATGCACTATGCCACCAAGAAAGGGCCTCTGACACATGTCTAACATGCACATTACACGACTGATCAGTGTACATAGTACTGTACCGTAAGCCTGTACTATAGCACCATAACCCGGAGTGCCTCGAAAAGAGGCCAAATAAGGCCTCCAAACAAGCTATTGTCCAGAACACATAAGACAACCAAAAAATTTGGTTAAAATGTTTTGGGAATTGTGTTAGATAATAAGAAAGCCCAAAATCGATTTCTATAATCCCTACACTTCCTGTGGACATGGATTAATAAAACAAAAATCTGATAACTTAAAAAATATTAAAAAAAATAAACTTTAAATTTAAATTAAAATATTTATTTGTTTAAATTTAATTATGAAAAAGTAATATAAATGTTAGTTTCAAAATCGATTGTTATATGTAAGTCTAATTAAAAATAAGACTATTATAAACGTTGAGGATTAATCTTATCCATCTAAATCTAATTATTGTTAAGAATAAAATGGATGTAGTTGGACAATCAATTTCAAATCCACTCACATGGCAAGAGTAAATCTTAATATTAAGATGAAGTAAAGTGTAAGATTAAAAAATAATTAAAAATTATATTATGAAATAAAAAAATAATTAAATTTTTATAAATTATAAAAAAACAAAATTTAAAATTTTAGAAATGTATTTTTTATTTTTCGGGGAGTGGGTTTTATTAAAAGTATGCAGTGTGGGTACTCGTTGGATATGGAATTGAATTCTCATCTAACTAGTGCTCCCGCCTGAAATTTGAGTAAAACCAAAGAGAAATAAGTTGAAAATATGAAAACAAAAAGTAGTTTTTGTGTTTTCTCCTTCCAATTTTATAATATTTTATTTTAACTATTATTTTATTATTTTCCTTAGGAGACCTATTTTAGACCTCAAATTTCCTCTAGTCAATAATCACACACTAACGTCATGAACTCCTTAGTTGTTTTGATTGCTCCCAATATTATCCCGAATAGAAGAATGGCCACAACCAATATGGTGAAACACAACCGAAGAACAAAGCAGAGTAGCTGGAGGTTGAACTAGTTGACCAGAAATCTATCCATGGGATGGAGTTCCAACACAAGTACATTGCATCTAAAATCACACATAAGGGGAATCTTGGACGGAATACAAAAGCACAAAGTACCCTGGCCATTTGGGATACAAGAGCATATATTCATTAAAGCCATTGTAGCTCTGCCCGAATTTGATCCACCACACCAGCTTGCGGACTAGCTAAGAAGCATTTGTCGTAGAAATAATTTGCTCAACTAATAAGGGGAACAAAGCCTATTCATACACTTGGTGAAAACATCATGTATGAATATGCGTGTTGCATAATGAGTGACACTTGGTGAGAACATCCTCTATGAATACAAATGTTGCAGAAATAGTTTGATAAAGGGATGGTTTAATTAGAGTAAGATAGACAGTTGAGATGAGTTTAAATGTCATTTGCAAAGTGTTCCCAAAGAAAAATGCATATCGACGTAATTAACTCAATCCATGCATGATAAATGAAAAAGAAAAACAATTCCATTGTGTTGTTGAAATGTCACAACCTTATGGGTTATGAGCTTAATAAATGGAAAAACTAAATTTATTATTATTATTTAACTTTTTTAATTTTTTCTTTTTTATAAATTTGATAAGAATTTTGTGAGAATTTATTAATAAAAAAATATTACTAATACTTTTTTTACAATGTTTAAAGGGGTTGGATCCATTAGTAAGGAGTGTTGAATTTTTCTACCAGTGAGTAAGGTTCAACACCCATGACGGTGGTTTTCGACCCATGGGTCACCCCTTGGGATGTATTAAATTGTATTATGTAACATGATGCAAACAATCTAGTAAGGATTCCTATTGCGGAGCTCAAGGCCAGGACCTCACTAGTTAATGGCCATGCATGTATGATGTAATATCCATATATTGGTGACGTGTTAAGTTTATTATCAAGATTTAATGCTATGTAAATATTATTTTGGAATATAATATATGTTGAATTAATGTAACTTCGAAGAATATTCTACTTGTATTATTCCTCCTTCGGGAGATGTCATTAATGTAAAAGGTCATGTAAAAGTCATGAGGTAAAACCTCCATTGTAAGTCGGGTCAATAATACCCAAAAGAATGTAATATAAATATTATTTTGAGTCTCCCTAGATTGGTCGGCCCAGTCAATTTAGTGAGGCCGACCCAGTTAGGTTAAAAGGTTAAGTGAAAAGTAAAGTATAAATAGAGAGTGTCTCCCTCTCATTTGCACCATTCACTCACTCAAGCATTGCAAAAGAGAGGAAGAGGAAGACTAGTGAAGGAGGAGGAGGATTGTTGTTGGCTCTTGTGTTTGAGTTTTGTCTCTCTTTAATATGAGTTTATTTCTTTGGGCAATGTAATTTGGTAATCTACATTGAGGAAGTTTTGCTGGGTTTTCTTCTCCTTGAGGGTTTCCTAGGATAAATTGTTGTGTACCTTGTCATTGTGTGTCTTTCAGAGATCCTCTTTATGTTTCTATTGTGAAAATGTATTAAATGTTGATGAAGTTAGAATTTAGTTTTTAGTAGCATATAATCTTAACATGGTATCAAAGCTAGACTGAAAAGAGCATCTTTCACTAGGGTAAATCTCTCTCTCTCTCTTTCTCCAGGCATAAAAATTAGGGTTTCCTATTGAAGAAGAATTTTGGAGTGCAAGTGACAAAGGGAAGTGTGCCCCTCTCAGGCGCATCTTTTGGCACCTAGATCGAAGTTTTCCAGTGGCTAGATATTCCAGAAATTCAAACCTTAGTTTGACTTGGAACCAGAAAAACCATAAAACTGTAGTCCAGAATCTCGCAAGTCCAATTTCAGGTGTTAAATCTTGGATTCTTCATAAACTGATTGTACCATCATACACGCCTCAATCAAGCACATCTTTTGGTGAGTTCAGTTTTCATTTATGAGAAATTTCATTTTTTGGTCATTCTCTGTTCTCCAGGATAAGACGGCTCCAAGCACTAAGCTTGATGACAAGTTGGAAGGCATAGAAAATTTTCATGCTTGGAAATACATAATTGGGATCATTCTAGAAGAGAATGATCTTTTAAAGTTTGTTTAGGAAGCTGTGCCAGAACCCGTAGAAGCTGAAGCGAAGGAAAAGAACAAGAAGGACATGATTAGAGACAAGAGGATCATAGAAGATTCCACCAAGGATCACTTGATTCCTCAAGTGTCCTCCAAGAAAACACCTAAGGAAATGTTTGATGCCCTATCAAGGATGTATGAAGAAAAGAACATTAATCAGAAGAGGAATTTGAGAACCCAACTCAAAAGTACAAAGATGAGTCAAGGTGAATCTATCCAAGAATATTTTACAAGGGTTTCTCAATTCAAAGAACAACTAGAAGCAATTGGAGAAAATCTTGATGAAGATGAGTTAGTGATGACCACTCTCAATGGTCTTACTAGACCTTGGGATTCTTTTATCCAAACAATGTGTGCAAGAAAGGAATGTCTACAATTTGAAATTGTATGGGAAGAATGTGTTCAAGAGGAAGCTAGAGTGCCAAATCGAGAAGCACTACTCAGAGATGATGATCAATCTCTAGGTACCCATACCAGAAGAGGAAAAGGAAAATCTCATTACCAGAAGGAAACCCATAAGGAGTTTCATCATCCTAAGAAGTTTCAGAACTACAAGAAGTGAAACTACAAGAAGAAAGACTTATCTTCTTATCAATGTTATCATTGTGATAAGATGGGACATATTGCTAAAGATTGTCTAGTAAGAAAAGAAGAATAAAAAAAGACATCATGCTCATTTAGACGAAAAAGAAGAAGAAGAAGAAGAACCTCCAAGGAAGTTACCAAAGGAATAAGTAGAATAATATGTTCTATAATATGAAGGATGTACTATATATACCAGGCCTGAAGAAGAACCTACTTCATATCTCATATTTAGATAAGGAAGAGTTTAGAATTGCTTTTATAGATAGTGAAGTTTTTATAGAAGATGTTGTTGTTATTGGGACAAAATAAGGTGGCTCATATAAGATGACTTAGAATCAGCTTTGACTTATGATACTACAATTCTATGTGATCTATATGGTGTAGAAGACTTGATCAACATAAGCAAGAAAGCCACAAGTATTTAGGATCAGATAATGGAGTAGAGCTCACCATCAGACATTCCAGTAATCCCTGCAAGGAGACTAGGATCAAAAGAGATCCTACCAAACAAACTAAGATAAGTATTTGAATTGTCATTTTATCAAATTGTTTAAATGATATTGTTCGGTTGTGTACATATTTATATGTTGGATATGGATGAATGTTGTGTTGAATCATTGGCTAAGATAGTTGCATGATTGTGAGACCTATATCTTTATACATAAGAATTGGTTTTTATGAAATGTTTATAATCATGAAACTAAATTTGACTTGTAGGAAAGATCATGTATAATCACCTACAAGAGAATAATGATGAGACTTGTTCCGAAGAACAAGTGATGATGGTTCAGTTATAACATTCAAGAAGACTTATGAAATCAAGCATACTACAGATGAACAAAGTGAGGGTTCTCTTAGAAAGAGGGAGTCGACTATGACAAGACATTTCTTTAGTGGCCAATGGTGTATATTGCACTAGATAGATGGTGAAATTGAAGTAGAAGCATATATCGAGTAACCTCCAGAATTTAGAGCTCTCTACAAAGAACCACATGTGCCAGATTGAAGAAGATATAGCTCTCAGAGTTGCAGAACTGATGAAATAATTTGCAAAGAAATATTTTTGGCTCGTGGATTCTCTCAAAAGGAAGGAATCGATAATGAAGAGACATTTGTTCCCATGGAAAGGTACACTTCCACTAGAACCATCATGGCACTTGCAACCTCGATGAAGTGGAAGTTACACCAGATGGGTGTGAAAACAGCTTTCTTGAATGGTGTCATTGAAGAATAAGTGTACATAGAACAGTCACAAGGATTTTAATTTGAAGACAGAAAGACGCATGTTTGCAAATTGAAGAAGGATCTTTATGGGTTGAAGCAAGCTCCAAGAGCTTGGTATGTAATAATTGATAGTTTTCTGATGAGCTTGGGCTTTACCAAAAGTAAAGTTGATCCTAACCTTTACTTCAAGGTTATGGATGATGAACCTATCATATTTTTGTTATATGTGGATGACTTATTCCTGAAAGGTAATGAGAAGCAAATCTCAAAGTGTAAGAATAAGCTCGCTACAGAATTTGAGATGAAATACCTTGGCTTGATGCATTATTTTCTAGGTCTTGAAGTATGGCAGAGCCCAGAAGAAATCTTCCTTAACCAAGGGAAGTATGCAGTAGAAATCTTGAAAAGATTTGATATGTTGGAATGGCCACACCCATGGATACAAATTTGAAGTTCTTGTCTGATGCTTCGTCAAATTTAGTGGATGAGACACTATAAAGGTAGATTATTGGGTCATTGATGTATCTGACGAATACCAGGCCAGATATTTGCTTTTCCGTGAACACCTTGAGTCAGTATTTGGTTGAACCCAGACATGTTCACCTTGTAGCTGCAAAGCATGTGATGAGGTACCTAAAAGGTACAGTAGACTATGGTCTCAGTTGTACTAGATATCATGACTTCAGACTGTATGGTTATACAGATTCAGATTGGGAAGGAAGTGTCTCAGAAAGAAATAACACTTCAAGTGGATATTTCAGTTTGGGGTTAGCCATTATCTCATGGCTAAGCACGAAGCAGTCCAGTGTTTCTCTCAGCACTGTAGAAGCGGAATATATTGCAGCTTGTTCCGCCAGTTTTGAAGCCATATGGATTCGGAAGTTGTTATCAGGTCTATTCGATCTGGAGTTGGATACCATAGTGATTGTATGTGATAACCAATGATCCACATCGTAGTTGGAATTATTGTCGGATGCTAACTTCGACACATCCTCAACCAGTCATCGTTGTTGATACAACTTCAACAAGTTTCGACGCGACATGACTTCGACAACTTCAGCACTTCGATAGGTTCGATTTTGACACTACTCCGACGGGTCTCGACTTCGACATACTGTGACACGTTCGGCGCTTTCAACATGTTCTACAATCTCATAGTTCGCGACATCGAAAAGCAGCGTAGACATGCGACCAACAACTGTCGAACTTCGACACACTGACTCTCTGTCTTCCAGTCGACTGTAATGGATGAATAGTTGAACCATTCAAACTTCTTCTTTGTAACCGAACGTAACGAGAAAGCACCCAAGTGTCTCAGAATTCTATATAAGCATGTGTAATATTGTAACATACATCAGTTTTTTGATCTATTAGCAAGTAATAGAAGAAGAGTTTGCATTCCTGCATATTGTTTGTGCATATTTGTGTTCATCTGTGTTGCTTAATCCTGATTTTGCTCATTATGTATATTAAGCTTACGCCATAACAGAGACGACTCATTCAGTCAAACTATTGTCCCCCTCGTGCTTCCTGGACACGACCCGGATCATTGGTATCAAAGCACTCAGTTGTGTTCGTGCTTAAGTTCTGCGTATACACTTCTCTTGAAGTTACCTAACTTATGCTGGTTCAAACTCGATTGAAATATCAACAATCCAAGTAGACGTGATATCCATAAATGACAAAAGAAACAGACGATAGACATGCATCTGATGAGATAGCACAGCTTATTGAGCAAGCTCTGGCTTGACAACGGACTGAAATGTTCACCTAGTTCAATGAGATTCTCTTGCGATTCGCCTCGACATCCGAAGGATTCTCGACGAGAACTCACTCCGATAAAATCAGCCCCTTCAAAGTGCAAATGAATCTGGATATACCGAATCTTGAAGGTAATATTAACGCAGAATCCGTCGACAATTGGCTGCAACAATTGGAATCCTATTACATTGTAAATCAACTCTCCAAAGATAAAAAAGTCACCATTGCATCCTTAAAGATGTCAGCCTCCGTGCACTGCTGGTGGGAGAACCTCTCTACAAAGATGGAGAAAAGCGGAGACCCCATCGACACATGGGATAAATTCATCTAACACATCCGAAAGGAATTTTACCCGCCTAAATACCTCAAGCAGCAGTATAAGAAGTGGTAGTAGCTAAGGCAATGGAAAGACCAATTAGTACAGAGTTACACCGACGAGTTCTACTGACTCATGGAAAGACTTGGCATCCAAGAAGAAGAGAAATTGCTTTTTCTGAAGTACGTTAGCGGATTGTTCTGATACATCCAGCAGGAGATGGAATTTTTTACTATCAATACGTTTGCGGATGCTTTCCACTACGCCAGCAAACTGGAAACAAAGCAGAAAGGAAAAGCACGCTTCGCGACAAAGCCGACATAAGGACGACCACCCAACAAGAAGCCACCAGCCGACTTCGACAATTCGAAATTTTCTTAGCTGACACCGCCAAAGCCAGACCACAGAAAGAATCCTTTTCACAAAAGGGAACATAGAAAACAACCACCGACCGAAAAACGGTGCAATTACCACCACTCATCTTGGCATGATATGTCTGAATGCAAAGGTCGGAAGACATTTTTGACAAAATATCGATCTCTGACGCGTTCGACAAGACGATGGAAGAATCTGATCTAGATGCAACGACCCTTTTGACCTCGAACACTCTAGCAGCCTCGACTATCGTCGACGAGGAGGAATGAGAACGCCTGTTCCATACACGGATATGGGTCCAGAGCAACCCATTACATATGATTATGGACAACGGGAGCCAAAAAAAATTCGTTTATGAAGAACTTATGAAGAAATTAGGTCTTGTTACCACTCTGCATCCTCAGCCTTACCACATCAGTTGGATGAAGGATGGACAAGAACTCGGGATCACTCAATAATGCAAACTCGCCTACTTCATAAAGCCTTTTGAAGATGAAGTACTTTGCGACGTGGCACCACTCTCCGTAGCCGACGCCCTTTTTGGGAAACCTTACCTCTGGGATAGACATGGAAGTTATCAGTCACGGCCACAAAAGGTGATTGTCATAATCCGAAATCAATGGTTCAACATACCAGAGCGTCAACCTACACCGACGGTTGCACTAATATCTGCCAAACAGACAATGAAGCTCATCAATCATGCTCAAAAGTTTGCATTAATCATGATCAAGCCACAACATTCTAAGAAGACTACAACAACGATTCAAGTCACCGACCAATGCATCTCTCGATAGAAGCAGCAAGTCGATCATATTATTGATGAGTACCATAACCTCTTTCAAGCTCGAGATGGAGTACCTCAACATTGTAAGGTAAAACACTCCATTGAACTTGTTCCTAGTTCTTCTTTTCCTAACGCATCTGTTTACAGATGATCCATTCTCGAAAATGAAGAGATTCGTAGATAAATCCAAGAATTAATTGACAAAGGTCACATCCGACCTAGTTCCTCTCCTTGTGGAAGTCCAGATGTCTTAGTTCTGAAGAAAGACGTAACTTGGTGCATGTGCATCGACTACAGAGCTCTCAACAAAATATCGATGAAGAATCAGTACCCTCTGCCACGGATAGACAAGCTCATTGATTGTCTGAAAGGTGCTAAATTCTTTACTAAACTCGACCTCAAGTCGGGATACCATCAGATTCCAATCCAGCCCTCAGATGTGTGGAAAATAGCTTTCAAGACCAAGGAAGGATTGTTCGAATGGTTAGTCATGCCTTTCGGCTTAACCAACGCACCTGGGACCGTCATGCGACATATGGATAACCTTCTTCGACCTTTCATCTGCAAATGGGTCATTGTCTATCTCGACGACATATTGATTTTCAGTCGATCATGGAAAGAACATGTCGAACATATTCGAGAAGTCCACAACACTCTCCAGCAACATCGACTCTATATGAACATGCACAAGTGTTCTTTTGTGATGACCAGCATCAAATATTTGGGGAATGTAATTGACTCTGCAGGCATTCACGTCAATCCAAACAAATTACATATCCTTAAAGATTGGCCCATTCCTAGAAGCATTCAAGAACTAAGAATTTTTCTTGGTTTGGCAAATTCCTTTCGATGATTCATACTCGG
This sequence comes from Larix kaempferi, assembly GCA_027924585.1. Taxonomy (NCBI): domain Eukaryota; kingdom Viridiplantae; phylum Streptophyta; class Pinopsida; order Pinales; family Pinaceae; genus Larix; species Larix kaempferi. The sequence goes on along the minus strand of BSBM01000386.1, from coordinate 1,896,551 downwards.
CTTCAATCACATAGCCTAGCCCTTGAATTAGTTGACGAAGGGAAATGGGAAAACTATCTTTCAATGGACAGAAACACAACAAGCAGCTTTTGAACAGCTCAAACACAGGCTCTGCACTGCACTTGTACTTGTGTTACCTGATCTGCATCAGCCCTTTGAGATTGAGACGGATGCATCGGACTATGCCTTGGGCGCAGTGATCACTCAGTCTGGTCGCCCAGTCGCTTTTCATTCCGAGACTTTTAATGACACAGTTAGAAGATACTTGACGTACGAAAAATAATTGTACGCCATTGTGCAAGCTCTCAAGCAATGGAGGCATTACATCCTTGGAAAGGAAATGGTCATTCTCACTGATCATAAGCCTCTACAGTTCACTCCAACACAATCAAAGTTGCAGACAAATCGACAACTCAAGTGGATTAATTACCTACAACAATTCCAATTGGTGATTAAGTATCGGAAAGGTAAATCTAATGCCACCGCTGATTTCCTCAGTCGACCACCCATTACTCTCCTTTTGACAGTGATGAGTATGCAGGGATACGACACAACCACTTGGCAATAGTTGTACGAGGATGACAGTGACTTCTCAGCAGTATACCAACAGTTACAGACTAACAAGTCGTTGACCTCAAACTCTAACTATTTCCTGAAAGACACCTTGCTATACAATCTTGGACAGCTTTGTGTACCGACCAGTGAGCATCAACAACAGCTCATTTGGGACGCGCACTACAGCAAGAATGTAGGACACTTTGGAGTAGAAAAGACACTTTCTATTCTACAGAAGTATTTCTTTTGTCCTACACTTAAATCTGACGTCAACAAGTACATCCAATCATGCGTGGTTTGCGCCATTGCTAAGCCACCTAATTGACGACAGGGATTGTATACACCTCTACTAGTTCTTAGTCGACCATGGGAATCTATTTATATGGACTACTTGATGGGTTATCCTACTTCCAAACATCAGCATGATGCGCTATTAGTAGTAGTCGACCGATTTTCCAAGATGGCCATTCTCATACCATGTAAGAAGACCATGACAGTGCAGCAGACCGCTCAGCTCTTCTTTACACATGTTTGGAAACACTTTGGTTTACCCACAACCATTATTTCTGACCAAGATGCCAGATTCGTCAGCATATTTTGGAAGACCCTCTGGCAACAGTTGGACACACGACTCTCATTGTCGACAGCTTTCCATCCTCAGACCGACGGATAGACAGAAGTTGTGAACTGCCTGGTAGTACAACTGCTTCACATGTACAATCACCAACATCGACGCACATGGGATGAAATTCTTCCATACATTCAGCACATCTACAACCGTGCTCAGCCCAAATCTACAGGAAAGAGTCCATTTGAGATTTGTTACGGATTTCATCCCTCAGCGCCTATCGACTTGATCAGCTCCTTGACACAGCCAAACTCTGACACATACCATAGCCAGTGAGAAGTTGATAAAGTAGTCAAGTTTCAAGAACAGATTTGAGACATTCAACGACAAGCATAGGATATGTTGCATAGAGAAAACGTGAAAGCTAAGGCCCGACACGACAAGCATTGTATTCCTCATACCTTCCAAATTGGGGATAAGGTCTGGTTACATCTCAAGAAGGAGCACTTCATAGGTCCTTTCAAGAATTTAAAACCTTTGCGATATGGTCCGTATAATATTCTTTGACAGATTGGCGAAAACGCTTTCCAACTTGACATTCCTACCTGCTTGGGTTTGCATCCAATTTTCAATGTGGATATACTTCGACCATACCATGCACATTTGTTGGAACAGAATGACTTCTCAACAACAACACCCAAATACATTCCTGCATATTGTTTGTGCATATTTGTGTTCATCTGTGTTGCGTAATCCTGCTTTTGCTCATTCTGTTTATTAAGCTTCCGCCATAACAGAGCTGACTCATTCAGTCAAACTGTTGTCCCCCTCGTGCTTCCTGGACACGACCTGGATCAACCAAAGCTGCATAAAGATGACAAAGAACCTCGTGTTCCATGATAAGTCAAAGAACATAGTAATATGGTATTTCTACATTCATGATATGCTACAGAAGGGAGCTGTGAAGCTCCAACATGTGAGCATAGATGAGCAAGTTGCAGATGTGTTGACAAAGCCTCTATCTCGTATGAAGTTTGAGCACTTCTATGACAAGCTTGGTGTAGTCCGTAAGGACTTCCCTCGAAAGGGGGAGTAGTGTTGATGATACTATGATAGCTCAGTTGGGATTGATCATCCTTAGACTCGATCCCATAATTCCAAAAGGAAGGATAGTCTTAAATGTTGATCCTTAGACTGAATCCCATAATTTTGAAAGGAAGGATTGTCTAAGATGTGGGTGGTGGAAAATGATCCCGTAATTCCAAAAGGAAGGATCGTCCAGTGTGCTGTGATCAGTAGTGGTAGCTCCGTAAAGACTGGGTCCCCTAATTCCTAAAGGAAGTCTTTTCTTAGCACCACAGATGTTGTTGGACCGAATCCCATATTCTGAAAGGAAGGATTGTCCATGATCTCATAATTCTGAAAATAAGGATCACCCGTGTTGAACTTTATCCCGAAACTCCGAAAGGAAGGATCATATTGGTTGTTGATGCACATGTTTCCAGAGATGATGTTTCTCCATCCTTGAGTTGTTGATTATGATGATACTATTCCAGCTTTGTGTTGATGATCCAATCTTGTGTTTTCACCATTATTGATGTATTAGTTATTATACTTATGTGCTACAGATGATGATACTTCAGCTATGTACTGAAGATGATGATGATGTTCCAGCTTCATGTTGCAGATGTTGATGATGTTACAGCAAGTTGTTCCAGTTGATGATATTGATATTGTTGAAAAACTTCCAATGATTTATAGATGTACCAACCAATGTTCCAGATGATGTTGTTGATGATTCCTCCTCCTCCCTCCTTCCGATGATGTTGTGTAGAGCCACACCTATTGTTGTTGTTGTCAGTAGAATAACCTTCTTGTTAAGGGGGAGTGTTGAATTAATGTAACTTAGAAGAATATTATACTTGTATTATTCCTCCTTCGAGAGATGTCATTAATGTAAAAGGTCTTGTAAAAGTCATGAGGTAAAACCTCCATTGTAAGTCGGGTCATTAGTACCAAAAATAATGTAATATAAATATTATTTTGAGTCTCCCTAGAGAGGTCAGCCCATTCAAGTTAGTTAGGGTGACCTAGTTAGGTTAAAAGGTCAAGTGAAAAGTAAAGTATAAATAGAGAGTCTCTCCCTCTCATTTGCACCATTCACTCACTCAAGCAATGCGCAAGAGAGGAAGTGGAAGACTAGTGGAGGAGGAGGAGGATTGTTGTTGGCTCTTGTGTTTGAGTTTTGTCTCTCTTTATTGTGAGACTTATTTCTTTGGGAATTGTACTTTGGTAATCTATATTGAGGAAGTTTTGCTGGGTTTTCTTTGCCTTGAGGGTTTCCCAGGATAAATTGTGGTGTACCTTGTGATTGTGTGTCTTTCAGAGATCCTTTTTCTGCTGCTATTGTGAAAATATATTAAATTCTCATGAAGTTAGAATTTAGTTTTTAGTAGCATATAATATTAACAATATAATGGTCCAAGATGGTTATATATATAATAGTAGAGGGGCTATGATTCCACTAGAGAGAAAGAGGAAAGGAAGCTTATGAGAAAGTAAATTCTCTTTTACCCAATGTTAGCCTTAGAATTGATCTATTTTCTACGATGTGCCTTAAATAAGCCTTTTACCTCATTTTACTTAATAAAACCAATGATTGAATGCATGTGAGAGGTTAGTGGGAAAATTGTAAGAGTCCTTCATTCTATGATCTGAATAAATGTCGTCTATATTTTCATCAATCTTCTCATTCCCATTGGATTCTCACTCATTCTCTATGCATAAGTTCTTGCTCTATGTAGTTCATGCTATTCTCTCTATAGCAAAAAATAACCAAAATGAGAAAATAAAATGAATTACAATGTGAGGAGGATATTGTAGACATTATAGTGAATAATGATGATTGTAGATGAGCATAGAGGTTGGACAAGTTATGAAAACTTCACCCACTTTACATTTGTTGCCCCTGGGATTCTTGAGAAGATAGGTATTGATTGTTAGGTAATCCTTAGAAATCATACAATAGTTTGGACTCTTTCTACACACACTAAAGAGAATTGTAAGGGAATGGTACTCTAAGGGACTGTTGAGAAGAGAAACAGTGGGAATTCCTTGTGTTGTGTGGGGCAATGGAAGAGAATTCCATGTCTTTCATTGTTGAGTGAGATGCATGTAATTCTCTATGGTGAACAGATTGGCCAAGCATGATAGAAAATGGGTTTAGATAAGAGAGAGATAGGCATGTAGTTGTTTCCTTCACCCTAGTGTCCTCATAGCTCGGCTTGGGGGTGGTATCTACATCAAGTTCCTAGTGTTGGGTGGAAAATCACTTTTACATAGCCAGTTTCTTGGATATTTTTCATTTAAAAGATAAGTGATTATCATTTTCTACGAATATGTAAAGTTTATGTTTGCTTTCTATTACGAAAATTGTTTTTTTATGCATTTTTTATTTGTGAATCTAGTTGTGTTCCACTACATTTTAGTTTATGCACCTACATAAGAAATTTTATTTAAGCTATGGTACACATGGAGACATAATTTAGTTGTGATTTTGAATGTTGGCCTCTATAACACCCTGTTTTGATTCCGCCGACTAAAATACAATATTACCTATTTTGTATTTTGCTTATCACCTATGGAACTTGGTCGGAATGATAACATTGTATTACATGGACATATGGACCTACTTGTGTTGCAGAAATTACGTATACTTTTATGTTTATGTTATTAAATCTAGTTGTTATGTGATTTAATTCTAGCATGGAAATTAAAATGAAATATTTTTGTACGTGGATACCAATTTAAATTAAATGTAGAATAAATAGACAAGGTACTAGGTGCATGGACATGGTAGATATACAAGCTTGTTTACTTTGTTCATCGGTTAGTAACATAGTAAGCACATATAAACAGTTATATGGTTATGCATGATCTTTTGTTTGGTAAACCAACCCACAGGTTAAATGGGCTAAGTGATAGTCAGATGAATATGGTACTAAAGTGATGTCGATGCCATGGAATTCGAAACAAGAATGGTATGATAGTGTTGAATCATTATTTTTAGAACTAGTATTGGTTTCATTAATATGATGTGTGGAAGGGTGCAAGGTTTTAGGAAACACAATTTCCCAAACTGGTTATTCGATGGTGTATCCCTAAGAACAACAACACTAGCACAATATGCCAATGTAGGGTATTGACCCTGGTTCTATTGGGGCATTGGAGGCATTACCCACCATTTATCCTCTGAAACCTAGTTGTGGGACGACTGTGATAAGTCACGTTCCCCAAGACGTGTGATGAAAATTATCAATTTCCTACTGGGGAAGTGTGGTCTATGTAGTTGACACTTCCGCTTATGGGTTATATCTAAGGTTAAATCAATGTAGTTGACGCTCCGGGATATTCTAGCAGAGGAAAGGATAGGATGTAGAAGATAGTTATAAACTAGAAAGAGGAAGCAAATAGTTAACGATGTTGAGGAAGTTAACTATTATAATTTGATTACTTATGTGTGTTAAAGCTATTGCTTTACTCATGTGTGCTAATCTCAGTTTGATGTATGTTCATATTATATTAATGTGAACTAGTTAGTAAGATTGTTAATGTTTGGTTTCTGAATTACTGTCTTGCACACTTGATTGTGATAATATAGGAACGATGCATTAGAGGCAGTGATTTTTTATCATTAGCACATGCACAATATATGTGTACATTAGTTATGCATACATACATCATGCATGTATGTTAATACAATTACTTGGTGTATTAGTTACTAATCTAGTTTTTTAATTATACAATGAATGGTTTCATGATTATGGAAAGAATAAATACAAATATCTAATAAATATCTAGCAACATTAAGTATTAGTTTGTAGGATGAATTAATTGAGTACAGTGGGTTGTCATATATTTTTTGGGAAAAAGTGTCAATTTTCATTAATACGCATGAATAGCATTCTATATTATGGTTATTTTATTTTCAATTATTTATTTAAATTATTTAAATAGTATTTCCCTATAACCGTCATGGGAAAAAAAAAAGTATTTCCCTATAACCGTAATGTACCTAAGGTAGTGAGTAGGCACACTAGCTCGGATACAACTAGAAAAAAAAAGACTAGATTTTCCCGAATTGAATTCAAGCACCTAGGGAATTTTCCAAATTCCCTCCCAAAAAAACACAAGGCTGTAATAAATTCAATATGGACTGTAGAATGAACATATAGGTCTAAAAAATATAAATCAGAAATTTTATATTCCATACATTCGACAGTGGCACATTCTCTGGGTGCATCACATCTCGGACGACCCTTTAGCAAAGCCAAAGACTCTAAGGAAACAACCCCAGGAATTATGTGGAACCCAATGTATTTTGGTGTTGTGCTGGATGTATCTAGACCTTAGGTATACTGATTTAACTCTCCCCAACCTGATATGGAAGTTATTAGGCTTGATAGACAAATTTTGATTGCAAAGAGATCAACTAGGTGTAAGGTTCTTAACTAGGACAAGTGGGGGAGACAATTTCTAGGAAAATTCGAATGGCACAATAAGCTTCCTAATTTATGTTCTAGTAGTGTGGATGGAATATAATACATATGATTTAACTATATGGACCTTCATATCATATTTTAGATACATAGTAAACAATTCGGTGCTTCTAAATAGAAAACTAGTCAAAATTACTCTACCATAGCACAATAGTGAAAACATAGATTTCCAATAGCATTCAATGGTCACAAATTATGCAATAATATTCATAGATGAGTCCAAAAACATTCCATTGAGAGAAATCAATCTTTATTAGACTTTAATAGATGCCAATAACATTGTATTGGAGCCCAAACTTACAGAATAACCATCTTTGGGATTTTACAACATAGAAGTAGAAATTCAACATCTGAGAATGAGAGAAGGATCTTTCATCACTGGATCAGATCTATGATCAGGAGTACACCATATTATAACTCACTGGAGGTGCATGGAAAGCATCGATATCTCATAGGGAGTGCAACCCTTTAATCCTCACTCTTTACTGGTTAAAACACATTGCATTGGAACACTACTGCATACTAGTATCATTCCTTATCCAACTAGAACTTGATCACATTCTTTGAAACTCATAAAATACTTGCAAATTACTTTAATGGATTCCTTTAATATCCATGAAAAGGAATAAGTATGCTCTTCCTCAAACTCCAGCAGAACGATCTCTCAATATTTCAGCTAGATCAATGAATGCAAAGGGGCACATCACTCAATGCTGGAAAGGGGCACACCACCCAAGCCTCTGAGATGTGAAAAGCTCTCAAGATGAATTATAAAAATGACAAAATATGTTAATGGGCGTTTTCATCCTCCTTTTATTAACCTCTACCAAATTGTATGCCTTCCTTCTAAAGCTTTCCATCTAGGAAATTCGAATTAGTGATGAGTGGAGGCTTCTTTGGCAAGTTGCTTGTGAATTTTGGACCCACTTTCCTCATGAATTCTCCCTCGATGGCCAAACTTAGAATATGCAGCTTTACTAAGTAATCTTGCTTTATTTCATTTATTTACCATTCCTTCTGGTGCCTTCTCTTAAAAAATCTAGAAACATCCTTCCATCTTGATTTGTTGTTGTTTTTCCTACTTTTCCCGCTTTTGGTTGCTTTTATTGCTTTTACTTGCTTTCTTTCCAGATTTTTTTGAGGGAGACAACTCGTCTACCTTATCCTCATCCTATGCGCACTCTTGAGCCACCTAAGAATTTCCAACTCATCAAACAATTTATTAATAATTAAATATTTACAACTATGTACTACATCACTTCTTCATGATCTAATTTAATTATTCAAAATAACCATAGTCAAAATTAATTCCCTAGCTAATTTAATTTTCCACTAGAACCCATGGGGATATAAAGGCTAGGGGTAGCTCCATGGTGCTATAAAAAAATGGGGACATTACAAGAACCTAGAGAGGGGGACTTATGAGTCATTAATGGAGGTGGTTGAGAGAGGACTTTGGGGGAAGGGTAAGGAAAAATTTGATAAATAGGAAGAAGGGATGGAGTGTCATTAGTTTTGGGAGGGGAGAGACTTGAAAAAATTATCTTTGGGGGGAGGAGAAATTGTTGGAGGAGAATGAAGGAAAATATTAATTATGGTTGCTATTATTGTTCGTGGGGCTTCGAGCATGGAGGGACAAGGAACCTACGGTTTTCTTGGAGCTAGGTAGTCAGATAGGTTGTTCCTAGTTGGTTGGGAGATCAAATTCAGTTCGGGGATTGAATATGGTAGGAAAAGGAAGAAGTCTCAAGACATGAGTACTAACTCAAACAGTTCTATAGGTAGTTTATTAATTCCTACCATGTTCTACTTAAGAAATTGTAATCATTTATTGTTTAATAGGATTTGTTGCTAGGTTTATAGTTCAAATATTTATAGTTAAATATAAACGTTAATTTAGTACATAAGGACCCAATGAGTTAAACTAGATCCTTACCTTCTTTGTGAGATATAATTTGAAAATCGTTATTCATAAATACCTATCCTGTGGATGGAATGATAGATGGGAACATTACATGTGAGGGGATCATTCTCAATCTATTAGGAAAGAAGAAATCAACTAGGAGTGGAGTCTTGGGACAACCACAAACAATCAGGTAGAAGCATATGCTTTTCATTAGGGATGAGTGCTTGATCATTCAATCAAGGCAAACTCTCTTGTTACCATTGGGGACTCAATTGTAATTATAAATCCCATGCACAATTCAAAAAATATGATAGATGGCACTCCAGTTGGTCTCCTAGTAAGAATCAATTAAGAGAAAGGTAATTTCAAAGACATTAAATTTTTCCATGTCTTAAGGGATCATAATTGCAAAGAAGATTGTCATGCAAACAATGATTTGATATTGAACTTAAGTGAGATATAAAAAAATTACGGGTCTTGAACATCATTGGCATACCCTAAGGTGTAGTTGGGATCCATTGCATTCATTTCTTCCATGTGACTCATTAATAAATGCTCATATCAACCAGGGATCATATCGTACGAATTCATACTTGATCATATTAGTTTTGTTTCAAAGCCTTGAAGACATGATGGATCTAGTCTAGTATGGTGATATTGTTTGCAGGGGATTCAGTTCTAGGAGAGGTATGTGTTCAATGGTCAACCCCAACCTCAAAAGAACTCCAAGTAATCTTCTTCATTCTTGATTTGCGGTTTTAGATCTCTCTTTTTAGTTGGTTCCATTTGCCTCTTTGATTGTAATCGATGTTGATTTTAAATTTTAAATTTGGCCCACTTCCCTTCGTGTTGGGTTCCACATCTCTCATAGTGTCTAGTTGATTTTGGGCCTCTGTAGCTTGGTGAAATTTTGTATATTTTTGGGAGGCCATATTGCTTGTTTCCCTTTGTTCGAATACATTGGGCATTCTCACCTTTTTGGTCCCTTTTTGGGTCATTGATTGGTGCTTTTGGTTTTAATTCTCAAAGTTAATTTTGGGGTTAGGGCCCCTCGATGCTATGTTTGTTTCTGGAGTTTTACTCAACTTTTGGTTAATTCTCCATATCTTTGGGATATGGATTGTCCCAACTGTAATGGGAATTCCCATAGGAGATGTAGGATATTCCTATTGTTCTTAGGGGACATGAATATCTCATTATTGGTAATATAATTTCCATTTTCTAAGTTATCACCAAGGTTCATGCAAACAAACATTTATGCACCACTCAAATTGCAATGGTTATGGAAACTTTGGTTCAGTATAAGAGAAAAATTCAAGTTCCAACAGGAAAAACTTCTATTTTAAAAAATATGGTATGTAATCTTAGTAAAGCTTCTCACTCAACAACATCTAATCCCAGCATATTTGTGTGTTCTACCCTAGAAGATTTTAGAAAAGAAGAAAAGGTCCATGAGATCCATGAGGACATGGAGCTAGGCAAGCAATAAAATCAAACTACCATTATTAACCAAGAAAAAGCACTTAGAAAGCATTTTTTTCCATAATAACTCTTTATCTTATGTTATGTAAATCAATTTTGATATTAGGCATCTTTCATAAGGTTTACACAAGAAAATATTTTAGGAAATCCTCTACGATAGATTATATAGATATTTATGTTTTAGTTTCTACTTTCTAATTTTATTAAAATATCCATGAACAATCTCAATTTTGTATTTGTATGTTGATAGGTGTTTATATTTTACAATTTGGGGCAGACGAGGAAGGGTCCTCTTCCTAGATTGCAAGATGATGAGACAAGTGCATTGTCAAGATTTATTTTATGGGCATCATTCCAAATTTGAAATAATATATATATATATAAGTTTACATGTGATAATGGGTAGCTAATGTTGATGTATTTGTAACTTCTGAAGATATTCACTTGAATTGTAAGTATTACATTTGTACTTTATTGTATCCCCAACGGAGATGTATTATTCTTCTGATTGAAAGTGTCGTCATTTGTATTTGCAAGTGTCGCAAGTTATATTGTAAGTGTCGTAACTTATACTTGATGGGTTATTAGACCACCTTGGTGGGGTCGACCCTGTATGAGTCAAAGAGTTATTAGACCACCCTAGTGGGGTCAGCCCAGTGACAAGTGATAATGGGTTATTAGACCCTCCTAAGGGAGTTCGGCTCAGTTAAAGGTAGGTAAAGTCATTGTATAAATAGAGAGTGTGACTCTCTCATTCTATTCATTCGCTCACTCACTCACTTCGCATTAGTGAGAGAGAGGATGAGTGCGCACAAGTGGAGGAGGAGAAGCTGCTAGGAGACTATCTCTTGTTTTGGGGTTTGATCTTTGTGATCTTTGTATTGGTGCTCATTCTATCTCTGAGGAAGTTGCGGGGTTTTTCACCTTCTTGGTTTTCCCCGGTGAAATGCTTTGTGTCTCTTGTCTCTTATGTTTGATATGTTGTACATGTTGTTCTCTCAGATAAGATCCTAGATCATATTGAATTAAATGATGAAAAACTAACAGCTAAGGCATGGATAGCGGACAATTCGTGGCACTTAACTTATGGCCTATAAGTGTTCATTGACCACAAATTAAGTAGTTGTACTAGTCATATTGACCAACTCAACTACAAGCTTTTATTAATACAAAATATATTCATTTCTAATTTAAAAATTTTAACCAATGACTCAAAATTAAATAAATCATAACCAAACTTGAAAAAGAATCCAATTTGTGTTTTTTGTTTTCACCTCCATGCAGGGTTGAAATTTGACAGGTAAATAGTCATCCTTTGCCATTGTACACGTCAAAATACTGCCACTTCATAAAATTAAATGTTAATAATGAAGTGTGAATTTTAATTTCACCCGTCATTTTGAAGTGCATTTTTATTTTTACATGTTATGTGTGTGTGTGTGTGTGTGTGTTGCCGCATGGACACGCACCTCGGGTAACATAGCAGAAATATTCAAGCCATTGGGTGCATCCTTGGGGGCAAGTCTCGAGTCAAGTGTTGTCACTTGATCTTGACTCCTCTATTTAGTCTTAACTCCTAACAAAGCCAAGGGGAGTAGACCTTAAGAAAAGTTACTAAGGCTTTGTTAGTTCTTAGTTGTGAAAATGAAAGTTTATTTAGGATTTTTTAGAATGATCCATTATTTTTTTCATGGTCATGTTGTCTCCCCTTGATAGGTAAAGTTGACTCGGTCATGGTTTTTTGGGCCCATGGCATTTGGTGGCCCATTGTATTGCTTGTGAAGAAGCCTATTTAAAAGTTTCAAGGATATTAAACCTTCTTTGTCATTATATGTGTGCTTGGTTTAATCATTATATTTACTATGTTTTTTTGCTTATTATATTTTGTAAACTTTTTATTTTTGTATTATATGAGATAAGATATGAGAATCCAATGTTTCATATAGTTATTATAAATGTTATTTAAAAAAAAACTATTATTATAATGAGTAAAATTAAATTTAAACCTCAAATGAAAAGCAATATTAATATTAAAATATCATATAAAAATTTATTGATATACAAAATAAAGCTTCAAATTTCAACCCTACCTCCATGTCAAACCCATCCCAACAAACCCCTTTTTACAAATAAATAAATTTAAGGCTTCATTGAACTCCGTGTATTCCATACCACCTTCATGGGCCCACCAACATATTTAAGTAACATGTTTTTAAAAAGTTCTTCGTTTTATTTAATTAACTAGGAGAATTTCCATGCATATAAAGAGTTAGTTTTTTTCTCTCTTAAAAATAGAGATCGAAGAAGTTTTAATGATTTATTTAATACAAGATTTTGGCTTACATCATTATCAGGATCATATGTCATAGAAATCCAAGTGGTCCAATCAAAACATTGATTCATCTGTTATGTTTTCAAATATATATTAGTTACACTCAATTGATTCCTCTGTTATGTTTTCAAATTTATATTAGTCACCCTCAATTTTTATTTTCGATGAATAGTTTATTCTAAAATCATATAGTTTTGGCAAGTAGGCATTGGATTTTTAATTTTCTAGGAGTAGTTTATTTTGAAAGCATAAATTTGGAGGGGACTCTATGCATATTACATGGGGAGAATAAGTTTATAATCTTAAAGATATTTTTAAGAGTGACGGATTGTTGATGGTATTGTTTTTAATTATTGAATACCAATCATATTTAATTTTAGTTCATTTGGATTTAAGAGAAAGGATTTATTTGATTTGGATCAAATATTCTTTTTGATATTTATATTTCCAGGATATTCTTGAATATTTTGATATTTATATTTCCATGATATTTTTGAAGGAAGGGGATGTTTCATAGAAATTATCTAGTGGAGGAGGGTACTTTGAAAATTCAAATACTTACAAAATAAATTATATGACTAATTCTAAACAATAAATAATTGATATCAGAATTAATTTAAAAAAAGAAATAGATTGGAAATATGAAGGTGTTCTCTCTACAAGTGTTGTGATGAAATTAATTTCTTTTGGTAATGGAATGTTTTTATTCCAAGCAAGTTTGGCTCGAAATTGAAGTTTTAGTGGGTTGAAGATGTGTGGCTTGGTATTTCTATGGAAGAAGGTCTTAGGAAATTGTCTGAAAATTTTGTGGTCAAAGATTATAGTACTATGTCCTTTATTCTTTCATGGGGTATCTCGCTAGCTAGACATGCTAGGCATGCTAGCTTGTTTGATGATAAGAACATACCTCTTTGTAGTGTGCAACTTAAGAGACCAATATTTTAAATTGTTTTCCTCAAGACAAGAATTTCAAACCCGCTACACAAATTATGATTGAAGTTGTGGATAAGGAGGGCTCATGGTCATTATTTGATGATGTTGCTCAATGAGAGCCTTAGAAATGTGGGGCAAGTGGTCTATGTTGTAAAATGGCTTTAAAGTTGTTTTTAATGTTAACGGGTAAGAAAGGGGTGAGAAAGGGTCTCCAAACTGCAATTTTTTGGGAACTCGATGATTGTAGTGTAATGGATGAGGGTTGAACAAATTTGTCATAATTTTTCATTGCTTCCATTGTTGGAGGAGATTCGTGGAACTTGCCATTTGTTCAATTCTTTGACATTCAATAAAATTTACAAGGAAATAAATTATGATGTTGATTCATCGTCAAAGGTTGGTGTTAACATGGTTGCTAGGCAATGGCATATTGAGGAAATTCATGAGGGGAAAGCAAGGGTTATTATCACCCTCCTTTATATGATGTTCTACCTTTATAATTCATCTATAGCCGGTTTGGCTAGTCTTTTGTTTGGGATGCTAGTAATCTAGATTGTTTTATAGTTTATACATATGCAAGGTTTGTCCTTAAAGTTATCAGATTATTGTTATCTTTCTTGCTTATCTTTACAGTCCTTGAGACATATTTTGATATATTATGTGTAATTTCATGTGAATTATTTGGGACATTTATATTAGTTGAGATTGATGTGGTGTTGTGAGCATACAACTCTTTTTTGAAGTTTGTAAAATTGTTTTCAACTCGATGAAATATTCTTAAAGCATATAAAAAATAATTTCGTTATTTCAATACAAATTGAAAAAAAAAATCACTAAAAAATAAGCAATAATATTTAATATTTTTTTAAATAAATAAAAGTAATTTTTTTTCATGGGATTTACAACATCGGTGATCAGTGCTTATTATGTCTGCGGAAAACCCTCAGGTATTCTGTGAGGAATGTGAGAAGGCGAATATTGCCATTGCAATGGTGGCTCAAAGAGAGCATCAAATATGCCCATTAAGGACTCCAACATAACACTTACAATGATTGAATCTAGGTGGGAAGGGTAACAATCATTCCTCCCAACCACCCAAACTATATCCAATAAAATATTACTTTTATATTTTAATATATTAAAAATAAAAATATAAAAAAATAAACAATATTAATAAAATTTGTATTATTAAATATAAAAAAAAAAAATTATTTATTTTTAATTTTTTTTCAAACCAATTAATTTAAATATGGTTATATATTTTTATAATATTCTACTTGGTCATATTAATAAATAGTAACCTTTCATGAATAAATTAAAATGTCTTTACCAAGTATAATCCCTCATAAAATCTAAAAACTTTCAATTAACAAATGAAAGTTGTTTCTTGGTTGTTCTTTTGAAAACTTATTTTTATAGATATGCCACTTACCAAAATAAATGAAAACCTCTTATTAATGAAACGCGATTTTTTATAGATATGCCACTTACCAAAATAAATGAAAACCTCTTATTAATGAAACGCGAGTTGTTTTGTGTTGTTTTTTTAAAATTTTTATATTCAAAAATAATTATAAAAATTAAAATTAAGTTTAAAATTAATATTAATTTTTTTTATAAATAATTATAAAAATTAAAATTAAGTTTAAAATCAATTTTAAATTTCAATTATTTAAAAAAATCAAGTTTAAAATTAAATTTTAAACTTAAATTTATTTATATATACATATTTATTTATTTAAATTTCAAAATGAATAAAAATAATATATATATTAATTTCAAAATCGATTTTTCCATCTATCAATCTTATCTATCTAAATCTAATTATGAATCATAGTAAAATGGATGTAGTTAGAGAAACAATTTCAAATTTGCTCAAATGGCAAGAGTAAATTCTTAATATTACGATGAAGTAAATTTTAAGATTAAAATATCTTAATATTAAGATGAAGTAAATTTCAAGATTAAAATACAATTAAATACCATATTGTGAGATAAGAAAATAATTAAATTTTTATAAATTATAAACAAATTGAGATTAAAAAAAATTAAAATTTTACAAATTAAGAAAAATTTGTTAACTTGGTTTTGGGTTTATGATTTCATTAATATAATTATAAAAATTTACTTTTGGTTTATAATATAATAATAAAATTAGATGTGGATTGCCTTGATTTTCAATTTGTTATAGTCATCATCCAACTTAGCATTATGTAGTCGCTAAAAACAACTACCAATAATCATTGTTCTACACATCTGCTTTGGTTTGTTGTTGTTGATATGTAATCGATACCCCTCCCT
The DNA here is from genome assembly GCA_027924585.1 of Larix kaempferi. Lineage (NCBI taxonomy): Eukaryota > Viridiplantae > Streptophyta > Pinopsida > Pinales > Pinaceae > Larix > Larix kaempferi. The sequence continues at coordinate 1,880,916 of BSBM01000386.1, read as the reverse complement.
ACTCTAATATATGTAAGCATAGTTTGAGGTTCAAGGACCTAAGGTATTAGTGCCATGAGACTAGAAGAACCCAATTTCCAACATTAAAGCTTTGTTCTATTCAACATAGAGATTGTTTATTTGGGTATTATAGTTCTATTGACATCAACTTAGACATGCTTCTTTTGTTGGGTTTTCAAGTTATCAACGCCATCGATTTATTTGTAATACTTATTCTATCAATACCAAAGAATTGCTTACAAGATCTTAATGATAAAATTCTCCTTGAGTAGTAACAAATCATGAAATCCTACTTACACAACACCATTTCATATGAAATTTGAAACACGACCATTAGAAATGGAGTTATCTAACTATTATACTTATTAGATTCATATATGACAAAAATATCTCAAATCACGACAAAAAATGACCAATATACTACAAAAATAGATCAAAAAATATAATAATTAGGCAAATCCATTAAAAACATTTTTTGCGAGGAATGTTAATTTGTTTACCTTATCTAATCTACAAGCAAGCCATAGATGATGTGTGGGATAAACAATTGGTCTCTCTATATTGTGAAACAATCTCCAATTTTGGAAGAGAATAAGTTGTGATTTATAATTTCATTCTCACAGATTGTTTTAATGCATCCTTATGACACATGTTAGCATAATATGTGCAATATCAAAAAAAGGAGGTAGTTATCAGGTTTTCTTGAGGTTATTTTGAATTTTTAGGGCTCAAATAGATATCCTACCACCAAGAATAAGTACAACAAGATTTCGACTACAACATAGTTGATTTTGTCAAGCCACGTAACACTTAGGTTGTAAGAATGTCTTTGAATGAGGTCACTTTGTGATATTTTAGAAGTAGGATCACTCAATTGCAGCAGACCTCACTAAAACTCACTCAAGAAGTGTAGAAAGAAGAAGAAGAAATGTTGATTTAATAATCACTCATACACAAGAAATGACAAAAATTGATGTATCATATATCAGCTATAAGTTGGCACTCTGAATAATGAATAATAACTGAATACAATCAAAATGAACTCGAATACCTCCTATTCCAATTCTCCTCAATGTGTGGCTTGGATGACATTGGAGACATCATCCAATCAGTAATAGTGGTCACAAGTGGTCAAACATTAATCAAATGAGTCTTACTGATTCTAACTGGTGCATGTGGGACAAATTTAGGGAAGGAGGCTCCAATGTGGGTGCATGAGGAGCTATCAGTAGTCAGTATAGCTGATCTAGTCTCTCTGGAGGTCTATCTAAGTGGTTCAGTCAGTTAAACTAGTAATCAATCCTCAAATCAAAGAACAGATCCACTAATCAAGGAACTAATTGAAGAATCTCCTAAATAGGTGGAACAGGGTGCACTTGTACTCCAGTGATGATAAAAAAGGCACATATGTGGCTAGGAGGGATAGAGCTGACCAGAAACAGGCTCCTGGGGCTGAAAAACCGAGGACTAGGTGCTGGGAGACTACCATACTGATGACTGGATGCATGCATGATGACTAGATGCATGCAGGAATGCAAAATATAAAAATGATGGTGAGAATATTTGAACACCCCCCGCAAGCCAAACTATGAGGAACAACTGAAATGGTAGGGCCCTGGTAACTAAGACCAAAGGTCACCCCGTACAAAAATCTAAATAAATAAAGTGAGGAAAGAGGGAAAACCCAGTGGGAAGAAATCCCCCCCTCAAGATATATTGTGGTAGGATGATCAATCATGTACATCACTCGCCCCAAATGGTAAGTGAACTTCTCCACCGAAGAAGGATTTATCAGCAGAAAATGGATTAGTGATGTGAGAAGGATGAAACCTTCCATTCTGATAATCAGATCTGGTCGTCCTTTGATCAAGTGGACCTCCCACAAGATCTCCAACAAATCTAAGAGTAGTGGCTGCCCATCTAGGAAGAGGAGGATCATCAGGTGCAAGATATGGATCTTGGTCTTCCATTCTCTCATCTTCACTAATAGGTGCTAGATCTTTAGGTTCTTGTGGATTTGGATTTAGCATTTGCTCTTCATCATCTTCATTCTCATACTCTGAATCTAAACTGTCATGTGATGAAGATTCACTCTCTTGAAGCTCATCAAGCAGTGGAGGTGTGGTAGGCAAGCTCTCTTGCTCAACAGGATGAGCATCATGTAGAGGCCATTCCTCAAACTGTACACTCCTATCAAGGAATGTTGACATAGTAGAAGGATCAAGAAGCTTGTAGGCCTTTGCATAACCCACCATAATACACTCTCTGCTTTGTGGATCTAGGGCTCTCCTTTTCTCTGTTGGATTCCTTTCCCATGCTCTATATCCAAACACTCTAAGATGAGACACATCAGGTTTGTATCCCATCCATGCTTCGAAAGGAGTCATATCTTTGAGTCCTTTGTGAGGAACTCTGTTCTGAAGATAGGTGGCACAGCTGATGGCTTCTGCCCAAAGACTAGGGTGAAACCCTTTTGACTTTAGCATGCAGGTGGCCATCTCTTTCAATGTTTTGTTATTCCTTTCAACAACACCATTCTATTGTGGTGTATAGGGAACAATATGTTGCATCTTAATGCCTTTTTTAGCACAAAAGGTTTGAAAATCACCCTTGATGTACTCTCCTCCATTATCAGTGTGAATGGCCTTAATCTTTCTATCTGAAAATTTTTCTATAGAAGACTTGAAAAACTTAAAGAATCCAAATACTTCTGACTTTAATATGAGAAAGTATACCCATGTAAATATTGAATAATCATCAATAAAAGTAATAATATACCTTGCCTTGTTCAAAGATAGATCTGGAAATGGCCCTGCAACATCACTATGAATAAGATCTAGAGGTTGAGAGGCTCCCCTTGCCTTCCCCTTCTCAAATTTCTTTTCAGGATGCTTTCCAGTCAAACAACCATGACAGTTTCCCTTGGAAAAATTGATCTTGGGAAGCCCTTCAACCATCTCTTTAGTATGCATGTCTTGCAAGTATTGATAGTTGAGATGCCCAAATATTTCATTCCATAGCCTACTCTCTTCATTTGCATGAGTGTGAAGAGCAGACTGTTTAGAGAGAGGTAGAAAATGGGAGAACTCATAGAGTTTCGACTTGTGATTTGCAACTCCTTTTGCAATGGTAGATATTGATACCATGTCTTGAATTTCGACCTCATTTGGAGAGAAGATCACCCTCTTGGGCGCTCCAGTATGGGTCATCTGATATACTGAAAGTAGATTAGCAGTGAGAGTGGGGACATAGAGAACATCTGAGAAGTACCCATGATCAAGTTTGATTCTTCCAATCCCCTCAGAGGATACCTCATAATCATTCCCCAACATAATGGATGGTCCAACAGTAGCTTTGAATCTAGTGAAGAGATCCTTGGAGGAATACATGTGTCTTGATGCTCCAGAATCTATGATGAAGGAGGATTGAGTTGATGCACATTCCATGAGGGCATGGAATCTCTCTTTGTTCTCAGATCCAGATGGTTCACTCTCTTTCTTTCTAGCACATGCAGGTACTGGAAGATTATTTTTTCAATAAGTGAAGCCATGAGATCTATGGTCTTATTCATACATGAGCTCTCAGGGTGATATCCTTGGTTACAGTAAGTGCACTTGGATTTTCCATTTTGAGATGTCTTTTCCTTCTTAGGATTCGAAACTCCATCTGACTGGTTTGGAGCCTCCTTCTGCTTTTGGTCATTTGACTTCCTATCAAAAATTTTTTGTTTTCCTTTACCATTCGCTCTTCTCATCTCAGTGGTTGCAAGACCTGAATCCAATTTGTTTTTTCTCACTCCCATGTGCACTAGCTTCCCCTCCTCAAGTGTGAGAGATTGGATGAAGTCTTCAAGAGAAGGGAATTTCCATCTTGCAATGGACAACTTTGTTGACTGGAAGGTCGAAACAAACACTGAATAATCATGGCCTAGCTTTGATAGAATGGCAAGGATGAGTTGTTTTTCTTCCTTCTAAATCCCATACCTCTTCAACCGTGAAATCAAGTTCTTGAATTTGTTGAGAAACTCAGTGATAGTTTCGAAAATGCTTGGGATCAAGGAGATGAGCTCATTTTATAGATTATGACCCTTCATGTCATCCTTCTAGCCAAGGAGGGATTCGAGCTTGTCCCAAACCTCCTTTGGAGTCTTCATATCGATAACATGAAAGTGTAGGTCTTCAGAAATGCTAAGTAGGATCAGTCCTGCTGCTTCATCAAGCTTGTATAAGTACTTGGATTTCTCTACTGCACTAGTGGGATCAACTGTAGAGCCATTCACCACTCTATAAAGGCTCTTCGACTTCAAGAATATGTCCATATTTTCCTTCCATTCGAAGTAGTTGAATGAATTCAACTTGAGATCCATGATACTGAAGAATTCGAAGTTGAATAGGAGATAGTCCTGCAAAAAAAAATGAGAATTATGAAATGGAGATCTGCTGCAATTCGAATTGAAAATTGCCTTAGGACACTGATGTGACTGGGTCCTCCACACCTGGATAGACCTCACTGGATTGCTCCAGTGAATTCAAGTAAACAGAACCAAGCTTTACTGTGGAAACCCAGAGGCTTCTGGTGCTCAATGAAATACAGTTGCTCAAGGAATTGCTGCAAGTGCTACTGCTGCAATTCGAATAGCTGTTGTCAGCTCTGATACCATTTGATATTTTAGAAGTAGGATCACTCAATTGTAGAAGACCTCACTAAAACTCACTCAAGAAGTGCAGAAAGAAGAAGAAGAAATGTTGATTCAATAATCATTCATACACAAGAAATGGAAAACACTGATGTATCATACATCAGCTGTAAGCTAGCACTCTAAATAATGAATAATAACTGAATACAATCAAAATGAATTCGAATACCTCCTAAGGTCATTCGAATTCTCCTCAATGTGTGGCTTGGATGACATTGGACACATCATCCAATCAGTAATAGTGGTCATAAGTGGTAAAACATCAGTCAAATGAGTCTAACTGAGTCGAACTGGTGCATGTGCCATAAATGTAGGGAAGGACACTCCAATGTGGGCGCATGAGGAGCTGTCAGTAGTCACTATAGTTGATCTAGTCTCTCTTGAGGTCTATCTAAGTGGTTCAGTTAGTTAAACTAGTAATCAGTCCTCAGATCAAGGAACATATCCACTAATAAAGGAACTAACTGAAGAATCTCCTAAATAGGTGGAAGAGGGCGTACTTGTACTCTAGTGATGAAAACAAGGGTGCATCTGTGGCTAGGAGGGCTAGAACTGAGCAGAAATGGGCTCCTGGGCTGAAAAAATGAGGACTAGGTGCTGGGAGACTACCATACTGATGACTAGATGCATGAAATTGCATGTAGATGCATGCATGATGACTGGATGCATGCAAAAATGCATGCAAGCATGCAAAATATAAAAATGATGGTGAGAATATTCCTACACACTTCACTTAAAAAAATTTATACATGCGACGCAACATGAAATTGATGTCAAACAAATGGAATTTAACAACTTAATTACTATGGGATTTGGATAGCTATTATTTTTTAGATTCACCTCACATTCGCATCACACTAGAAGAACCATACAATGGCGATGGCCCATTATAGAGTAATCATATAAGAAACATGAAGATGCATGGGTATCACTAAGAGTGGAAAATTGAAGAAAATATATGCAAAATAGTACATCTCACCCAATACTGCAACCACCTCTCTTCTCGTGGCCACCTTTTGTTGTTTACCATTATGTTGCAAAGGAACTGTTAGTATAAAAAAGTATTGAGAAAGATCAAGTTTAATATATCTAAGTTTAAGATGGCTCTACGTTGTTTTATTTAACATTGTTTCTCCATATATGTAAGTATGTGATAACATCTTTCTCATACTAAATTACATAGTACATCACTACTCTCAATACAATTACAATATTTAACAATAAAATTATTAAAAAAACAAAACAATAATATATAAATTAATAAAATCTGTGGGTTAATATTTAAATGTTAAACTCAACTACTAATTCACCAAGCATAACATTATAAATTTTATTTTAATCCATGGATTATAAGATTAATACAATCATACATATACATATGTTAAATCGAAGATATTAACATTAGTATATCCTTGGATAATACCATTCATTAAGACATATGACATATTATGTATAATATATTCCATTACATATTATCATTATCATAATTAATCTATAATATTTTATGATTATTTAATATGATTTTGGTTTTTTTTTAAATAACAAATCAAAATAAAAAATAGTTCTAGATCTTATTCTATAACCAATCTATTATGATTTTATGTGAATATTAACGTTAATTTTAGTTGTAGGATTGAATTGTTCATTTTGACGGATATTGTAATTTTCCTTAGGTTATAGACATTTTGGATTTTTGGTGGTGTGGAATGGTTTCATTTCTTTATATTTTAAATTTTAATTTAGTTGTGAAAAAATAATACATGCAAATTCGATCATTTATTTTGTTTCAAATTGTTTTTTAAAATGTTTATCTATATTTGTTTTACATGTTTAGATGGATAAGTATCTAAACTTTCTCTTCTTTAAATGGTGTGCATAGTGTGAATTTAAATTTGATTTTAAATCTTAAAATTTTACTTTAATCTATAACATTCAAGTCATGAGGCGTGTTGTTACCACAATTCATTCACCTATAACATTCAAATGACTATGTTAGAAAAAATCACCAATTCAGTATCTACATATAATACAACATATCATAATTACCTCATGGCTATTTGGCACTCAAGAATGTGAGGTTAAACTTTCAAATTGATCGCTTCATCAAATAAGAAAGATATAATCAGAGTTTCAAGTCCCTGCCATAATTATTCGGTTAAAAGCATAATAATTCTATTTGTTTCACTTTTTGGCTTTGAAGAACTACAAAGTTTTGCACCTAGCTTATCCCTATGCCATAATTATCTTTGAAGAACTACAAAGTTTTGCACCTAGTGTATTCTCCTTGGCTTTGGTTCTATTAGCTAGATTTCATACAATATGGAGGGACATTGTCACACCAATCATTATGCAACATAGAAAATTGTAGATATTCACTAAGTCTAGCGGAGGATTGGATGCCAAGTCAAGGATTTACAAATAGCAATTTCCCATCTCAATAACACAATGTCTTCACAACTTGAACCTCGATTAGTTAGGGATGCCAAATTGGAAGCAAGAATGACAATTCAATGAAACAAATTAAGAAGCTCACAATAGACCACAACATTCAATAACAATTGATTATTGGTTTAGCAAGGGGCTCTCACTCTTTGGCTTCCCTTCAAAACATCTCAATTGGGTTTGTCATAGTAGTTGTAAAGAAAGAAAATGCAATTCAACAAAACCAAAGGGAGATGGAATTTGACAATAAAGATCTAGAATCCAATGCAGATGTCAAGCTATAAGCCCACATTAGGCATGCTTTCTATTAAAAACCCAGGTTATATGTTTGGAAAATAGTGTTTTTGTTAAATCAATTTGTTAAATTTTATAACTGAATGTTCTTACTTATGTGGGAAAAACTAAAAAAAACAAATTACTACATAGTTGGACTGTTCAGAGTTTTGGGAATTTTGGAATCCATATCATTAGATTATATTTATTTGATTCCAATTAACTCATTGTATGATGCAACCACTACTTTCTTTTAATAAAATCTATACCCGTGTCATTTTTTAAGAGGTTTTATTTAGGACTTTTCAAATTTACTAAATTGTGTTCTCCTTATTAGATTTTATTATATTATCAGTTATTGAAATGAAAGAAAATTTTTTAATACAATTTTTGTTTATTTTGGACAAAAAATATCAATGAGAAATTATGCTTTATTGTAATAGTTTATTGTTTTTCTTTATTAAAAGATATCCCTTTTGTTATAGTTTACTATTTTTCTTTATTAAAAGATATTTTTGTTGTTGTTTAGACAGGCTTGATAAGTCACAAGACAATATCGGCTTGATAAGCCACTGCACATTATAAATGTCATTATTTTATGTTAATTTTTTTTTCTTCAAATGAGTAACCTCTAAGAATGTCTAAGAACCAGACACAAATCCTGTAGGTCATAGATAATTTTTTTGACACTAATAATGAAAAAATATCACTAATTTATAGTTGGATCATAGCTCAAGCAAAGCCAAAATATAATTACGTTACAACATGAGAAACGCGTGGGATAGACAACATAAACTCTATAAATTCTTAATCTTATAGATCTCACACAATTGTGCATTAACATAAATAAAAAATAATCATATTGTGTTTTATTAAAAAGATTAATCTCAAACAATTTTGCATCAATATAAAAAAAAATATACCATAATATTTTTTATTAAAAAAATTAACATATATATATATATATATATATATATATATATATATATATATAAAACTGGTAGGAACAAGGATCAAGAACACCTCCATTTATAAATAGACACGACCATGTCGACACAAGAATGGAAGTGTTTCGTCTAGTCTTTCAAGCTATACCATTTATGATATCACTAGCCGTGAACTTGAAGTCTTTACGGAGAAGTCGACAATTACTACAATACAACCCCCAAGTTATCTGCCACCTCTCGATAGGATCATATAAATAAAGACTAATCTTGGCACTGTTGTGGTCAGAGAGCATTGAAAAGAAAGGCCATATTTTAGGTATGAAAACTCTTTCAAACTAATAACAAATCAAAGATAATAATATATGCCTTCGACAACATTAGACAATAGATTCAAGAGATTAATTTTTGGAGAAAAGGAGAGCTCCAATAAATGCTCCTCTATAACGGTTGATTCTGGGCATTCTTCTACATTTGCCTCTGTATCAGCGTTCAGTGGTTAAGCACGAAGGGTTTGGCCGCCAGAGGGATGGTGTGATCGCAGGGGAGGGGCAATCCCCCTCGTCTCCTTCAAAGCACTCGAATCGAGGATGATGGACCAGTGCAAAGAAGCGTTCAACAGAATGACGCAAAGAATGTGGATGGGCTGAACGAGATAGGAGGAGAGGGTTTGGAGCCTTGATCGGAGATCCAGGGAGAGGCAAGGAAAGGTATAGCAGGGAGCCCGGGAAGCGGGAAGAAGAGTATTAATAGAGGAGATACAGGTGGTGTGTGTATCCCAAAATCCACAAGCAGCCCGGTGATTACTATCAACTCTACCAAAGTTAAGGAGCGCATTCAATACATGACAGACCACGCATTGATTGGAAATTTTATGGGGATTTGGCCAACGAAAAAAGCTTTGACATGGTGGATTAAAGCAACCTGGAATCCCAAAGGCCATTTCGATCTCTTATTGGGATAAAAGGGTTTTTTCACTGTTGTATTTCTAAGTGTGGAAGATAAGGATAGGATTTTTGAGGGGGGGGGCATATTTCTATTTCTCTGCAGGTCTCTTTCTGCGAATATGGAAAGACCATTTCAAGCTGGATAAGGAATATCTCTCTATTTCCCCGGTCTGGATCCGTCTCTATTCTCTTCCTGCTGAATATTGGGATCTGGAAGTTTTACAAGCCATTGGTGAAACCCTAGGACATTTCGTCAAGATATCAGGTCAGACCAAACAGGGAAGGTATGTGTCTTATGCCCGAATCTGTGTTTATATGAATATAGCAAAAGCACTCCCGGAAGGGATCACTCTTAACTGGGATGATCAAAATGGTTCCAAACCCTGGATTATGAACACATTCCTTTTCGATGTCGTCGATGTCATGTACATGGTCACCTGGCAAGGGATTGTCATCTCAATCTTCCTGATGAAATTCCTGGAAGTAGTACATTGGAACAGAAAGATCAGGATGGATTTATTAAAGTTTCCACTTGTAAAAAGTCGGGAAGATGCCATACAGGCCTTGATCTGGGGAAAAATATTGTGCAGACTAACAGTTTTGAAGTCTTAAAATCTAGCCCTGTTGAAAACTCTCACCCAGAGCAGGAGAAAGGTTACTCGAAGGTTGAGGGAGGGCAACCCGAAGCATAAATAGGGAAGGAAACATCTATTGATCTGGTGGTTAATCAACTGAAGGAGATGGAATTTATGGATGAAGATATGGATGATACACTGCTTGGAGATCTAGACCTGGATAGTATAGAAGAAGCATGTAAAAACATCAAGGTTAATTCAATCCCTGAAAATCAACTCCAATTGTTGAAAGCTGCCATTGTAAAAGTTAAACCGACTCCGAGTCTAGGAATGGGTCCGCTTAAACTGAAGGAAAACAAGAGGAAGACAAAGGAAGGAAACTCCAAGAGGGGGAAGGCGGTCCAACAGAGACAGGATTGGTGAAATTGGAGCCAGATTAGTGCACTCGGGACAATATCCTACCATCCAGGAGGCGCTTCTCACAGCCAAATATAGCACTCAATGAAAATCCTTACCTAGAATATTCGTGGGGTAAACAGTCCCCAAAAAACCAAGATCCTTAAAAACAAGATTATGAAAGAGAAAACCTTTGTGGTTTTTTTGCAGGAAACCAAATGTTCTGGCAATCAAGTAGCAATAAAAGCGGGCAATATCTGGAAAAACTGTAGATGTATGGCTCTAGATGCGACGGGGTATTCGGGAGGTTTGGCAGTGTTATGGAATCCAAGGATTATAACTTTGACAAATTTTCTATCAACTAAGTTTAGCCTAACGGCTGAATTTCATGTCATTGGGTCAAGGGTCAAAGGAGTTATCACTAATGAGTATGGCCCCTGTAGTTACCCTAAAAAACAGAAGTTTCTGAGTAGCCTGGCCTACCTAGTCTGTTTGATGGCTTTCACTGGATTGTGGGAGGAGACTTTAATATGATTGGATCTTTAGCAGAGAAAAGGGGGGGGAGACGATACCTCACGCCTGAGAATACCTTGTTTGATGAATTTATACAGGATAACAGTCTCATTGATGTGGATCTTGGAAGCACGATGTGCACCTGGAATAATCGTCGGGAAGGCGAAAACCTGGTGGCTGCACGACTGGATCGCTTTCTCCTATCAGAAAGCATCATGCTCCTTGGGGGCACACTGACCTCTCGACCAATTGCATCTGCGGGGTCGGATCATTGGTCGGTGTCACTTCTATGGAGTAAGATAGGTATGAATATGTCCAAACCCTTCCGTTTTGAAAAGTTTTGGCTAACTCATGCGGATTTTTCCTCTAGGGTGGAGGAGTGGTGGACTTCTTCAAATTCGCAGGAAGGAACTAAAATGTTTTGCTTCCAACAAAAACTGAAAATGCTGAAACAAAAAATTAAAAGATGGAATAAAGAGGTCTTTGGAAATATTCAGCAGGAAAAAGCTAAATTGGAAGATTGTATGGAACAAGTAAAGGAAAGGATTATGCAGATGGGCGTAACCCGAGAGCTTGTGGAGGAGGAAACAAGAATTTCGGGGGATATCAAACAAAGAAAACATCAGGAAGAGCTGCTTTGGAAATAGAAATCTCAGAATCAGTGGCTGAAAGATGGGGATCAAAATACCCGGTTTTTCCATAGGGCCACGTTACAATAGAGGCACTATAACCAGATTGCTAATATCAAGACCGATGAAGGGGTGGTCCTAGAATCTCATGAGGAGATCGAAAAAGAATTGATTGATCATTTTACTAAAGTTACTACAGAACCTAAGGAGGATCGTACTGAAGCTTGCAGAATTATTAAATTGGTCATTCCTCAAATTATTTCTGATGAATAGAATGATTTACTAATCACTCCTATATCCTTAATGGAAGTGGAGACAGCTATCTTTCAGATGGAAGAAGGGAAATCCCCTGGTCCTGATGGATTTACTGCTAATTTTTTTCATACTTTCTGGGACTTGATTAAACTAGAGGTCTAGCAAGTTGTGGAAGAATCCCGTCGGATGAGAGGGGTTCTCCCTGCACTTAACTCTACTTTTCTCACCCTCATTCCTAAGTCTCCTATGGCTGAGAATGCTAATTCTTTTTGTCATATCTCCTTATGCAATATTATCTATAAGATCATCACTAAGGTCCTGGCTAATCGGTTGAAACCCCTTCTCCCTTTTCTCATCTCCATAGAACAATCATGTTTTGTGGAAGGCCGTCAGATCATGGATGGTATTATTCTAGCACATGAAGTGATTCACTCACTTAAAAATACCAAAAAAGCGAGGATGTTTCTGAAACTGGATCTATCTAAAGCGTATGATAAGCTAAACTGGAAGTACATGAAAGAGGTCATGAAAGCGTTTGGATTCAATGATACTTGGATCAAATGGATTGCTAATCTTACTTCATCGGCCTTTTTCTCCATTTTAGTGAATGGTCATCCTTCTAGTGTGGTCAAACCTACTAGGGGAATTAGGCAAGGGGACCCTCTGTCGCCTTTCCTTTTTGTGTTAATGACAGAAGGATTGGGGAGACTCATTTCTCAATATGTTAGTCAGGGGAGCATCAAAGGCTTAAAATTCCCTCCCTATGAGAAGGCGATAACTCATCAACAGTTCGTAGACGTTACTCTAATGATGGGTCACTCCTCTGTGCAGGAATCCCGTAAGATTAAACAGGCTTTGAATATCTTCCTGCAAGCCTCGGGGTTAACGATTAATATGGATAAGTCCCTTGTATTTTTCTTTAATACTCCGCCTATCTGTCAGAGAAATATAATATGTATCCTGGTCTTTAAGAAGAGCTCCCTTCCAACCAAATATCTCGGGGCGCCTTTAACAGAAGGGATCCTTAAAAAAGCTTCCTAGGAAGACCTTATGAATAGAATGAAAGAAAAACTATCAAACTGGACTCTTAGGTCCTTAAATTTCCCTGGAAGAGTGGTGTTGGTCAAATCTGTTTTGCAAGCTATGCCCTTATATTTATTTTTGGTATTATCGGCTCCTAAGACAGTGCTAAAGGAAATCCAAAATTTGCACTGTACCTTCCTGTGGGGAGGAACGGGGGATCAGAGGAAATGGCCATTGGTAGGATGGAAGACTCTATGCAAAACTAAGAAGGAGGGGGGTCTGGGGTTACGAGATCCTGAGGAGCTTAGCAGGGTTTGTGGGGATAAAATCTGGTGGCGGTGGCTAACTCATACAAATGAGAAATGGGCAAGTTTTTGGGGAAGGAAATATATGCCCGACATAGATCAGCAAGATTGGATCAGGGAGGAAGGATCGGATAAAGGATCCCATATTTGGAATATGGCAAGGGATGGTAACAGATTAATAAAAAAACATAGTTTTTGGGAAATCCGTGAGGGACCAATGACAAACCTTTGGCTTGATGCATGGCAACAGGAGCCTTCTATTGCTTCGTTGGTGATCCCTGAAGGAATCAGGAATAGGAAATATCACTAGCATTTGGTCAATAATTACTAGTAGGAATCATTTGAGGACAGAGGTTTCCACACCTAGAAGCCCTTAGATTGGTGGATAACCTCCTATGGGGAAGAAATAGCAAGACAGATTATGATATTGTGAAATAGAGGCAAGTTAAAATCCAAGGAGGGAGGGATATCCTTCGATGGGGTCATCAACCGATAGGGAGGTTTACCATTAAAGAAGCTTATCATTTACAAACCAAATTAGATAATTCATAGGAGGATCAGATATGGAAATATTTATGGGAGGCCAAGTTGTGGCCCAAAATTACTCTTTTTCTCTAGTTAGTCCTACGAGGCCGAATCCTGACATCGGACAAACTTGTGAAATGAGGTTTCGAGGGTCCATCTATTTGTGTTCTTTGTGGTCAGAATAATGAGACAATGGCTCATCTTCTTGATGAATGTAGCTTTGCTTCAGTGCTGTGGGATGAAGAGGCCAGGTTTTTTAGAAGGACTGCTCGGGTTAGGTCAAATCCTGAGCAAACTATCAGGCAATGGAATGGGAAGCTCTTTCAAGGGAACATTCTGAATCATATATGGCAATTGTATCCTAGTTTCCTCCTCTGGGAGGTGGAAAGAACAAAATTACCGACTGTTTCAGGAAAAACAAAAATTCAACACCTGGAAGATCGTCTGGGAGCATCTTAAGCAGGAAATAACTGAAACCTTGAAACTTACGAGATGGAATTTGGAAGATATGAGTGGACTTGATAATGAAACTAGGCTATTACATACTTGGGGAATCAAAGGTCTTCCTTAGTTTATTGGTATTCAACGTAATGCTATTAAACCGCAGGAAAGCTCAACGCATTGGTCTCCGCCTCAGCAGGGATGGTTGAAATTGAACTTTGACGATGCTTCTAAAGGGAACCCGGGTGTGGAAGGGTATGGTGGGGTGGTAAGAAATAGCCAAGGTCACATTCAGTTCTATTATTATGGTAATATTGGCAATGAAACTAATAACGCCGCGGAGTGTGAAGCTCTGCTTCAAGGGCTTAAGCTTATTACCAGACGAGGCTTTAATAGTTGTATTGTAGAAGGTGATTCTGAAATTTTTATACAGAAGGCTAACAAACTCTTAAATGGAACCCACGCTGTGAAGATTACCACCACGTGGCGTCTGGCATGGCGGATAACTTGTTTGGAAACCATGATAAGAGGATTTAACTCCATCGTGTTCCGACATGTAAGAAGAAGTGCCAACTGTCTGGCTGATGAGTTGGCAAACCAGGGCGTCATACAAGCGAATGATAGATGGGATGGGCAGGTCTCGAATTTACCATCCGATACGTGTCGTCTCAAGTACATTAACATCAACGAGTGTGATAATAAGGCATGGCTGGCGAAAGATGATGACAGAGACTACCCCACTACCGGTGATTGATATATGGATGGTACACGTCTCGAATCAAAGGGACAGATGGAACGAAGGGAAGAGGTACCAAAGGATGATCGTCAAGGTTTGTGGAGATATCATATCAGATGGTGAATTCAATTTGGAGAACTTGTAGCATGCAAAAGACAAGGTGGCGAAGCATATGCAGGATTACGATGGAGTTTCGTGATCAGCAAAGGATGATGGGTACGAATGATGAAGGCTGTGTTAATTATTTCAATGCCAGGCTCATGATGCCCAATTCAATGGTGATAGGAGGTGGCTCACCCATAAATATGGACTGTAGCGGTGGTATCAGGGACATAGCTTCCAGGCGGTTTTTCCCTTGGAATACGTTTAGCAAGTGTATTGTGGTTGTGAGTGTGCAGAGAATTTGCAAGATTAAGAATACCATGCCTCCGAAAGGTCGTGCTATGAAAAGGGGTAGGAAAGACCTTGGTGAAACGAGCATGGTGGGGGGAGGTGCCACACCTCGTACTGGTCCTAGCCGTGATCAATGGAATTCGGCGGCTACAGCTGTTTTCTTTCAACATTTCTTTCCTCCGGGAGTAAGGCAGGAGGTGGAGGAAATTGAAGCCGACTTATGGTGTCTGGTGGGGGAAGTTGATTTACCGGAGGAAGTGGAGGCCATGGCTAATTGGATCCATGACTCGGGTAATACTCTGGGTCGTATGGCACTGTACAATCAGGAGATTGTCACTCTATGGGTGACCAAAACCTTAATTGCCCAATGTCTGGATACTCATGGAGATGCTTTATCTGGTTCTCCTCGGCTCAAGAGGCTGGAGGAAGTTAGCAAAGACACGACGGACAACTGTCACTGGATCCATATGAAGCTGGACCTGCTGCCTGACAAACTAGGCATTACATATTTGGATGTGCCGAAGTAGCATGGTAATCCTCGGGGTCCTGAACCTGTGGATAAAAAGGAGGTAGCAACTGCTCCTATTATGGTGCATAGTGATGACGAGGCGGGCCGTCAACCTAACGTCTCTATTGTTTTCGTCTCCTGTGGCATGGTATTCTCGGCGGTATTCTCTTTTGGCTTTGGTGCATCGTCATTTGGTGTTGGCTTCAGGTTCTTTTCTTGGATGGGCTTTGATAGCTGTCTGGGGCTTTGGTTATGGGTAGGGTTTGTGATGTCTGGTGTTTCTATGCTGTCTAGGGGAATGAATTTTTGTAATCTCTTGAACAGTTTGATTTTGTAATCTCTTGAGCAGTAGTCTTCTGATCAGTGACATTTCTGATGATGGTCTCTAGTTCTTTGGTTCGGCTAAGCGGTACTATAGAAACTTTGGCTCAATTTTGTGTAAAACTTGTCGATAGGGACTGGGTGGGGTGCATAACTTAAAGGTGGCTCATTTAGCACCTATTTTCTGGGAGCTGAGGGTGGCTCATTCAGCACCTGTGTTTCTCTTGGGGATCTTTTGGTAGCTCATGAAGCACCTGGTTATTGTAAGGAAGTCAATATGTATTCTCTGATTATGATAATAGAATGAAAGTTACCTTTTTTGTTTAAAAAAAAAAAAAAGATTCAAGAGATTAAAATATCTACTCTGTTATTAGACAACATTAAATGTCACAGTTTATGGAATGCCACTGCAACTCATGATATCTATACAAAATAAACCTTGAATCTATGATCCTTACACTTACATCAAGTTAAACATGTGTAGGTGCCCAGTAAAGTAAAAAGTCACAAAATAGAACAATTGAAATTCAGACCTTTTATGTTCCATAAACAATACACATTCCATAAACAATACAGTAAAAATAGTTGTAACCTAAACGTTGAAAATGGAACCAGCTATAAGCTGGCCAACGGTTTTCATGAATTTGTTATTGCCCTGTAGGGTTTTCGTGAACGCAAAAGTGAAATTTATGTCATCTCAATGGTAGCATTGGAGGAGGAGGGAGGAAGTCTCCATAATGACATAAACAACCCTTCCCCCTTTCACTGAGATCACTCAGAATTATAAACGAACGTCCTTCCCAGGTGCGAGAATTGATGAGCGATTTATCAACAACTCTAGGTTCAGGTTCGGATTCAGGTGGGGATGTTCATCTCGCACTAGTCCACTTGTCACATATGAAATTTTCTCGGATTTGACGCTTAATTTCGACGGGAAACGAAAGAAATATTGTACAATCCCTTGCAAAACGTTATGTTTGAGGCCCACTCTAACATTCCCTGGAGGCGAAGGATGATGGCCATAATTCTTTTGAAATGGACGATGGGTCAGGGGATCGACCCCATGTTGATAAGTTTTCTCTTCAAATGCGAATTCCAGTAGATCGTTATCTCGTTATCCGTTCATCCTAGAAAACGCCCAGCTATTAAAGACCACCTGAAAATGAAATCGGAATACAAAAAGAAACAATGATTATCTCCAGTTACAATGTATTAACAAAAAAAGAATATACGGAAGGGACTAAACAAGGCAGACAACTATATTCTTGAAACGTACTTATTTCCAAGGAGGGAGTGCAGTTTGAGAATAAGATCGTCTTCGTCTTCAGAAAATTTCCCTCGTTTCAGATCAGGGCGAAGATAATTTATCCATCTCAACCTGCAAGTTTTGCTACATCAAGCCCAATATTTTCTTAGCATCCAAGTTCTAGCAACATCATTAGAATCAAAATTAGAGATTGAAAGAAACTATCAACATGAAAATGCAGAGCATAATAGAAGTAATCCCCTTGCTCTTCTTTTCTAGTCTTGAAAGACAAGAGAATAGAAATGGTAAAAGAATCAAATCAAGCAATTATAAATCTTAGACAAGCATGTGAAGACCAAAAATGAATTGTCCTGATTCTTATTCTTCATACTTAAAGGAGAAAACCAATTCCTAGTCCCAAATACTTAAAGGGTGACTATTCTAATCATTTGCATGAGAAAAAATAAGTATCTTTCTGATTCTGCTTCCACCTCATAGTTTGGAAGCCACATCTATTCTTCCTCTTCTTAAAAAACAAAAGTAAAGAAATAGGAGCCATTATGAAGGGTCTGACTATATTTGTAATGCTTATCAAATACACTTTGAAAAGCAATTATCAAATTCGGGGAGCAGTAACTAAATGCACAAGAAATGCCATAAGGTTTACCTGTGCTTAGAAATAGTATGACCCAAACCCTTTATGTTGAACCCGCATACCTGCTAATATACAAGAAATAAGGAGTTAAATAGCACATAGTATTGATGAGAATATTACTATGACAATTAAAAAGAAAAACTCAACTGTAGCTCACTTTATATGCCATAAAATCCATTAGTACAAAAACTCTGCAGAAGAATGAATAGCTATGGAGGCAATGAATACATTAGTAAAGGCTGATACCATGTAAGTATGGTTCAACTGAACCAAGAAAAATACCTTTAACATGGGTTATAAACAATTAAAAAAAAAGAGTAAATTGTATTCGTGCAAAACCCTAGCTGCCCTAAGACCTAACCGTCCTGGTTCACGCCTCAGCTTTTCCCGCAGGCCTCTCCTGCGCAGGCCGCTATGGATCACCCCCCGCCCCCTTTGTAATGAACCTACAATACTTAATTAATGCAAATACACGAGATATCATAAATAACAGAACTCAGAATCACTTTTATATTGATCATAGGCCACTTCGAGGGGGAAACCTCCTTTGAGCAAGCTCAATACAATTAACTTCACGGTGCCTTCAATGACCTCAACACACACTTATATACTAAGTCTATGCAAAATACTATGAGTCAAAACCATGGGACATATAATACTACAGGACGACTTACAAAGCATATGCATCCAATACTATGGGTCAATACTATGGGCTAATATAAACTATGGATCAACAAATACTACGGGACGACTTACAAAGCATATGCGTCCAACAACAATATACTAACATAGTAAAGAGAAGGGTTAACACGGGTTCCTAACATCCCCTCTATTAACACCCAAAAAGTGCTCACTAGCTCATTTCCCTATTTACATGACCCATTTATCCACTTTTTCACCATCAGAGCCTCTGAAACCAACAAAAGGTCACCAAAAGACCTTAGTACACCCCTTTTTTCCATTAAAAAAGATTATTTTTCCCAAAAAAAAGCATAAAAAACCCTAAAAAAGGGTCCAAATTCCCAAAAATATTAAAAAGGGAATTAAAATATTATTTTTATTCAAAAAAGGAAAAATGAGGGAAAAGTACCTAAACCATGTTGGTCAATACCATTTGGTTTCCACAAAACCACAAATGGTATTTCCCACCACCAAAACCTATAAAAAGGTGGTAGGGGCTCCTCATTTCACATCCATCCATTATCTCATCCTTATGCTGCTGAAATCTCCCTTGAGCATTTTAGCCATTGCAAACCACATTGGAGAAGAGACCATTGGAGATTGGAAGTTGCTCATCCTTGGAGCTATTCAACCTCGCCATTAGAGGTATTGATTCCGCAAGCACTTGCTTGCCCCATACTTTCAATACAAATTCTTTATTTTATATGTTCTTGTTCTTGATCTTAAATTATTTTTGTTATTTGCTTAATATCTTTGCTTAGATCCATGAATAGTCTTGTTTAATTAGTTTATTGTTATTTATTTCCATTGAAACTGCTGCTACTAGTTAGCAGGTGCCCATAGCACTAAGCCTGGTTGCAAAACCGGGCCAACAGTTTTTGGCGACTCCGCTTTGGTTTGAACTATAGATCTCTAGTTTTGCTTTTAATCTTAGTTTTTTATGAGTTTTTAACCTTTAGATCCATAGATCTGCCATCTTAGACAGCAGATCCATTGCTGCTCTGAGATTTGGCCCCATAAACAGCCCGAAATTTTCAATTTTCGGGTTCGTTTCTCGGTTTCCGTGCACGGCTTCCGCCTCGCGGTTTTTTGCCAGACAGTCGCGCGGTCCATCGCGACTTTTCTGCGTTTTTCCGCGCGGTCCATCGCGGCCTTTTCCCAGACAATCGCGCGGTCCATCGCGACTTTTCTGCGTTTTTCCGCGCTGCACGCCGCGGCTTCGCGGCCAATTTCCGCGCTGCCCATCGCGCCTGTGCGGTTAAAATCCACGCTGCCCATCGCGCCTGTGCGGTTAAAACCCGCGCGGTCCATCGCGACTGTGCGCCCAAAACCCGCGCGATCCATCGCGACTGTGCGTCCAAAACCCGTGCGGCCCATCGCGGCTGTACGTCCAAAACCCGCGCGGCTGAATTTTTCATTCGGCCATCCCGATTTTGAAAAATATTTTTTACTGTACTTTCTGCCCATAGCACATTTTTTACAGTATTAAATCCTGCACATTTTACAGCTTTGAAAGAATTTTTTACTATTTAAAAGTGCATATCTAGAAATATTTTTAAAAATTTTCAAGAAAGTGAAAGAAAGACTCATTTTGCATTTTCATCTAGATTCAAATTTTTTCTTGTTTACTTCTTTAAAATCTTGCCCTTAGCAATTTTTCTTGAAACGAAGAAATCCATTTATTTCTTTTAAGTCTTTTATTTGCTTTCATAAATCCAAAAAGTCCATTATTTTTTGAGTTATTTTTTGAAAAGCATTTAAATTCCTTTTAGTGAAAAGTCATAAATATTTGCTTTTTATTTTTTCGAAAAATCCTTTATTTTTTGAAAATTTCCTTAAAGCATTTAATTCTTTTCAAGTTCAGTTTACAACACCTCACGTGCACTCACACGATCACTTAATTGAACTAAGCCTTAAAACGTACCTTAATTTGAACACACTTTTAACCCCACTTGGGGAACACTGAAAGAATTCTTGTAGCTAGGTAGTACTGGGGGGATCGGTGTTCCAATAACACCCCTCAGTTCTTACATCTGAGACATAGAAGTTGTCCAATTAGGGAGCTAAAATCTCTTAGTACTTTTTGGCGCGGTCACAACCGGTTTGTGGGAAGGCCTCTCCCTTAGGAGGGTTGAAGTCGCGAGGATGGTTCCGGAAGCCTGAGTGGGATACCGAAACCCATTCAGTAACCGAAGGGCTACCATTCGCAGTTCTCGGGATATCCCTGTATTGGGATATTGCGATCAAAGGACCAAACGGCAGATTTACCTTTTCTCGACGCGTCATGAACGGAGTATCCTAGTAGCCTGTCTTTAGGATTGATTACCCGGTGTCCCTCCCGGTAGGGGGATATCTAGCCGTTGTCTCAACATTCATATTGTCTGACTTGGATTTCATCACCTTGCAGAGGATATCGTCTGTTTGAGTCACAATACTTTTAGATTAGGTGTTTGCATGATTTCAACCTACCTGTGGTCTAGTTACACCTATTTTTTCTAGGAGCCGTTTGCATGTTGGTATTCTGACCGGTTGTTGCATTCCTCCACTTATTGTAGCACAGCTGCTAGGATAAGTGCCTTTTTTGAGGATTGATTTTTTGGCCTGAGAGCCTTCTTTTTTCACTCCCCTTCTTGCACCCCCTTGGTTGCATTAGGGTTTTGAGTCTTTTACATATATATCACCACCTGATACTTAAACAAATTTTTTATACAACAACATATTCTCACCATTGAGAATTTTAGACGCTCTCGCCGTCTACAGGGCGAACTCCCAGAGTTTAGCCCACTTGGCTCTCTACGTCACGGACGCAGAGCCTTATCCCTTGATTCGACACATCGTCAATCAATTAGACAGTCATCCGATTCTGACATACCCCACTTCACCTTTGATTTGGAGGTAGAATCCGAAAAACCCACAGAGTTACCACCAACCACAATTATGTCTGGAACACCATTTGATCCACTATTTACAAGCACCATAGGTGAGACATCCGCAGACCCTTCTGCTGGAGTACCATCCACGGCAACAACCACCCCCCTGGGTATGCCCAATATGGGTAACACTCCACATTTAGGAATGCCCAACACAGGGCCAACACTTGTCATAGGTATACCCAACATGGGGGTCATACCCCCTTTGGTTTCCACAAACCCTATCCCAGGAATCCCTAGTGCGATTCCTAACCCAAGTGTAACCCATGTTGCACTTGGGAGTGCTATACCAGGAATCCCTAGTGCGATTCCTAACCCAAGTTGCACTTGGAGGCGCTGGACCATACCAGACTACACCTATCGGAGGGCATATACCCTCCATACCTAGCATACCTTTAGGCGCAACTGGACCCCTTCACCATACCACTATGGCCAGGCATGTCCCAGTTCCAGTCACCACATCTGCTAGTCTACCATATATGGCGAGTCTGAACCTGCCAGATTTAGCTAGGCTCACAAATGACCCCATTAGACATGATCCTGCGTGGCCCCATATGCCCACCAAACTTCCCTCTGACATCCCTAAGTTTGAGGGTAAGGCAGGAGAAGACCCCCAGAATCACATCATGTCCTTCCATTTATGGTGTTCCTCCAACGCCATAGTGGATGACTCAATCCGCCTACGGCTTTTACAACGCACCTTCACTGGCTCCGCAGCCAAATGGTATATCGAGCAGCCCCATGGGACGCATGCCACATTTACCTCCCTTGCCTCGACCTTCCTGCAGTTCTTTCAGCTACCTGTCCGCTATGATGCGGGCGTCGAAATCCTACTGTCTTGCAGACAGAACACAGCCACGCATATCACTGACCATATTCATGATTGGCGCCGGCGCCGAAGCCTATGCAAGATCAAATTAGATGACCGAATCTTTTTAGACTGGTTCCTTGAATCCCTCCTCCCTCTCATTGCGAAGGATGTAGCATCTGAAAGACCCCAGTCCGAGGAAGAGGCCATCCTGAAGGCCCAACAGTTTGATCTCATCTACGCCCAGTCGGGTTACTTATACATGATCATACCGGACGCCCCACGAGGCGACTCTGCACGCGGTGACGCACCGGGGGCATCACATGCCGCTGATGGCATTATTGGCCAAATTACACCGCAAGCAAAACCTTTCAGTATGGTGAGCACCATGCCCGCCCCAGACCTTTCTAGGGCCACATCCAGTTCCGGAGCGACAACTTCTTATGCTCCAACAAACCAGACCCATCACGTTCATGGACCCTCTTGTCCACAACATTGTTATGGCCAAGCGCCATCAGCATATGTACCTCCTACATACTATGCTCAACCTACGGTACAAACCCCCATGCAGTTCCCACAACCGCCCATGCATTACCCACAACCGGTTGCACCAGCTAACCTCACACCTCCACCAGCTCAGGGGTACCAACAACCCCAACAGGCAACTGGACCACCTCCAGCTCCACCTGCATACTATCCACCGCAACCTGCTCCCGCACCTACGGCTCCTCAGAATCCCCCCAATGCTCAAGGGCACGTGTATGCACAACAACATCAGCCCCAATACCAAAATAACCAACGCAACCAGGGTGGGCAACCAAACCGCGGAAGAGGACGCAACCGTGGAAACAATCAAAACCGTAACCAAGCTCCACAACCTACCCACCCTCCGCAAAACAATAACGCGGCGCCTGCCCATCAGAATCCTGAGCGACCACCTAAGCAACCCAAAAATGCTAATTTACGAACAAACCATCCTTGTTCCATTTGCGGTGTCTATGGCCACTATACCCACGCTTGCCCACATCTGGAGCGAGCTCGAAAACTATGGACAAATGACGCCCATCGTCAAGGGCAGGCGGCTCCTCAGCCGCCACCCAACCCTCCACCACCTCCACAATAACCTTTGGTACTACAAAACCCTTTTCCAACACAAGGAGTGGTGAACACTCAGCCGTTAGCCCCCCCACAGGGCAACGTGCAACCACAACAAATCACTTACACCGCTCCTGATCAATCCATGTTTGATTCAGGCACTCACCATTTACTGATGATGTCCACAGCCGACGTCAATATCCAAACCCGACGGAACCAGTATGGTCCTACCTCCGAGGCTACCCCCGCCGATAAGGATGCTAACGCTAATCCCACCGATCAGACATTACGGATACCACCTCTTCCACTCGATGGTGCCTCTAAAGCACCTCGTTTCCCTCTCCGTCGTATCAACAACAACCCCAATGCACGGGCTGCGTCAAATTACAACATCGCAGATGACCTAGCTCAATCTCCCGCAGCCATGTCTGCGTTAGAAGTCTTAAAAAACTGTCCTACGCAGCGCAAGACTTTACTCTCCGCCATTGGGGCGATCGACCCAAATGATTCGAAATTGATGACCTTTGATTTGGACCAGTCTGAACCACGTCTGCCTTCCACCATAGCAGTCCAAGTTTCCGTTTCTATTCGGAATCTTGTCATCCATCGATGTATCATCGACGAGGGTGCTTCCACATGCGTCATGTCCACGTTTGTTTGGCAGAAGTTGGGATCCCCTACTCTCCAGCAATCCACCACTGCATTGCGGGCCTATGACGGCCGGTCAGCTCAACCTCAAGGTCTACTACCCAAGGTCCCCATCCAATTGGGTGGGAAAACTGTGCTCATCGACATAGAAGTCATTAACGCCCAGCTCGATTATAACCTTTTACTTGGACGCAGTTACATGTACGCCATGAAAGCAGTCGCCTTCTCCGTTTTCCGCACCATGATGTTCCCCCACGAGGGACGCGTGGTCAAAATTGACCAACTCACCTACTATGATCCCAATGCCCCTGCAGCACCCGAAAATGTTCTTCCCATGATTGAACAACCAACTTCTAGTGCAACTACCTCCTTTGTCTCTTCTTTGGGACCCGGACTTTATTCGGATACACCAATGACCTCTTCATTCCAGGCCATTCCACCACCGTCACCAGAGACCCAAGTCGCAAACCTCTGTACTCTTTCACAGAATACGCAAACATCCGGTGGTCAACCACCATTGATCCCCAGTCACATTGGTGTTACACCTATCCACACCATCCCCTTCCTATTTCCTCCTTCGGGTGTAGTAAGCGCCCCGGTTATGGCTACCCTTAGTCTACCCGGGCTAACATTGGGATTACCTGTGTGGTATATTCCACCTCCCGTTCGACCGCCGACACCAAACGTCATCCTCCAACCGGTACAACCTATTGTTACCACAAATCAACCTCCTCCTGGTGTCGCAATCCCTTCGTCGTCAACGACACCTCCTCCTAGCCTCAATATCCCTTCATCGTCAACAAATCCTCCCCCTCCTATCAAGCCCGCTGGGGGCAGAGGTCCACAACCATACACTGCTATACCACCCCCCAAGGCAGTTAAACCCCCACCAGTGTTTCGAGCTCCCCCCAAGTGCTCATTATGCGATGAGATAGGCCACCCAACTCATCAATGCCCACACTTACCAGCACTCCAAGAGCATATGAATATGTTGGACGATGACATCGGCATCCCAGTAGTCAGATTAGAGCCACCTCTACAGCCTCGCGACAAATCATTGTGCACTAACCATCCTTGTGCTATATGCAGTGTTTACGGTCACTACTCTCACCATTGTCCAGATCTACCTGACTATAGAGCAGCGTTGTACGAGTTAAACAACGTCGACTTAGAGATATCTCCTCCCCTCATCGAGGAGATCCACCCCCCGCCATCATCCTCGTCGGAAGAAGTCAATACAATTTATATGATTTCAACAACTTTCAAACCAGAACCCCTTGATTTATGGTCTGACTACTTCAATACTGATGAGCAAATTTTGGAGACACTCACTGCACCCGACTACCCTTGGGATGATATGCATCATCGCTCGTACTTCCTCCCAGAAGCATCTATATCCACTGCATCCAACCAGCTATCGGTCGAATCGAAAGATTTCATACCCACTAAGGTCGATTGGTTAAAGGACCCCATCCCAGCACCGGATGCCTTTGAAGAAGGGAACATGTCAAACATTTCCCCCACTATACAGATAGACATTTCCACAACACTAGGGAAACCTGAGCTCATCTCGCTGGGCGCATCTTGCACTCAAGCAGAAACTCAGGCGTACAAAAAGCTCTTTCAAGAGTTTCGTGATGTCTTTGCCTGGTCCTATACCGAGATGCCTGGTCTCGACCCCACCATTATTGAACACCACATTGATACATGGCCTGAGGTACCCCCTGTTCGTCAGAAACAGCGACCCATTCACCCTTCCAAGCTATCCGCTGTTAAAGCTGAGGTCGAGAAACTCCGCAAAGCAGGATTCATTTATCCTATTCCGTACACCACCTGGGTGTCGAACCCCGTCCCTGTCAACAAAAAGCAAGGCACCCTTAGAGTATGCACTGACTTCCACGATTTAAACCACGCTTGTCCAAAAGACAATTTCCCTACACCATTCATTGACCAACTCATCGATGAGTGTGCGGGCCATGAAGTCCTATCCTTCATGGACGGGTTTTCCGGATATAACCAGATCCACATCCGCAAGGAGGATCAGTACAAGACTGCATTCACCACCCCATGGGGCACCTTTGCCTATCGCGTCATGCCATTTGGCCTTAAAAATGCTGGTGCCACTTTCCAGCGAGCCATGACATATTGCTTTCATGACTTGGTCCATATCCTGCGAGTCTATCTTGACGACCTCACAGCTCGTTCCCGAAAACGATCAGACCACCTTAACGACCTCCGGCAAGTTTTCCTGCGTTGTCGCAAATATAAAATCCGCTTGAACCCACACAAGTGTGTCTTCTGCGTCCCGGCGGGCCGGTTGTTGGGTTTCATTGTTTCCCAAGACGAAATCACTGTCGATCCCCTGAAAGTCAAAGCCATCTTAGAACTTCCCCCTCCTCGCACGCTTCGGCAGCTTCAGAGCTTGCAAGGGCGATCCAATTTTCTTAGGCACTTTGTTCCTGATTACGCCACCAAAGTCCATGGATTCTTACGCTTACTTCGTACCCACATACCCTTTGTTTGGGATGAGCAAGCAGACACGGCATTCGAAGCCCTCAAGAAAGCTCTCACACAAGCCCCCTTGATATCCCCACCGGATTTCTCTCAAGACTTCACCCTTTATGTCTCGGCATCTGAACATGCTGTATCCAGAGTTTTGGTCCAAGAAGATGCCTCACACAAAGAGCATGTGATTTATTACGTCAGCCAGACCTTGTCTGGTCCACCTCTACGTTACCCATACGAGGAAAGATTAGCCCTAGCTGTAGTCTTTTCCGTACAAAAACTACGACACTACATTTTGCTTAGTCATACCACGGTCGTGGCCGACTCCAACCCCATGGTCTATCTCCTCACCCGACGGCTCCTACAAGGTCATGTTGCTAAATGGGTCATTATCCTCCAGGAATATGACCTCACTTTCAGAACTCCCAAAAGCACCAAAGCCCTCACGCTTGCTCACCTCATTACAGACGTCCCATCCTCTTCAACATCACCCGTTATCCAAACGGACCTGATTGACGAGCAGATCTTCATCATTTCGTCTGACGACCCTTGGTACGGAGACATTTTGACTTACCTTCGTACGCAAAAATTCCGACCACACATCGACCGTGATGGACGCCGTCGCATACGACACCACGCCCCCCGATACCTCCTGATTGGGGATGTACTTTACCGACGCGGCGTTGATACTATCTTACGCCGCTGCCTATCCCATAGTGAGGCAGAACAAGTCCTCAATGATTGTCATAGCGGTGCCTGTGGAGGCCATTTCTCTGGCATGGCCACCGCCCAGAAAATCATTTGGGCCGGTTATTTTTGGCCATCATTGTTCACTGATTGCATCACGGCAGTCAAGCACTGCCAGAACTGCCAACTATTTGCCCCCAAAGCAAGAACCCCCCCGGCCCCCCTTCATCCAGTCATCACTGTCGGACCATTCTGCAAATGGGCCATTGACTTCCTCGACTGCAACCCCCCGTCAGCCGGCGGCCACAAACACATCGTGGTGGCTATAGATTATTTCACCAAGTGGGCAGAAGCCATGCCGACCTATAATTGCAAAGCCGATACTGCAGCACGGTTTTTCTTCAACCATGTTATCACTCGCTTCGGAATACCACAGCAACTAGTCTCAGACCACGGCTCTCACTTCGAAGATGCCGTCTGGAAAGAATTATCAACCATGTTGAAATTTGAACACCATTTCTCTTCCGCTTACTATCCCCAAGGAAACGGCCAAGTCGAAGCGATCAATAAAATCTTGAAGACCATTCTCCAACGTGCTATAGACAAGCACAAATCCAATTGGCACCACATGCTTTTCTCGGCACTATGGGCCTACCGCACATCAACCAAAACCGCCACCGGTTTTACCCCTTTCCATTTAGTTCACGGTGTCGAATCTGTCCTCCCCATTGAGTGTCAGATCCCAGCCTTACATATCGCCGTTGAGCTCCTACCGGACACTTCCCCGATCGAGCAACGTTTACTGCTCCTAGAGCAGGCCGATGAAGATCGGCGCACAGCCATTCAAAACATGGAAGCCGCTAAACAACGATCGAAACTAAGTTACGACAAACGCGTCCACCCAAGAACCTTTTCGGAGGGAGACCTTGTCCTCGCTTACGATCAAGCTCATGACAAAACCGGAAAGGGAAAGTTCGTGTCCATGTGGCAAGGCCCCTACATTGTACACACCTGCCTTGGGCAGGGGGCATACATTCTGACCGATTCAGAAGGCAATACCCTACGCAACCCACGCAACGGGTTATACCTTAAACGATTTTTCCCATAGAAAATCTGATGGACACCATCGTCCATTTTAGTATAGGCATACATTTTTTGTTCACAAAAAATTTCAAAAAAACCTAAATATTTGTTTTTCTCTGCATGACCACAGATGGAACCTCTTCCACTCTGCCATGTCGGTTTCGCTGATGGTGCAAGCCGTTGGTCTCCCAATCTCGCCTCCGCAGCTTGGGTAATATACTCCCCTTCACATGAGTTAATTCACATTGACGGAGTATGTTTAGGTGCCGCTACCAATAATCAAGCTGAATACGATGCCGTGACCGGTCTCCTGGCCGCTGCTCTCCATATGAGCATACGTCACCTCAACGTTTTCTTGGACTCACAGCTCCTAGTTTCCCAGCTCAACAATGATTACCAGGTACGCGATCCCTGTCTCTTCAGAAAGTTCCTCTGCACTAAACAAATGGTTAGACAGTTTGAATCCATTACATTCACACATGTCCCAAGACACCTCAATAGTGTAGCAGATAATATGGCAAACAGTGTCCTCGACTGGCACACCAATCACATCATGTCATATCCATAAACAAAAAATGCATCCATGTGCAAAACATGTGCCTCCACGGGCATATACAAAAAACAAATGTGCATCCACGTGCATACACGACAATATATCCACATATATATATAAATCAAATGGTGAACATGTCATAAGTGCCCTCAGCACCCGATATACAAAAAATACATCTGTCGTACAAAAATGCTCCCCCATATGCTCATCAGCATTTGGGGGCAGATACAATATGTCTACTCATCTGGATCCCTAAGATCCTCCGGCTCCTCCTCCGACTCCACCTCCGCCGGCCCCGCCGGGTCATGACGACCCCGAACTCGCCGCTCTACTGGCCCCGCTGGATCGTCCCTCAGACGTATCCTCCCCTGAGCCAGCCCTACCGGAGCATCTCGTCCACCGCCCCCATGCCTCGCCACGAAAACGGCTGCCCTCAACAGGAGCGACTGCCACTCAGGCGGCGCACCAAGACATCCCTGCAAAATGTCCCGATCAAGGTCCCTCCAGCCATCCTCGGGGAGCCCAGCTACGATCCGGGCTAAGGTCCGTCGGACACCATCTATGGCGTCGTCCTGAGGGCCAACCCCTCGCCCACGGGCCGCATATCCTCCACCACGCGGAGGAGGTACAGGTACAGGGGGACGAGCGACCACCATTGCCCGCCCCTGCCGAGCCACATAGTCAGGTGGTGGCACTGGACCCACATCTGCACAAAGCAAGTAAACCATTAGATACTATATAACAAAATCATCATGATAAATCAAACTACACATGATATAATATCGAATAAAACAAAAAAACATACCGTCTAAGCTCCAGGCCTGTCCTGGGGCACGAGGCATCTCTGGGTCACCCCGGTAGTCCATGCCGGCGTAGGGATAGTCCTCGATCACCAGAGGCATCTGCTCCCACTGCTGATAGAAATCCTCTGTAAAGTAGCCGCAGATACCACCGCCAGCACGGGGCATCATCTGCCCCCACCTCATCATACGAGGCTCGCTCGGAAGCCCAGCACGAACGGGTACCCGTGGCCGCAAGGTCGGCACCCGCTCAAAGAAAAAACAGCATAAAAATGAGGCGTAACAAAACTCGCCTCCCTCTCTAATGGCCTTGTCCAGATCTCTCCGGACACCGGCCAGGAACATCTGCGCCCAGGCATAGTAAGTACCCTGTAGAACGGAATCCACCATCATCGTCTGCCCCCCAGACATACGATGTGGTGCAGCAACACCCAGTATCCTCAGAACGCAAGCACCAACAGCTCGCATATCCCACTCACGTAGGAATCTAAGAGTAATAGAGCTGTTTACCAAAACAGCATCATCCACACAGAAAGTATGTAAGAGGTCCTCCATATCTACACCTGGAGGCAACCTCGGCGAGATATCACCCACCTCACCCAAGCGAGGCAACCCAGTCAAAAAATATACATCAGTGAGAGTGATCTCTAATCTCTCACCACCAATAATGAAGGCACCCTCTGCCGGCACCCACCACTGCACGAGCTTGTTCAGGAGTCGCCTCACTGAACGTATAGGAGGAATCTGAGCGAACTTCAAGAGTCCGCTCATGGCCAGGGTCTGTCTCACCCCTCCATCAGTCTCAATCCTCAGCATAAGATCACCGTCGATCTCCCTCTCCCGCCACACAGACTGAGCTCTCCGCAACATCCTGCCAGGAGGACAGAAAAAATTTTTTTTTTAGCCCCAGCACAAAAATTTTAGAAAAATCCCATCGCGGCTTTTACACAAAAAGCCGCGATGCCCATCGCGGCTTTCCCGCAAAAAGCCGCGATGGCCATCGCGGGATCCATAAAAAAACGCGCGATGAACATCGCGGGTTTTGGCCGGACAGTCGCGATGAACATCGCGACTATCCACCATGAACTCGCGATGAACATCGCGGGTTCCTACTTCACAGTCGCGATGAACATCGTGACTGTGAGCCTAGAACCCGCGCGGTTCATCGCGGGTTCAGCCCCGAAACCCGCGCGGTTCCACGTTGGAGAGTCAACGTGGAGTTTCGCGGCCTTCGGGGGCCCGCCGCCAAACAAAAAAGACATAATTGACAAGGTTAAGGCGAATAGAGTTACCTGCAACTCGCTAAATCAAAAACCAACGGTGAAATCTCCCGAAAATCGAGAAATAGCTCTGACAGCTCTATCAAACTCACACGTAACAATGAAATGTCATTTTGGGCCCCACGCCCTATTTATAGAAATTCCACAAATTTCAAACAACCATTACGGTAGCATACGAAGTCCATTTCTCAAACCGTTGGTACCATTGGGATCAGCACAGCGAGAACTTCATACAGGTTCTTTCCGTTTCCCGTTTTCACGAAGTCCATTTTTTCACCATTTTTTGGCCTCTCGTGGCCTCGGTTTGCGTGCCACATCGGCCGTTCTCCGTTTTCGATGTGTCTTATATCGCCAGATTCATTTTTCCGCGCTCGTGATGATGCTTGAGATCATTTCTCGCTCTCACCTTTAGATTTTTCGGGCATTTTTTCCATCACCCCCCTCGTCGCCTCGGTTTGCGCGCCACATCGGCCGTTCTCCGTTTTAGACGTGCCTTATATGGCCGGATTCAGTTTTCCGCGCTCGTGACGACGCTCGAGATCATTTCTCGCTCTCACCTCCAGATTTTTCGAGCATTTTTTCCTTGTGACCCCCTCGTCACCTCGGTTTGCGCGCCACATCGGCCGTTCTCCGTTTTCAACAATCCTTAGGTCACCGGATCCAGTTTTCCACACTGATGACGATGCTTGAGACCTTTTCTCGCCCTCATCAATCTTTTTTTGTTCGGTATAATTTTATCCCTTTTTCGGGCCGAGCAATCCCTTTTACGAAAAAGGCACTTAGGGAGTTTCTGTTAAGCTCTTTTCTGACTCCTAAAACAAGGAAAAGATCACCGAGCAATCTTGCTTCCTTTCATGCTCGCTAAACGTATCTGAAAGGGCGTCTACCTGGTATAAGTTTACCCCTTTTCCGGACCTTGTAGACTAATTACGAAAAAGGTATACTCTAGTCACATCGGCTAGAAGAGTTCTCCATCCGCATCATTTTATGCTTTTTCGGGCCCTGGAGACTAAACTACGAAAAAGAACACCAATAGAGTCCACTTACCGCGTTCAGACTCTCTAAACATGAAACCAACCATGAGCATGCGCCGTCCTGGGCTCACAAAATCCACAGGACCGTACCATTTCAGAGCACACTTTTACCCCTTCTTGGAGCTCATTAAAACTACGAAGAAGGAATCAATGGTGCCTCTTGGCGCTACCACACATCATGTCTACTCACATGGTAGCTTCCCCATTTTGGTCGCCTTTGTTCAGAGTATTCTGCAGTATGTCACCCTGAAACTCCCTCGACAGCTACCATCAGCTTCACCCCCCCCAGAGTCAGTACATACCCTTCAGTACCTAAAAAGATGACCCCCCACCTGCAAGTCAGTTCCCTACACTTCCAGGTCAACCATGTCATCTTGCTCTGAACAAAGGAAGTTTGAGTCTACCCCTTTTTTGACCCAGTTATTTCCCATCCCCACAAGTATGTCAGTCCTACCATCAGTACTACATCACTTCAGTTCTACACCTCGCGCTCTTATCAAGGAAACATCATTGCCTTGATAGTTGCTGGTCTCCCTCTGTCGACGACAACCACATTGATTCCAGAGGATAGACCTAGAGGTCCCTGTGTCTTGGACTCATTACCATTTATGATGAGTGCCTACGAATCATTTCGAGAGGAATCCTCAGTGCCTCTCTGAATGATTGTTTCTCACATGCTCGACTTCAACACCTTGATCGCATCGTTGAGACTCGCACAGGGTATTGGTCCGTTCAGTTATTAGTCGAAGACCCCGGTTACCACCTGACTCCTCCACATTTGGGAGTCAAACTATGAATACAACCAGTTACATTTTTTCTATACATATCCGGGTTGCGTATGGCGACAGTATTCAGATGTACCCCAGTTTTATACTCCCTTGAGTATACAGTTACAATACTTCCCAAAGATGGCTCACAGTCATTGAGTCCGTACAGATGTTGGACACCTTCAGTTTCAGCAGTTCAACGGTTATTCCAGTGTATCAGTTATTGAGATCAGCCATGATCATGAGTATATCCCACAATAATGTCCCCTCTGGACCATTATGATGTACCAGTATATTTCTTTACGTATTAGATCCCCCTTCTTGGGACTAATTGTTTTGTATATGTCTTGATACGAGCATGGGAATGCCCGCCTCGTCCTTTATCAGAGATTATACCTCATTCATATTGAGGCCATGTAATATTTTTTGTTTTTGCAGCTTCCAAGGGCCGTGGCTCCAGTCTCCAACCGGTCTCTTCTCTCCCCTAAAACCCCAGAAAAAGACAAATGAACTATGATGTCTATCGGCCATACGATGAGCTCCTGCCCTCACACATCAGGGGGCAATCTGTTAACACCCAAAAAGTGCTCACTAGCTCATTTCCCTATTCACATGACCCATTTATCCACTTTTTCACCATCAGAGCCTCTGAAACCAACAAAAGGTCACCAAAAGACCTTAGTACACCCCTTTTTCCATTAAAAAAGATTATTTTTCCCAAAAAAAAGCATAAAAAACCCTCAAAAAGGGTCCAAATTCCCAAAAATATTAAAAAGGGAATTAAAATATTATTTTTATTCAAAAAAGGAAAAAGGAGGGAAAAGTACCTAAACCATGTTGGTCAATACCATTTGGTTTCCACAAAACCACAAATGGTATTTCCCACCACCAAAACCTATAAAAAGGTGGTAGGGGCTCCTCATTTCACATCCATCCATTATCTCATCCTTATGCTGCTGAAATCTCCCTTGAGCATTTTAGCCATTGCAAACCACATTGGAGAAGAGACCATTGGAGATTGGAAGTTGCTCATCCTTGGAGCTATTCAACCTCACCATTAGAGGTATTGATTCCGCAAGCACTTGCTTGCCCCATACTTTCAATACAAATTCTTTATTTTATATGTTCTTGTTCTTGATCTTAAATTATTTTTGTTATTTGCTTAATATCTTTGCTTAGATCCATGAATAGTCTTGTTTAATTAGTTTATTGTTATTTATTTCCATTGAAACTGCTGCTACTAGTTAGCAGGTGCCCATAGCACTAAGCCTGGTTGCAAAACCGGGCCAACACCCTCTACCTTAGAAAAAGCTTTGTCCTCAAAGCTTTGGTTGGAGAAATTGTTGCAGAATCTGAAGGAGTGGTTCCCTGGTAGCATCCTCAGGTTGCATTTCGGGCCACTGGCGCCTTTGGAGTGTCAGGGAGGATTGCTTGGAATGTTGTAGATGAAGAAGAACCCTATCAGCTGCGTGGAAAATGCGCTCAGAACGGTGCTGATCAGCTTGTTGTTTCAGGCGAATTCTGGCTGTGTGGAGATTGTCCTGTAGAATGAGAAGAATCTGATCGCGGTTGCGACGAACCGAGTCAATTTCCTGAACTGGGGAGCTGCTAAGGGTGTATGGAAGAAGAACTAACGGTATCTGTCCATAGACTGCTTCATATGTTGTCCTTTGAGATGTGGTATTGTACCACCAGAGCGCTGCTAGGAAATCCATAGAAATAGTTGGCCAAAGTTGTGTAGGGATGGGTAAGGGTTTGAGCAATCCCGAAAGGAGTGTCGTTTCACCCTTGTTGACCTGGAAAGTATCACAGTCAGCCACCATCTGTTGAATTGTCATTTTCAGTCCCTGCCAAAAGAAGTTACATTGTTTCTGGTCATACATTTTGAAGAACCCAGAGTGCCCTGTTGATGAAGAAGCATGGAGTTCATAGAAGAGATAGCCCTGTTGAACATATTGCAACCAATTTGGAACAAGCAGAGAAAGAGCTGTAAGAGAAACTGGGTCATCAATTGTGCGAGAAGGAGCATCTGCCACCATATTGTCCTTACCCTTCTTGTAAGTGATCGCATAGGGATAACCCATGAGTTGGATAACCCATGTTAGGTGTGGTGGGTAGGAGACCCATTGTTCCAGAAAATTTTCCAGACTCTGGAGATCAGTCTTGATGCATAAATAATTCCCTAATAGGTATGGCTGCCACTTCTGTACTACATGCAAAATAGCCATCAGTTCCTGCTAAGAGGTAGATGCGACTAACTTCTTACCAGAAAGGTCTCTTGAAGGCGGCAAGCTCATTGGTTCAGCAAATACACCTGCATATCTATCCAAGGAAGTAGTGGAGATCGTTGATGGGTGCATCTGAATGGAATGGAGCTGAGCGATGACACCATGTGAATTCTTCTTAAGGATTTTTTTCAGGTGATGTGAACTGATGATGCGGAGAGACCCTGGTTGTAAGCCCATTAATTTGTGTTGTGCCCCATTGAGTGAAAATTGCATCCAAAGTTCCACAAAATCCCATAAGATGGGGCCATGTGTGCTTAACCATTGAATGCCCAAAACCACATCACATCCGCCTAAGGACAAGGCAAACATGTCAGAGCGTAGGTTATAATATTCCATAGAGATACGCACATTGTGACACTTCCCCTTGCAAGGTAAGGTGCCCCCATTGGCAACCATGACTTCAAAGTTGGAGCAAGGATGGACAAAACAATCAGCCTGTTTGGAAATCCGAGGGTCAATGAAGTTATGAGTGCTGCCAGAATCAATGAGTATGGTAAGAGGGAGCTTCTTGAAGTATCCCCTGACTCGCATTGTTTGTGGGGTGGTGACACCGGTTACAACATGGAGAGAGATCTCGGGTGGGTCGTCTTGAGATGGGGTGTCAACAGGCGGGTGTTAAATGTCGACTTGATCATCTACTATATCTAGATCTTCTTCATCAAGTTCGGAGGCAGGCGGAGAATCCACATCTAAGAGATAGAGCTTTTGTTGAACACATCTATGTCCCTGAGTGAATTTCTCATCACAATTATAACAAACCCCTTTTTCTCGGCGTGCCTGCATCTCTGTTTCAGACAAATGCTTGATAGGAGTTGGTTGAGGAGCAGGCGTGATGGGAGGTCGTTGGGAACCCATATTTCTGAAGGGAACAAAGGTGGGTTTGGAGCGTTGTTGAGCTGCGATCTTGTCCTCTGCCAACTTAGCCAACCCTAGGACTTCCATCATTGTGTTGGGACAGAACATTTTGACCTCTGAGCGGATTTCATCCTTGAGACCACTGATAAAACAACTCTCGTAGAATTCATCAGACAATCCTTCTGTGTGATTGGCCAGTTTCTCAAATTCTGTCTGATACTCTCTCACTGTGCCAATTTGGTGAAGTTTAGTGAGTGCTCCTGTGAAGTCATCAAAAGCACTAGGACCAAATCGTGGAAAAAGGAGTTGGCAAAAATATTTCAAGTTTGGCTCAGGATGAGCTTTGATGTACCAAGGGTACCATTGAAGGGCTTCTTGTTCCAAATGAAAGGATGCAAGCGGAACTTTCTGGACATCAAAAGTATTATGCAGACTGAAATATTGTTCTGCTTGGTATATCCATCCAGTCGGATCAGTACCATTGAAGCGAGAAAAATCAAGCTTTGGCCCACGAAAATTGTTGGAAGAAGAGAACCCGGTGGCTGAAAAAGTCTGGCTGTCGGTTATTGTTCATGGCTGAATGCTGAAGATGGAGGCTGAGAAATTTTTCATCCAGATCTTGGAGTTTGGTTTGGATGGCTGCAAGTGCTTCCTCCATGGTTTTTGCTCCTGCATGAGTGACAACCACAACCAAGAGTTTTTTTTTTTTTTTGGGAAATGGATAGAAAAACACAAACAAAAGCTTATTTAGTAAAGGAAGATTTGGATTTGGGAAAAACACAGATGGGTAATTGGGGTATGACTAGGTTTTGGACACTTTCTGATGGACAGGGAAGCAAAAAATGGGGATTTCAGAAGTGGGGTGAAA
Source organism: Larix kaempferi (assembly GCA_027924585.1). Classification (NCBI taxonomy): domain Eukaryota; kingdom Viridiplantae; phylum Streptophyta; class Pinopsida; order Pinales; family Pinaceae; genus Larix; species Larix kaempferi. The sequence goes on along the minus strand of BSBM01000386.1, from coordinate 1,844,211 downwards.
GAATGAGAAAATTTGGTAGAGAGGGACAAAGAAGCAGAATTAGGAAAGAAACACGGTGGCAAAAGTTGAAGGCATTTGGGTGAAAATTGAAGGAGTTATGGCAAACCCTAAAAATAGACAAATGTGGGATTTCTGGTCTTGGGAAGTGGAATTTGGGATAGGGTCTTCAAAAATGAAATATGCAGAATGGGATTGCAGGGATGTCAGTGAAGTTTCAGGGAAAACAGAGTTGAAACAAGGGAGATATGGCCGAAAAACATTTTTTTTTTTTTTTTTTTTTTCAGAAATGGATCGACAACAGCGGCGCGCGGAAGGGATCCGCAACAGATGGATTTGCAACGGTGCAGACGGGATTGAAAATGGATGGATCTAAAACGGTGACTGGATCTGGAACAACTTTCAGAATAGATCTGAAACGGCTGGATCTGGAGCGGAAGTGATCAGCAACAGTTCAGCTGAAAATAGATATGGACCCCAGGTATGTGCGGCTTCCTATCGGTTCAAGGGATTCACTCGGCCACCAATGATGTCTGACATCTTGCGTATTAGGGAAGTACCCCTCACTCCATGGCAGAGGTAAAACTAATAACCGCTTTGCCACAAACGACAGCTCTTGGTTTACCTCACGGGTGGGAACTAGTCAATCAGGTAGGGGTTGTTGCCCTTTTCGCTGGCAGGTCCTCTCAATGGGCCAGCTACTTTGGGTTTCCTGTGGTACTCCTCACAATGAGTTTCAGGGCTTATTCCCAAGTCCTTCCCACAGTTAAGCGGATAGGGGTTATCCCCAAATCCGAACTTGCAACAGATGCAAAAAAAAAATTGGCAGAATTTCCACCCAACGAGCCCAAGAAAGTGCTCTGATACCAGATGTGATGAACCTGCAATAATTAATTAATGCAAATACATGAGATATCAGAAATAACAGAACTCAGAATCACTTTTATATTGATCATAGGCCACTTCGAGGGGGCAACCTCCTTTGAGCAAGCTCAATACAATTAACTTCACGGTGCCTTCAATGACCTCAACACACACTTATATACTAAGTCTTTGCCCAATACTATGAGTCAAAACCATGGGACATATAATACTACGGGAAGACTTACGAAGCATATGCGTCCAATACTATGGGTCAATACTATGGGCTAATATAAACTATGGATCAACAAATACTACGGGACGACTTACAAAGCATATGCGTCCAACAACAATATACTAACATAGTAAAGAGAAGGGTTGACACGGGTTCCTAACACCCTTCCCTTGAGGAACGCAGGTGGATGTTGGATGCTGCATTTCACGCGCTTGTTTCCTCCACCCCTCCTTTTTCGTCCTCGTCAGACTCCTTTGAAGCCAGCTTTATCAAACGAGCTGCGACACCTCGCATCTAGATACTGTCGGCAGCTTCCAGACTAAAGGCCCTTTCCTTGAGTGAGCATGGTTTGATTGGATAGTTCACGGGGATATGGCCGTCTCCAAAATATATGGATGCTTGGATCAACAAGAATTGGATTCCCCTGATCTCTACGGGCCTGCAACATTGCTTCTGTGGTAAGGGTTTTTTCACCTTTCTTTTCGAGAATAAAGCTGATAAAGATCTCATCTTCAGAAGTGGCCCGTACTTTATGGGTCCCGTGGCTTGTATTTAAATAGATGGAGCCTCTCCTTTGATCCTGAGAAGGATGTCCCTGTCTGGGTTCGCCTTCCTCATTTGCCCTTACACTGTTGGAATGACGAAACCCTGCAAGCCATTGGGAACTCTCTTGGAAAGTATATTGATAAAGTTGAGCCAAAAGGACCCCTTTTTCTCATGTGCTAGAATTCGTGTAGAGGTCGATTTGGAAAAAGGTCTGTCGGAGGAGGTAAACCTTCTGATGGATGGATGGGAGCACATGCAGAAGGTTGACTACGAACAACTACCGTTCAAGTATAAAAAAATCCATGAATATGGTCACTTTGTCAAAAGCTGTCCAAAAGCAATCCAAGATGTACCCGAAAAAACTCAAGAAGAAGGCTAGAAGCAAGTCAAAAAAGGAAGAAAAACTACCCCATCTTCTCAACCTCCTAATGGGGCTCAAAACAAAAATAATAAAGAAACCCAAGAAGATATTCCTAGCAATAGGTTTCGGGACTTACCCATAGAAGAGGGAGAAATTATAGCTTTAGAAGCAGTCACAGTAGAACAAGACAAAGAATAAACTCTCATTCCCTCCTCCTCCCCCAAAGAAGAGCAGATTGGCACAAACATCGATGGATCTAGCACTCCTGGTAGCTCATGGGAAATAAGGTAAAAATCAATTTCGTTCCGCTCTCCTCATCTTTGGACATCTCTTTGGAATCCCTCAAGGAGATGGATGTGATTCAACCACCTAACACAAGAGGCAGAAATTCACATAGGTATCACAAAGAACTTGGAACAGAAAGAGAAATTGAATTGGGCAGAAAGAAAATCCTGGAAGAAACAAAACTGCTTCAAAACTCGAAATCACAGACCGGGTTAAATGCTAGGTCTCGAGCAGGACCTCAACTAGCAAAGAAGTAATGCTTGTAGTCTCTTGGAATTGTAGGGGTCTAGGCAGTTTGAACAAAGCTGAAGCAGTTAAAAATATGATTAAAACTGAAAAGCCTGACCTTATGCTAATCCAAGAGAAAAAAATGTCGGACGTAGAGGTCATGGCCCTCTCACGCTCCCTATGGAAGGATTTCCATGGCAAATTTCTTGGGGCTCATGGAGCTTCTAGAGGAATCGCTACATTAATATCTTCTAAATTCTCAATGGTCTCTTCTACCGAGAACAATCACTGGTTGCTGACCGAAATCAAGGAGAATGGCAGTGCTAATCCTGTATTCATCTGCAATGTCTATGGACCCACTCATTATAGGGACAATAAAAAGTTTTGGGAAGACCTCAGTGATCTTAAAGAGAGCATGAATGGGAAATATCTCATCATTGTCGGAGACTTCAACGTCACCAAATCTTAGTAGGAAAAACGAGGAGGAAATATAGTCCGTGACCGCTTCAGTGAAAAACTGGAGGACCTTATAGCTGAATTGGATCTAATGGACATCCCATTGAAGAATGGAAAGTACACCTGGAATAATAAGAGATGCGGTGTAGGGCACATTGCATCCAAGTTGGATCGCTTTCTGGTAAGCTCCTTCTTTAGCTCTGATATTTTAGCCTTCTCCTATTCCCTACCATATGCCTCCTCTGGTCACCGTCCCATCACCTTATCCCTCTCTCCCCCTGAAATTCTTGGGCCGATCGCTTTCCGCTTTAATTCCCTTTGGCTCCAGGATCTCGTCTTCCTCGACCTTATCAGATCAGCTTAAAAATCGAGCTTTGTTGGATCCCCCAGCTTTATTTGGGAATCCAAGCTTCGGGATGTTAAAACCTTGCTCAAGAGCTGGGCCAAGACCTCCTTCAAAAACCCTTGTCATGTTAAAGTTAACTTGCTTTCGGAGCTTGCCGCACTCCATTCAAAGATGGAGACGGTGGAAGTGACGCCCTCCCTTTTAAGTCAGGAAAAAGGTTTGGATCTAAATATCCTCATAGCATCCAAACATGAAGAATAATAATGGAGAATCAAGTCTAGGAAATTATGGCTTAAAGGAGGGGACAGTAACAAAAAATACTTCCATAATCAGGCTAAAGCTCGTCGCAGCGAGAACGCTATTAGGGATGTGAAAGGCTAGAACGGTGAAAGGATTAGCGGGAAGGAAAACTTAAAAAATCATGCTTTCAATCATTTCAACGGTCTCTTCATGGATAGTGGGGACTCTGATCCAGCAGCTCAAGCTGATCTCTTGGCAAGCATCCCCTGTCTGGTCTCGGATAACGCTAATAGAGACCTTGCCAAACCGATCTTGGAACATGAAATTTTGAATTCCATTTGGTCTCTTCAGGATGATAAGGCTCCTGGACCGGGTGGATTCACCATCAATTTCTACAAAGCCACTTGGGAAATTATCAAGGAGGATCTAAAGGGTATGCTCAATTGGACCAGGAAAAAGGACAAAATTGGAGGTGCCACCAACTCCTCCTTTCTTGCTCTAATACCCAAAGATAAACTCCCCTGCACCATAGACCGCTTCAAATCGATCTCTCTATGCAACACTTCTTATAAAATTCTCACCAAGATCCTTGCCACCAGAATGAAGAAAGTAATGGGGAAACTCATCACTGACGCACAAGGGGGATTTATTGATGGTCGACAAATTCTGGATAATATCCTCATAGTCCAAGAGGCAATACACTCCAGCATGGAAAACAAGAACCAAGGTATGGCCATCAAACTTGATATGGAAAATGCATTCAATAGGGTCAATCATCACTTTCTCTTTGAAGTCATGTCTAAATTTGGTTTCTCAAAAAGATTTGTTTGGTGGGTTAAAGCTTGCATAAATAGCCCCTGTATTTCCCCCTTGGTCAATGGTAGACCCACCAACTTCTTCCATGCCTCCAGAGGTTTGAGACAAGGTTGTCCTTTGTCCCCTTTTCTTTACCTCTTAGTTGCAGATTCCATGAGCAGGAAACTTCATATGATGCAAGAGTCAGGTGAATTAAAGGGAATAAAAATTGCCCGAGGGGTCAAACCAACTAGTCACTTTCAATTTGCAAATGACGCCATTCTTCTATGGGGGGCCTCCATCATCATCGCTGAAAGATTCAATCATGTTCTCACAACTTTCCTCAAAGCTTCCGACGGAAAAATCAACGCTGAAAAATCCAAAATCTATGGTTGGAATTGCTCCCTAGGGGTTCTTGTATGAATTGCTAGAATTTTGGGTTTCGAAGGAATCTTAGATTGGAACTCATTCAATTATCTAGGCATTCCTATCTTCAAGGGAAATAAAAGAGTTGTTGATTGGCAAGGGCTGATTGAAAATTTTAAAAAAAAAATCAATTCCTGGGGCTCTAGATGGCTAAATCCTGCTGGCAAGCTGATCTTAATCAACTCCACCCTTTTATCCTTTCCCCTCTACACCTGCTCCATCTCTCTCGCCCCAAAAATTGTGATGCTGGAAATTATCAAAGATATAAGGAAATTCTTATGGCAAGTAGGTAAAACCAATCAATCCAAAAAAATTCACTTGATTAGTTGGGAAACTGTGTGCAGACCCAAATTGTGTGGGGGGGCAGGGATCAAAGATCCTTCACTTATGAACCTTTCTCTTGGCACCAAACTTCTCTGGAGGATCATATCTGCTAAAAAGGCTTGGTGGAAAGAAATTTTCTACAAAAATTATATGGCTGGAAGAAGAATCCGTTGTGTGGAAAATATTGATCATAATAAAAAAGGGACTTCTATCTGGAAACTTTGCAAGCGAGCAGCCTTCATCATTCAAAATAACCTTTACTGGGTCCCAGGAAATGGAAAACAAATTCATATCTGGAAAGACAACTTTTTCACCAGGTCCCCCGTCAACTTCACTGAGGAGTTCAATGATCTAAAAACTTGGATGGAGCAAGCCAATATTAAAACATTGTTTGACATATCTTCTTGGTCAAATCAAGGAAAATGGACGGGATGGCTTGATCTAGATCTACCGACGTATCTTCATCAGGAATATCATACTCTCCTTTCTCTATTTCACGGCTCTCTCCCAGTTTATTTAAATTTGAGGGACAAGCATGGATGGGGGAAATCGGGTACATACTCGGTCAAGGCAGGGTATCGTTTTCTGGATTCCCATAAAAATCTCATCATCAAGGACAGTAAGTGGAACAAAGTTTGGGATAGGGATGGGCTTCCAAAGGTGAATGCCTTCTACTGGATACTAGCGCATAGGAAAACCCTCACTGCTGAAAATCTCAGGAAAAGGGGGATTGAAGGTCCGACAAGATGCATCCTCTGCAAGAAGGCCTAGGAAACAATTGATCACCTGTCCCTGGAGTGTAGTTTCTCCAAAGAGGTTGGCATCATGCTTACCGAGAAATAAAACCAAATTTAATCCTCCCAACTAATTGGAACGACCTCTTTGATAACTTTCACAACTACTGCCACAACTCGATGCTTAAAAAGCCAAACTTCAAAAGAGCCTGGGTCACCTTTCCCAAATTCATTTGCTGGAAACTCTGTACAACTAGGAATAAAGAAATCTTTGAAGATATAAAGGTTACACCTGGTAAAGTTCTCTCCTCCACCAAAGATCTTTGGATTGACTCAATTTCCACGAGAGGTTTGAAAAATATTCGCAAGGAGCCCTTAAACGTGGAAGAAAAAACCTGGGTGGCAGATCTACTAAACTCTCCAATTTTTCCTCTCATGGATCATACTTTCAAGAAGCAAAAACCACAAAAGTGGCATATCGGAATGGATCAGAAGGAGCTCCAAAGTTTGGTCAAAACCTTCAACAGTGATAGTCTTTTCTTTGATGGTGCCTCGAAGGGAAATCCTGGGCTGGTAGATGCAGGAGGAGTCCTCCTTGACTCCGATGGAAACAAAAAGAAAGATCATGTTTGGGGAATTGGCAAGAGCACTAACAATGAGCCGGAATGGCTCGCTCTAATCAAAGGAATGGAAATTTCCAGGAATGACGAGGTCAGGGACCCAGTGGCCTTCGGCGACTCCATGCTAGTTATTAGGGAGGCCAGATCTTTGGCTATCAATCACAAAAAAACAGTCAGCAAACTTCAACACCTCTTCACCTATGTGGGCAAAGAATTTAACTCCATCTCCTTTCTCCACATCTTGAGAAGCAACAACAAAGAAGCAGACAACATGGCAAACATTGGTGCTGGTTTGGATTGTGGTTTGGCGACCATTAATGGTCGCAACATTGTTATTAATTGGGTCCCTTAGTCCCCTCTCCCATTTGATCATGTTTCCTAGGACCCCTCTCATGGATTGGGACCATTTTTCTCAACCCTTAAACTATAGAGTTGTTCATTTTTGCATTTGGAGTAAAGGCAAGATTTCCTTGGGATCTCCTTCCCCACATCAGTCTTCTCCCGCGTACTCCTAGAACACTTGGCGCTCCCTACGGTCTCATCCCACCTGCCTCTCATGCAGGAATTTAATTTCACCACCCTTCGCCCTGCCTTATAACATGCCACAGGGTGGTATGTTCGGCATTCTGCAATTTCAAATTGCTGTGAATTGGGTTCTTTAGGAGCGATACGAAGTTTTCTGGTTTTGTAAGTTGGGTCCGCACTGGTTAGGTATTGAGGATAAGGGTCTGAACCCCTCTTCACTGCAGTGACGTCGCTGCAGAAAGAATATTCAAGACAATACAGGGGAGGTTGGAACGAAACGCTACATGTCTACCTTTGACGTGGTTCAGGGGCAGGGAAACGGGCATGCTCGTGGTGGTTTGGCTCATAACTTCCTTTGTGGTCTCAGCAGGGTTGACGAGCCCGGCAATGGAATAAATTGGGCTCCTATGGAGCTAGGATCAGGACAAAGCAATGGTGGTGTAGTGCATCCTATCGCTCGTGGAATCTTCAACAAGCTGGGAAATGGAAAGAGCTGGACCCCTCTCGTCTTGGGAAACAACCAGAACCTGGGAGGGGTAGTGCAGCACTCTACTCGTGGGCACTCCAACGACCCTGACAACAACAAGAATTGGACCTCCCCGCATGGTTTGGACAGTGGGTATTTCAATTTGGAATCTCCTCGTGGACAGGATAGTCCATCTTCAGAAGTCCATTCCCACTTGTTGGAGCTGGAGAATCAGGTTCGATGGCTCAGGAGTGAATACTCTGATCAGAAGAAAGCTCTGTCACACCTGGCCACCTTCATCCAAATCTCAACTACAGAAATTCATAATGGCTGCAAAAAAATGAAGGAGTAATTTGATGTGCTTGTTGGAAAAATGGATAATGGTTGTCCCTGTTCAGGGGATATCAGCACTCAGATCAACTCTTTGCACAATAGCCTGAAACTGGTCGAAGCAAAGCTCAATGGAATGAGGAACAATCCTTTAGTCTTCCATGGTAACAACGAAGAGAACGTCGGAGTTGTGCATGGAAGCGAGGAGAAAACTGGCCACCAATGCTCTGTATGGTATTCCATGGTTTTTTCAGAACTGCTTGGTTAATGTCCTTTTGTTATGGCTCAAAGAAGCTAGTTAGTTGTCTATCCTTTCGATATGTATTTCTTTTGTTGTCTCCTGTTAGGAAAGTTTGTAAGGATCTATAGCTGTAGTAGAATTAAGTGTATGTATGAAATGCTAAGACAAGAAATGGATGAGCCTGCTATGGCAGCTCTCCAATTTTGGAAACAGTCTTCCAGCTTATATTTTTTAACTCTGCCTATCCTTTTTTAATACAAAAGCTTGTTACTCGTTCTTGTAAAAAAAAAAAATTAGAAAAAGACTATATTGTGATCATTACCTCGTTGGAAAACAATAACAAGAGAGGGAAATAATAAAATTACAGCCATGGAAGATATAGCCATAGTTAGAATCCAACACCTCCTCGTGTGATTTCCTGTTGCTTACTCAACCACTGGAGCAACCTCCTCTATTACCTTCTCCATTGGTGGTGCCTATGCCTTTGTAGGCTATGCGTATGGATATGTTCGAGGACCAGTTGTAGCGTTGGTCAGTCAGGTGAATTATACTGAAGGCCAGAGAGTTATTTATTTTTTGATAAAACATTGCATTCAGAATTTCTTAAGTGCCTAGGCAAGCAAACTTACCAGACAAAGAATTTATCACTCCTTAAAGCAAATTAATCCACACCCAAAAATAATCTTAACATCCAGTGAGAAGAAGGGAATTATTTGACATCAGATTTCAGCAAAGGGCCTCACAAAGGATTTGTTAGAACGAAATGTTGAAATAATGATTGGTGACACGAAAGGGGTTTACCAGGAGGGCCAAATTATTTATGTGTATATACTCGAGTGTCCTCAAACACTCCTATAATCAGAAAACACACATACACGCAACATAATACCAAATTCATTGATGAATATACATCCCCAGTAACATAATAACAACATTGAATATAAAATATATGTGAACCAGGAACAAATAAGAGCTCACCTTAAAGCCCTCACTGCAACATGTTTGCAAAAAAAATTGAAGAAGAAATTGGCTCCATGAATAAAGACGATCACTCCTGCACAACCCAATAATAAATACAACATTTTAGCTTTCTTTCTTGCTAACTCTACAAATTCAGACAGACAAAATACTTCCGCAAAAGCGAATGTAGGATGCCAAACAGGTGAAGTCAAATCTGAAAGCAAATTTTGTATATAGTAGTGGAAGCCTCTTCTTCAGTCGGTGGTCTGATTAATGCACATCTTAATCACCCGAATCATAGGCTATGCGACAGGAATCCAAGGCATTACGGTATGTGTGAAGTCAAATATGAAAGCAAATTTTGTATATAGCAATGGAAGCCTCTTCTTTAGTCGGTGGTCTAATTAATGCACATCTTAATCACCTGAAGCACAGGCTATGCGACAGGAAGCCAAGGAATTATGGTACACGTTCAATATTTCTGCACTGAGCAGACATGACTATATGAACCAAAGGAAGGAGATATGTTTATGCATCATCTGTTTGCCTCCCTGCTTGTGACGCTCCAGTCTCATGCATTCGTTGTCCCTCCCTGCTTGCCCCGCTCCATGCAGCCTTTCCACTTGCAGCCTTGGCCTCCATATGAGGCCAAATAAGGCTCTCAAGCCATTGAATTGTTGTAACGGAAAATAACCCTAAAAACATAGGATAAAATGCCTAGAAAGAAGTGCAAAACTAATGCAATTCTACTCAAATGATTTCTATAGTCCCTGTTGCGCCTGCGGGAAGGGACTAATAAGATAGTTGTTTATTGAGCAACTAAATGTGTGTACTCATCTCTATTGCAATATGCTTCACACAACATGTGTTCATATTTTGTAGTTGATATTTTTCTTTTTTGTGATGGATCCCGAAAAGATGTCAGTAAGTTTAAATATTTATTAGACTCTTTTATTAGAGCTACAAGAATGACTGTCAACATTGCTAAATCTATTATAACTCTTATGAATGTAGATGAAGAGAGTTCTCTTTGGATCAAAACTCAATTTGATTTTCAATTAGTGGAATTGCAGTCGGGTATAAAATACTTGGGTTTTGTTATAAAACCTAATGATTATGGATTGAAAGATTGGGAATGGTTAATGGGAAAGATCGAAAGAAGGATTCATCTATGGTGCAATTTATGGCTCTCTAGAGGAGGAAGGGTGATCCTCCTAAAATCAGTCCTTGAGGCTATTCCTGTGTTCTGGTTTTCTATGGCTCTAGTTCCAAGTGGGATCTTGAATCGTATAAGGAAATTGTGCTTCATTTTTCTTTGGAATGGAACTAAGAAGGTAAAGACATATCACTAGATTGCTTGGCATAACCTCACTCTACCAAAGGAAAATTGAGGTTGGGGATTCAAGCATCCACATAGCTTCACAAAATATTTGTTGACTAAGTGTATTTGGAGGATCCTTAAGAATGTCAGTTTATGGAAAAAGTTAGTCTATCAAAAGTACATCTGGCCCCTCATCATTGAAGAATGGTTCCATGATCACAATAAGAATCTCAATAATATTTCAGCAATGTGGAGAGCTTCCCTTCAGGCATTCGATTTAATTGCTGACTGGATATCTTGGCGGGTTGGTAGTGGAAAAAAAATCAGGTTGGGTTCTAATCTGTGGGTTGGCTGTAATGAAGCCTATATCCTCCCTAAAAATATGGTGTACAAGTTGTAGGATTAAGGTTATTTCTTCCTCTTCCAGATCAGTGATGGATAGCATAACGATATTTAGAGGAAGCGATGGATACAAGTTGATATTTTTGGCTTTGCTGATAATGATAAATTACTGTGGGACAAGTTTTTCAAGTCCCTTCTTGATTTTCATGTATGATTGAGAAGTAGAGAGGATGAGGTATTATGGATCAGAAATCCTGAAGGCAGTAGTTATGTCTCAAGATTGGGTTACTTAGTGGAAAGAAAAGAAGAGGACCTTCCCCCTCCGTTGTGATGGTACTCTGCTATATGGGATCTGGATTGTCCGTTAAAGGTTATTCTATTTTCATAGTTGGATTTGGAAAGTATAATTCCTATGTTGTATTTCTTGAAATCCAAATTATATGAAGGACTAGGGAGGTTCCCTCTCTGCAGAATGGAAGAGGAAACAGTATCACATCTTTTTATTACATGTTCCTACTTTCAAGGAACTTGGAAAAAAATTTCGCAAGCCAAAGGTTTCATGTATGACTGGTCAGGTTATTCTCAAATCATGGTTTAGTGACAAACACGCCTCGGATTACATATCAATGACAGTGTTGATTATTAGGGGATCTTGGTTTGCGGGTAATCAATCTATGTTTGAAGACAGACTGATTCCCCATGATGTTTATGCGCTCAAAATCCTGACTATCTTCGATTCCTTTCCTCAGAAGAAGGTTAATTCAAAAAAAAGGACAGTTCCAGAGGTGATCATGGATAAATCTCACCCTTGGTGTTTCTTTAACAGAGAATCACAAGGGAATCTGAATTTTGGTGGAGCAGGTGGCATTATTTATCTCTTCAATCCAGGATGGACCAAATTTGCAGCGAGGATCAAATTTTGTTCCAATAACTGAACAGAACGTATGGCTTTGAAGATGGTATTGAACCTGTATCTCTCTATGGGGATACACAGAATTCAAATCTTTAGGGACTCTCTAATCGTTATAAACTGGATAAAATTGAAAATACCACAAAACACATTTTCTTAAAGCCTCTTTATGAAGAAGTCCCCAGAATTGTTGCAGTGTTTCAGTCAATCAGCTTTTATCATGTTTAGAGAGAGAGAAACTTTGAAGCTGATAAGCTCTCTAAGGAGAGCCTATTGTTGGATGAGGGAATATGGAAAATATGGGAGCTTTGAAATGATAATTTACTGGAAGATGACCCTAGACCGATCCTAATTTGAGTTATGAAAGACCTAGAATGTATGTATTGGCAAAAAAAAATTAATTTCTGGGCAATCATATTTTTTGTTGGATCATCAATGCTTGAGAGTTACTATGTGATTACAGTTCACATGTTTTGAATTATTGTATAGATCTTCATGGAGAAATCTTATTTGATGAAGATTACTTTTGTCCGCTTATTATGTTGTAAATGCTTATTAGGTTGTAAATGTATGAAAGGTTATGCTACCATGTAAAATGTGGTTTTTTATTAATAGAAAATTGCGATCTTTTTTCTGTGAAAAAAAACATGTGTGCATATGTATTCTTTAAAGCAACAAACACACACATTACTATCACTCAATAGTGTGCACACGTACGTTAAAACCCAAATTCATCTACTTTGATTGTGCATAAATGTTAGAGGACAAGGTTGTGAGGTGAGTGAGTGGTGTACATGATCGGTTCAATCTTTCATCTCATGAATACTTTGTTCCTAGTGTTTCAAAGGTCTCATCAAGTACAATGGATCCAACTCATGGATGGGAAGCATACACATTGTAATTGTTTTATTATTCAAATTTCATTTTTTTTTATAAAATAAAATCATCAAACTACATTACCCTTGTAGATGAGAAGCAAATGCATTGTAATTGGTTCACTATTCAAATTTTACTTTTTCATATAAAAAATAATCATTAAGCTACATTTCAACACAGTGAAGAAAAAGAATTACAAAGTTATGTTTGAAGAATGAACCAATACACCACTTCTATAAACTAGCAATTGCCCCAAGAGGTGCAAAAGAACGTTGAAAAGGAAAAAAAAAACATAAAGTAATTGACATTTTACAAAGACTAATATTAAAATATATATATATAAATCCCAATGAATTAATAAAGAGACAACAAAATAGGGACTAAAAATGTGACATAGATCTTAGAGTGAGTTGTTATCAAGAATATAATTCATTTATTTGAGAAGACAATTCCTCCTTTAACTTAACTTGATAAAGTATTATTCTTTTTTATAAAGTTAAACTAACTTTCAAATGATTGTCCAACAAAAAAGGAAAGCCTATATAGCAACAATAAAACGAAACTTGTGAACAAACCACAATGACTTTGTTTGGAAATAAACTCACCTCCATCGAACAAATCACAAAGTTTGGATCTGTGTAAATGGACACCAAATTTAAATCTTGTGATGTCCATGGATGAGGGTTGAAGTGACAATAAATATTTCTACACCAAAATTTGTGTCCAGATGCAGCACTTGTAAATAAATAGTTATCCCCCATCAATGGGAAGCTTCGTCTTGTCAAGAGGTAGGAAGCTTCATCTTGTCAAGAAGCATGTAGTAGGTCCTCCATGTGGATGACATGCTTCATCTTAACAAGAAGCCTAAAGTAGTTCCTCCACATGGTGGCCATTTAAAGTAGGTCCTACATAGGTTGGATCATTCAGTCGATAAGTGCTTTCTAGAACTCAATATGAAGAGGATGTGTAATTCCTTCCATGCTCAACATGGAAATGACTCTAAATTTAAAACCCTAAAAAATAGAACATGGTTGTAGATGGAAATTTGATAACCATAGCATGGAATAGTGGAAAAGCTCACATAAAAATATCACATTGCTTCTTCCATTGAAAATTCCATAAGATTCCTAAACATTTTGAAACTAATAACTTAGCCATTTTAATATAATCCATGCCCTCATAACAAAAGAAATCCAATCAAATTTCCCACAGGGGACAAAGAAATTGATAATGACTAAATGAGATGAGAATTTGTAAATGGAAGGTCACAAGTTCAAATCCTCGTGGATACTAGCTTACCGAAAAAAAAAATCCAATCAAATTGTTGAATGAAGTGGCTCGATTTATTGCTTTAATTGGCCAAGTTGTGTAAGGTGAAAATGAGAAGTTTTATTTATTAATATTTAGAATGTGAATATTAGACAATAAAAAAAATTGGTCCATTGTAGACTATAAAGCAATTTTGTACATTGCAAACTAATGGTGTATGTGTAAATATTCAAAAAAAAAGTTTACCATAAATCAATAAAGTATATATCAAGATTTACAAACTATGTTTTTCCTAAAAGGAGTTTGTTGGGCTCAGAATTATTATGACAAATATATGAATCGAATTGTTTTAACATGTAAATATTGACATGATGTCATGTTTGTTTATATTACATCTTTTTCGGATTTCAAAAAAATTATAAAAGGTTTGCACCTCTAAATATTTGGTCCTTTATATCCATATTTTGATGCCCAGAAAATTCCAGCATCGACAGTAGGGATTCTCCCCAGTGAATAATCCCAATTATATCATCCACTGTTTGGGGTGGGGAATCCGTCCGGTTAACGGTCCGGCTACCGTAGTTATGTTTATTGAAAATTTGTACCGGTTGCGGCCCGGTCCACCGTTTATATTTTATTTTAAAGTATGGAAATGCAAGTGATTTTTAATCTAACTAATGCATTTAACCTAAAATCGACAGGAAAAATCCTCAACAAGTGATGTGTAGGTTCTTACCTCCCGTCTTATCACTTCCACCTATCAATTATCTAAAACTATTATGCAATAATCTAAACTATCCTTGCAAGGAGCGAGTTTAATTAAGAGTAATAATTTGTAAATGCATACACCAATCTAAAAGATAGCCATTAAAATACAGTATAAACATTATCAGGAGAAAAAATACCAAAGATAGATTTAAATAACATTAAACCATTTATTACTATGTAAACACATATATATTTCCATAGATAACAAAATCATTAATCACCATTTGAAGTAGTTCAATAAAGTTAGAATGATCTCATAGTATGAGTTATGAATACAAGAGGAAATAGTTCCAATTTTTTATCCAACACATTCCACGCAAAAATTTATGTGCAAGATTTTCCCAGCAAAAAGGTCCTTCTCATTAGTAGGAAAATAGTTCTCATACAAAATGTATCTAGCCTCTATTATGCTATAAAAGGTCCCTTTCTAGTATTTACCCTATGTATTTATATTACAATAGAGTTGTCTCTACATGACTATTCACTTCCACTACCCCCAACCTTTGGATATCCCAAAATTCGTCCTTTTGTGTTTGCACAAAAAATACAATTAATTACAATTTAAAATTAATTTTCTAGTGGGCCCTCCAAGCTAGAAATGTAATTATCCCATAAGTCTATCTCTTCAAATATGATATTACATTGGACAGGTTCTAATAATTTCAAAGACACCTCATGGACAGATAATTCCTTTTCTACACTGATCACTCCTTCAGCAGCAGCTTTGTAGATTTCTTCTAAGAAATAAGAATTGATAGACGCCTGCCCAATATACTGGTTGAGGTATTCCTTATTCAACACATCCAGTTTTCTGATATACTCCAGCAGGTCTTCTTTCAATACGTTCTTCAGCTCCATTAAGCATTGATCTTTTGTGGGTAGCTCGGCCATATCCGGAGTCAGTGCAATGTGGCATTTCTCATGTCTTTGATGAATTTGTTTGTAGAACTCCTCACACTTTTCAATGGAATTAGGTGCTTCTACACATATCCTCCTGGAATCTTTCCTGAAAAATTCAAGGAGGGCTATATCCAATTTAATTTATGCAACCGTCTTGTTTGGCAGGTGATCAGGGAAGTTTGAATTTTCTTCCTTCCAGGCCGTCTGCTTTTTTATCTTTTTAAAAAAGTTAACCAACTTCTTTCTTATCAATAGAGAATCTGCAGAAATCTCCTTCATCCTATATATCATCTGGTTCATCTTGTAAATTTCTTCAGTTAATAATTCCTGTGAGCGGCAGATCTGTTCCTATATCTTACATGCCTGTTCGTGAAAATGAGTCATATCTTGCTTTTGATTATGTGCCAACTCGACATGTTCCACTAGAGACTCTTTCTCCCTAACCAACTCGTCCATCTGGGATTTCATGATTTCCACTTGTTGATTTTATTTTATTTCCTTTCCCTCCAATTCATTTATGTGGGCGTAAAAATCACTTCTTTTTCCCTCCATAATCACAAGCTGTTCATTCAAAGCATATTTCTCATTTTCGAGATTCTGATAATAAAAAATTAATTTGTCTTTCTCACTTATTAGAGCATCATGCTTTCTTCTCAACTCTATTCCTTCACCTCTGGCTTTTACCAGGTTGTCTTTCAGCTTTAGCATCTTCTCCTTGTTGCACTCCAAATCATTCATTAGCCTATCAACATTGTTCGCACTTTATTGAGCGGTTGCTATGTTTACTGATGCTATGAACTTGGGATCTTTATGGGTTCCCTCCATAATGGTATTCTCTTGAATGGTCACCACATCAGACTGTGCTCCCATATTCAGTCTTTTCTCTGATCTTCTGGTTATTATCTTCCTTTTTTAGTCGAAGACTATTGTATCCATCTTTTCCACCGAGTGTTGCTTTGATGGGGTGAAATGAGTGAGTCTGAGTTCTACAAATGGGAGGTGTCCCCCTGTGTGTGATTCCTGACACTCCTGGTGGGTCTATATCCATGTCCTAGATATTTGGATCTCCATCTTGGGATTCTTCCTCTTCCACATCTTTCTTGAGCATGTCTTCTTCTTCTCTTTTCCTTTCCAATTCTGTGGATTTCTCTACTACTTCTTGCTCTTCTTTCTCTTTTCTTTCCTCTTCTTCTTTTCTTTTGTTTTCTTCTTATTTCCTTTGTTTTTCTGCTTCCTCCTCCTGTAGCCTCTCTGCTTCTTCTCTTTGATTTCTTTCTGCTTTCGCTTCCTATAGTCTTTTTGCTTCTTCTCTTTGCTTTCTTTCTGCTTCCGCTGCCTCTAGTCTTTTGGATTCTTCTCTTTGCTTTTGCAATTCGACCTCCTTAGCAGTATTAGCATGACTAGGGCCTGCACCACTTTTCTGAACAAAACATTTATTTAACTCAGTCATATTGCTTAATCTCTGATACACCTCTTCATCATTAAGGAAATGGTCTGAGTATTCAAAATGAATTTTGCATGACACACAATGTTGGGTGACCTTTTGCAAATTGTCATTCCTTACGAAAATTATTTCCCCAAAATGAAAAGCCTCTAAGTATTTTATGAAAGATTTTTCTCCTTTCACCTTACAAAACTTGTATGCCCCAATAACAAATGGAAATGGAAGGTAAGAGGCCTTCTTATGTTCATTCAAACAATTACCTACCTCGTTAATGAAAACCTGCCTTACCGCCTCTTTGTGCACTACATAATCAGTCACATACTTCGGAATTAGAGATGGGGTCTTGGTGCCTCCATACATCCCGATATAAGTGCCCTCCAGATAAAAATAGTAGTCTTTGTATTCATTGATAACCGCCATAGCGTTATCTGACAAACAATTTGGTTCTTCATTGAAAATTTGCCAATACAAATGGATGATTAGCTCTTCAAAGATAGCTTGTAGTAACTTGCGTACTTTTGAGCCCATGTGATATGATAAGCCACATAAAGGGGGGACTCAATCTGGTTCCACAAACACCCCAACTTAGGAAATGGATGTTTGTCCAGGATGCAGTCAATAAGATATGAGGACATTAAAAATTCTGCTTCTTTTGGGTCATCCCTCCTTGGGATGCAACTATTGTTGATGCCATGCTTTCTGATATAATATATGCCCAATTGAAAATGGTGCCATGGGAGTCTATGTGATACATAAGTGGTGCCCATCTGAGTTTGTATATATTTCAATTTTCCCTACCGAATATTCTGCTCAACATCAAGGCTATGATTTTGAATGGTGTCTTCAGATTCTGGCTGTCATGTTATCCACTTGCTCTCTGCCTCAGTTGCTTCCCTGGGATCAACATTTTCTTGGCGTATTCAAAGTGATCTATATTTACTCCTCTGATCCAGTCATCTGTCATCATGAATTTGGGAGATGGTAAATTATATGTTGTTGGAGGAGCCTAAGTCGACCTGCCGACTAGGTCCTCCATCCGAATAATTGTAATATATGTCGACGGATTATGTCAACTAGTAACATGTTGGGTTGTTCATTTGAACCGACAGGTAGTTATGTAACTGTTTTTCAATTGTATAAATAGGCTAGTGAGACAACCTGTAAGTAATCATATACTATTCACATATCTGTAACTCTTCTGCATATCTTGTTGAATAATAAAGGGCTTGTTGCTTCGTCTCCCATTACTTGTTATTGTATGTGTATCTTTGTGATTTCTTGTGTCTAATATTATAATATGTATCACTGGTAACCATGCGACCCCCACGACTACAACATATGTTGCAACAATGTGACCGGGTTGGAAAGAAGCAAATACTTCTCCACCTACCCCGGCTATGATCCTTGTGCCGACGTCTACATGAGCTAGAATCCACCTGATTACTTCGGAGCATGGGAATAATTATGGTCATGTGGCAGCTTTATGGAGACCATATCTCTTTATATTTTGATACACCATCATCTCCTCAATGGATGCATCTGGTATCTTCTGATCTCTGACAAGATGATATAGCTCACCCCACTTGTATTCTGGGATGATTCTCATCGTTGCTTTAGTGTCTTCGAATATTTTCTCCATTGGGGTGTCTACAACAACTTCAACGTCGGAGTCTGATTCAATTATCCTGAGCTTTCGCTTGGAAGCCCTCTTTTGCATTTCTGAGTCCTAAGGAAACATCAAGTTAATGTGTAAGCAAATTTCAATGCTAAAGCAATAGAATTAAGCAACATGTAAAGATATCCCTTATCCATATTAATTACAAGAAAACAAAGTTTAGAAGATTCATTACTTCCATGGTGTCAGGTGTGTTTGATGTTGGCTATGTTTTATCACAGCATTATCACTTGGTAAAGGGAAAATATACAGTTGTGTGCAAAAACTAATGTATAATTGGATTTTATGTGGATTTATCTAGATCTTCTAATTCCCCATCAGAACATTCACCGAAATGTCTTCAAAATTATTTCAAAACATACACAGTCTCATCATCCCAATCATATTTATGTTCAAGAAAAGTTTAACCAAGGTTTTGTCGTAGACCCACTGTTTTAGAGAAAACAAATAATAATCAAACAAGTACAGGATCTGTATTTTCTCTTCAATAGAATCAGATGCTTCACTCCTTTAAATGACTTGGAAAGTTCAAAGCACAAAATCTCATTCAATCCCCTTTAGTCTTTCCCGATCAAAATAGAGCAATGGGATGTTATGTGCTTCTTGAAAGTTATATTCCTGGGTGCTGATCTTGAATTTAAAATCCTCTTGATACACTTCTTATTGTTCTACGCCTCACGAAGCCAGGAACTTGCGGGTTGAGTATGGACTTAATACCTAAATGGTAAGGGCTTGGACACTTAGATCATTATTGATATTACTTTTGTAAGCATATGAATTACTTTCAATTGGTCCTACAGCAACTATAAGTTTTAGATCCTTGGAACTGCCCTTTTTATTAATGTCCACCTAAAAGGCTGTGGCAATGAACCGAAATGAGCTTGTCTCATCGGTGGTGCGGTATCATGAGACGGCGGGAAGTGAAAAGAACCGGCACCACGGGTGTTAGACACCGGGAAAGTAATTACAATTGGAAATCCCTAGTAGAGAACTTCTCTTAGTGGTTAAATCCATTTCAGATTCTCCCAACCCGAAAGCAAAAAATTTTAAAACAAGTATGGCCCAAGACCCCCTAGCATGTTTTGGCCAAGACCCCCCCCCCCGCCCCCCACTTATAATTCCATTAGAATTTATCGACAAACTTTAACCTATTCCCAACTGGAAATAAAAACAATGGTTCTCTTAAGGGTTTTCAAGCTAATAAAAAAATAATGTGCATTCATAACCTGACAGCAAAATCACGTTTTAAACATGAGTAGGGTGCCAATGATAGGTTGTGGTTTCCTTTTTACCAATGGTGAAAAACGTCATTTCAAACATAGAATCGATGGTAAGAGAAAAACCTACCTGGAGGTTGAATACTAGTCAAAAAGTGAGGCTCAACGGCGTTGGGTGCATTTCTAGCGTCCGGTGATGGCTCCAAAATGAAAACAGCATTACAAAAGTCACAGTGACAAGTTTTTACCCTTTATATAAGATAATGTAACCTTAGTAATAAATGCACAAGGTGCACATGCTTAACGGGTCAAATAGCCATTTTCATATAACTTTTCATTTTACGCCACAAACGTGTTGGGGCAATTCTCTCTCAGCACTGATGCATTTCGGCGTAATATGACATTTGTTGCCAATGTGTTTCGGCGTGACTTAACATTTGTTGCCGACATCTATTCGCATGAACATCATAATGTTGCGTCGATTTCATTTCGGGGCCCTCTTTCATCTCGCTCTGATTCCCCTTTCGGATAAATTTTCATTTTGAGAGTGACACGCTTTGGCGTCAATTCCACTTGTCATCAATCCATTTCATATTAAAACAGACAACTCCCCCAATTTGGCCTCTTTTCCTTTACCTTCTGACTGTATCGGCGTGACTCAAGATCCTGCTCCGAAACGCCAATCGCAACAAAAAATTTAAGTGTTTTGGCGTAAATCCTCTAGCATTCTGATCGTTTCGACGGAGAACGCCATGTTGCTCCGAAACACAAACCTTACCAAAATTGCTCCAACCGTTTCGGTGGAAAATCTCAAGTTGCTCATTCAAGGACTTGACCTTTTCACTTGTTTTTTCAAGAAAATTCTAAGTGGCAAAAGTGATCTTATCAAAGGTGAACAAAACTCTAAGTAAATCAAAAAAGAAGGAGGGGCCCGACAATTTAAAAAAAAATGGGGATCAAGTTGCAACAGCAACAATTGGCGATTAGTTGGTTGAACACAAATCTCTGAACAAACTCTCCTTGAAGATAACAATTGCTTGTTTGTTATTAATTCTAATTGTAAGACTATGCCTTTATCAATTTTCCAGGATTTTAAAAGGACAAAGTTTTATACATGAAGATAAGATTTCTTGACTCATATTGGTCATTCATTTCGGGAGATAGGGTAACCGGGACTAGATTTCCTGACCACTCTCCTGAGGCCATAATATGAAGTTCAGTTTTAGTCCCATATTTCGGTTACCTCTAAACACGACTCCACGGGATCGCAACAAAATCAAACAGATGTATTCATTTGTTCTTCATTCCCATGCTATAATCATTTCTTTAGATGCTTTCTTTTTACGAGTTTTATCGTCCGAGTCTTTCATTAATAGCCTTCTTTAGTCTTCAATATTTGACGTGGGTTCTTCCATCCATAATGTCCTTTTGTGTGAGTGATTAATTTTCTCTGTTTGTCATACTCACGGACGGAGAAGAACCTTTTCATTCTTGATTGAATGTATTTGTTTTCAAAACCATTTCTTTGATGGAGATGAAACTTTTCAGAATTTTTTGACAATTCATTATGAGCCTTTTGGCTTTGATTTTGTAGCATGGGATCGTTTTAATTTCCATACATCTGCAAGAATTGCTTCCTTTCCATGGGTCAGTTGTAGTAGGATGCCTGAGATGGTTATTTATGTGTGAGTGAGTGGAGCCCCAAGATAGTAATTTAGAACTCATGGGTCTTATTTATTTTATAGGGTTTACAATGATGCAACATAAAACATGAAGCAGGTTTCCCCTTTTAAAACAGAGCATCAATTAAAATCACAAATGACAATGTTATACAAAAAGAATTCTTTTTTTATGAAGCCAATTTTGATCTTCTGGTGATTAACAATGTTTCCCATGAGATCGTTCAGATTCTTGTATTTCTTCATGTCACTTTGAACATTGAGCTAAGGTTTATTCAAAACAAAATCAATCAAACGAAGAAAAGAAAACCAAAAGAAAAATAAGCTTGAACCTAAATATCCTAAGAAGAAAATAAACAAAACTAAGGAAGGCTAAGAAAAAATTATTTATGTACAACAGGTGTTCCTAAATCTAGGTAAAGTATTGTTTAAAGAATAGGTCGTTGACAGGGATATTTTCCTCCTCCCCTTGTAAATCTTGCAATTTATAAGTCGTTGGGCCCAGCTTCTCCACAATATGATAAGGAACTAGCCACAATTGTTGAAATTTTGTATGTTTTCCCTTATCTTCATGTGGATGATCCCATTTCAGAACTAGGTATCCTACCTCAAAATTTCTCTTACCATACTTTCATTTATCAAACCACCTTTTGAAAATATATTGGTTATGGTTGAACCTGTCCTTGGCCTTTTGCCGTGATTCTTCGAGTTTCAGCAGAGTATTAATTCGTGACTGTAGAGTTTCACTACTTGATCCTCGAGAAGCCTGAGCTAATTGCAAGGAAGAGAGTAGTATGTTTGGTGGGAGTATATCCTCTTTCCCATATACTAAGGTATAAGGAGAAACCCCTAAAGAATATTTTGTAGTGACCCTATCTTCCCATAAATCATTGGGAAGAGCTACATGCCAATTTATCTGATTTTCAATAACTATTTTCTTTAATATACGGGTGAGATTTTTATTTGTGGTTTCTGCTAATCCATTTCCTTGAGGATAGTAATTAGCTGAATAATGAAATTTAATTCCTCTTTCAAAATAAAATTCACTCAACTTAACAGATGAGAAATAAGATGCATTATCAAAAACTAGGGAAATTGGAATCCCAAACCTGGTTATAATGTTTTCCTGCTGGAATCTGATGACCTCATCTTCATTTACTTTACACAAAGGAGTAGCTTCCATCCATCATGTAAAATAATCAGTAGCTGTGAGAATATATCGATGTTGCAGTGAAGAATTAATCTCCCCGATGATGTCTAGAACCCATTGCTCAAATGGTTCTGAGATGATAAATGGTTGCAATGGTCCCGCTGATTTGGGTAGTGTACCAGCACTCCTCTGACATACATCAAATTTCCTCACATAAGCATGTGCATCCTTGAAAATAGTAAGCAAGTAATATCTGGCTCTTAGTATTTTGTGAGCAGTAGTGTCCCTGGAATAATGCCCCCCCTGCAAGGCCATCATGCAACTCCTTAACTACCTTATTCACATATTCTTTCTCAAGGCATTTGAGAAACACTACATCATAATTTCTTATAAATAGTACTCCATCTATTATCTGATATGCTACTGATTTCAATCGTAGCGCCCTTCCCTGCTTAGAAATCTAGTGTTCTGGAAAATACCCTTGTTGAATATAGTGAATCAAATCCCTATACCAAGATTCCAGAGTAGTAAAAATGGAACATACCTCAATTGAATTCATTCCATATTCGTTTTCCCATTCTGATTCAACTATGTTAGAATTATCTCCTACGTCAGTAACTAATTCTACTATATTACAGTCAATATCATCAGTCCGTGAGAATCAAAGGAGATCAGAATGGTTGTTTGAATCATGACCAACATCTTCTGCTTGGTAATTCCCTGGCTCAATTTCTAAAAAAGAATTCCCCAAAACCGAAGATGAGAAATTCACAGCCTCATTATTTTCTTCCAACTGAGTCACATTCTATTTCATGTGAGGTTCTCTCAAAACCTTAATTTGATTATGCTTATTTTGATATGGCAGCCACAAATGAGACCAATCTGTTGCAAAATAACCATTCAGTTGTGTTGACCAATCTCTACTCATTATTAAACCATAAGCTTCAGGTATGTCTACTACCATAATATCAATAAATTGACACACCCTTGGGTCTGCAGCCAATCTTATCAATACATTTTTCATTTCCCCTATAACTTTAACAGCAGATCTGTCTAGTTGTATAATCTGAGAAGGGGATGTTGTGGTTTTCCCATTAATATTTTTACAAATAGATAGTGGCATAACGTTAGATGAAGCCCTAGAATATACCAATCAATTATGCACATTATAATTAAAGATTTCAAAAGTTAATAGGAAAGGAAGAGTTTGAGATTTTGATTTTCCACTGATACTCACTTCGTTAATCTCAGTATCAGACTCAACCCTTTCCATTGTACTGCTTGGTTGTGGATCAAAATCTTCTAGCAACTTTTTCCTCTGTTGTGGGAGGTTACACAGTTCGAACAAAGATATGTTCGCTTTGGTTTTCTTAATGTCTTCCACAATGTCATATCCCATATTATGATTGTTATCAGTCAAATTTGCACTTCTCTGTCCGTGACCACATTGCTATGTCAGTCACACAAAAGGACAAAATGGATTGAAGAGATTACCTTGACCATAGATGAATTTAAGCTTAATATTATAATACTTTACTCAGAATCATACTTCTCTGCATATTTTCAGACATAACCGTGACCCTTATACTTGCATACCAGCGAGTCAACCGCAGGTTCCTCTATTGACAACCCGCGGGTGTCAATAAAATTGTTGCACTCTCTACATGAAAGATGAGACACTCGCGAGTTACTCGCTATTTGTCTCATACCAAAGTCGCGGGTGTCTTAAGAAAAAGCTAAAAAATAATTAGAAAACACGAATTGAGATTAGTTGAGGCAGGTACCAAAACTACCCCAACTTTCCAATTCAATCACCTTTCTAACCTGCCTTCCCTCCTTGCTATAAATACAAGGGGAAGGGCTTGGAAAAGGAACCTTAAGATCATTGAGAAGGTTATGCTGGAGAAATTCAAAGCTAAGAGAGAGGAGAAGGATCACAGGATTGTGGCTATGATGGTGCCGGTGTAGGACATATATAAGCATTTGTATCTTCTGCATTTATTAATAAAAGATTGAGACATCCTTCCCTTTCCAATATAGATTCACTCATATCTATCATTATTTGAGTACATTTTAATGTTATTTTGCTTTATTAATATCAATATTTTATATGTGGTCAAATACGTTTGAGAAAGGTATTGTGTTTGTGTTGCATGTTATTCACATAGGAGAACAAGGAGAAGAGCAAGCTTCGACTGACCTTCATAAGTAAGGTATGCATTCTCTTACTTTTACTCCTATTTGCTTATCAACATGTTATCACACCTTTATATGTCTATCTATTAACCCCCCAGTACGTTGGTAGTCTCTTTCCCCAACTATAAGAGTAAATTCCTAACAACAGAACTGGAAACTCCGCTTGGGAGCACCATTTTGTTTGTCTGCTTTGGAGACTCTTCTTGAGTTTTTTCCAGTTTTATAACTTGGTTGGTCTCCTTTATAAGTGTCTAGGAAATTCTGGACCTTTTGTGCTTGACTCATTGCTTTTGATATGCAAACTTTTCATTTTTTAAAGATTTTCTCAGATCCCACCCGCGAGTTTCCTGTACATACAGGCGCGGATATACAGTTTCACTCGCGAGTTGCCTATATAGGTACCCGCTGTTTTTTTAGTTGCACACGCTTGTTGCATCCTGTTACAGTTGTGCACATCCCCTGAGTTTTTTCTCTTTTTGTTAGGGTTTGGTGTTAGGGCCCCCTGTGTTGGCTTTGGAACTTGGTTTGTTGGTCTGACGCCTCCCTTAGGTTGTTGAGTGTCCTTTTGAGTCTTTTTACAGCCATTTGTGGAGATTTCCTTTGATTTTTATGCTTGATTCAGTTGGTTTCTAGTATTTCGTTTCCTTTTTAGGATTTTTTCAAGGCTCACCCACGACCTGACTGTACTTACAGTCGCGGATTTTCTACCCTAAACGTGATTTGTTGTTATATGTACCCAGGGGTCAACCGCTTGTTGTTGCATTACACAGTTGCGGCTTTTTCCTGATGTTTTTATTTTTAATTAGGATTTGGCCTTAGGTGGGTTTTTCTGTGTTTTTGGACATTTTTTGATGGCCTGATACCCCTTGGACATTTGTTCACTATCTGCTGAGTCTAGTTGGAAGCTTTTTTATAAGTTTCTTAAAACTTTTGTGCTTGTGAAGTACCCTTTCTTTCTAGCCCATTTTCTTGTTTGGCAAGTGCTTGGTTTCTTTCCTCTTTGATTACTCGTGTTCAGGAGAATACTTATCTTTGTATAAGGGTCTTTGTTTTTTCCACTTTACACATCAGTTTTCTTTGTTTGCACTTTGTTCCAAAACCTAGTTACTTTCGAGAGAAACTAGTTGGGTTAGTCTTTGTCGATCTTTCATAAGGTCTGATTGTTGTAAGTAGTGGGTCATTTTTCTTTACTTGCACTGCTTGATAAGTCTTTTTTGTTCATATTTTGTTTGTATTTCTTTCA
Organism: Larix kaempferi; assembly: GCA_027924585.1. NCBI lineage: Eukaryota > Viridiplantae > Streptophyta > Pinopsida > Pinales > Pinaceae > Larix > Larix kaempferi. The sequence goes on along the minus strand of BSBM01000386.1, from coordinate 1,818,245 downwards.
CAATTAAAGAAAATCAAATATAAAAAGAACTTTTCATTTGTAGCAAGAGTTGTCATTTATTTTTCAAAGTAGTTGTAGTTGTTAGTGTTACCATCTTTGAAAATAATAATAATAATAATAAACTTGTATGCTTAGGTTTACTTTGATTTTCAGTTTTGAAAGAGAAACGAAAAAGTACAATTGTGAAGTTTTACATTTTATATGCACTTTCTTTCCAGTTGTAACCACATCACACATTGCACTATCCTTTGAGTAAGTAACAGCGTATAAAAAGAACCATTAATAAAATGTATTAGTAACATTTTCTTTTTTAGGGTCACACAACATAAACTAGCTTAGGCTAGGGTTTGGAATACATCACCTTAAACCTTCCAAACCATTCAAATCTCAAATCATAGTACAAAATATCTTTTAGGTAAATCCACTATTGTGGAGGTATCTGGGAAGCTCTACTCAAACCAGAGTTAAGAACGAGGTTGTGTAATATCGAACTGTTGGGGATACCCCCCCCCACCTTTCTTTTGAGCATACACCACAGCCTTTTCGCATACGGGGGTCCATTAGTGTCTTGTACACTCTTGGATTTCGGGGTTAGTTACCCTTCCCATGCGTCTTGATTGGACCTGCGATTGTCCCCCCCGGGTTCTTTCTGCAATTTTGGTAGCCTTTAGTATCTTTTTACCTTTAGGGCTCTACACAGGTGACGGTAGAAGGCTATTTCTATTGTACCTAGGACAGACGTGGGAGGAAACCCTATGCAGTAATTTGGGAAGGAGGTTTGGTGATTCAAGCGCTTGCACCCAGAAAAACTGTATGTGGAACCTGGGTAACTGTTCTTCTATATTCAACTAGTTTGTTCTAGGCCCTCATCATCCCATACTTACTTTTGAAAATATTTACCTTTGTTTGCCTGGTCTGGATTACTTTAGGACATTTTTAGTGGTGTGTTATTTGCTCCAAGTTGTTTAGTGGCCCATAGGTTTAGTACTTGTATATTTTTCACACCATAGTGGAGGACCAACCTCTCTGTAGGTCACGAAGGTTGTAAAACCTTCCTCCATTTACAGTGGATCCTCCACCGCCACCACAGCGACGGAGAACATCCTCGCGTGGTTCTTACGAACTTACGGGAACAACTGAACCACCCAAAGAACCTCACCTGATTACTCAGGGTCAACCGGTTCAAGAAACTGTTGAGTTTGAAGACTTGACTTCTAAAGAGTTTAATACACCCTTCAACCCTCATTTAACTGGACCCAACAATCCCTTGTTGGAAAGGGTAGTTTATCTAGGTCTTCCAGAGTTAAGTGTGTATTGGTTTACACCTGGTTCCTTTATGAATAACACAGGGGATGTGTCAGGAGTTCCTGATACTCCTACAACAGCTATCATATCAGGAGGATTTTCCCTTCCATATGCACACACATCGATACCAAGCTCATTGCAAGCTACTTCTGCTCTGAGCACTTCATTTAATTTCAGTGCTAGATCCATAGGACCATCTGGCTCTCAAGCTACGACTACATATAGTCCTTTTGGTTCTACATTTGGTTTATCCAGTGTCCCATTTTCGAGGGTACCTTCGGTATCGTTCACATCATCCCCCTTTGTACAACAATTCCAGGCTAACCCTCAGTCTGCTCCTTTTAGTCATGGATTTCCTTGGTTTGGAGGACACATAGCTCCTTCGACACCTTTTGTAGGCTCAATGCCTACTTCTTCCATTGCATATACATTAGGGTTCAACCCCTTCACAGGTTTTAATGTGCATCCATCCAATGTACAAACTTCAAACGTACCTATAGGGAGTACTCCTTTTTCATTGTTTGGTGGAGGGGGTAGTAACAGCTTTGTCAACCCACATTTCAAGGGTGCTTATACCCAACCGCAATGGAAAAATACACAAGGAAGAAATACCTTAGCCTATAGCTGGAGAAGCTTTAATAATCCATTTAATTCACAACTGATGGCTGGGGGAAACCCCAACCAATAGCATAGGAGCCAAGTTTTAGGTGGTTCCCCCTACCAAAATCCTTTTAATCAGATGCTATCGGCGAGACCTCATTTTCCCTTTCTGGAAACCTTGAACTTGCCATATATTTCGAAACTAACTAACGATCCGGTGCGACATAGCCTTGCATGGCCAGCTGTCCCAACCAAGCTTCCCTCGGACATCCCGAAGTTCAAAGGTAAGACTAGGGAAGACACTAGGGACCATGTTACGACCTTTAACTTATGGTGCTATTTCAAATCGCTTAACGACGATTCCATACGGTTGAGACACTTCCAAAGGACCTTAACTAGTGTCGCATCCAAGTGGTACATTGAACTGCTCGCTGCTACATACGATAATTTTGGGGACCTAGTGACAGTCTTTTTTAAACACTTCCAGCTTCTTGTCCGGTATGATGCCGGTACAGACCTTCTGTCCACTTTCTGGCAGAACAAAGCCACTCACTTGTCTGACCATATTCAGGAATGGCGAAGATGGAAGAGACTCATCAAGGCTGAGATTCCTCCAGAGTTCCTTTTAGAGTGGTACTTGAAATCACTCCTTCCTTATATTTCTAAGGATGTCGCAACTTCTAGGGTAAGTTCTGAGGAAGAAGCAATCCTGAGGACCCAACAGCTTGACCTAGTTTACGCTCAATCTGGGATTCTCTATGAGATCATTCCGAACGCACCGAGATGTAATATAGAACTTGGAAAACCTAAGCATTGACCGCATGCCGATGGCATTGTTGGTTCAGCAGATTTAGCAGCACTTGAAGCTTTAACAAAATAGGTTCACGCACTCTCTATGAAGCAGTCTGTTGCTTAAGCAAATTCGGTTTCAACCTACCCTTCTAAAACAGAATATGTACAACAGGTGCAGACAAACCAAAAGGGTTCTCGGCAACCCAATAACAACAAAAAGAAGGGCAAGAAAGGGGAGGGGAACCATCAGAATCCCAAAAACAATGAGAATGCCGAGGAGGGTAAGAAAGAGAAAAAGAAGGTAAAGTTTCCCTGCAAGCTTTGCAAGGACGATCACCTTACTCATCAGTTCCCTTTAATGGACGAAGTCCAGAAGTTACTTCGAGAAAATAAATCGATCGTCTTGAAGGATCCATTTCCTCATGGAAAAGGCCCAAATTCTGGCAACTCTAGTGCTGGGGGAAATCGCACCTTGTTAGCTGATCAATCATTCATTAACATGGTTAACTCACGTATGCTTCTGCAAACCAAAGCCAGGAATTATAACCCAAAATCGTAGCAAAAAGATAAGGAAGTTCCTAAGTCATCTGCTCCTCTTCACATTGAGAGACCAACAGATTGTATGCCGAAGATACCTAAGGGTGTCTACAAACGAGCTGTGCACAACCATAACGCGCGAGCCGCTCCTAACTACTCTATGGTAGAGGAACTGGCCCAAACTGCTTGTGCAATGTCTACATTAGAAGTCTTGCAAATCTGTCCTTTGCAGCGGAATGCACTTCTATCGGCCATTAGGAGCATGGATTCCTCAATTATGCTTGCATGGTTTGATATTTCAAATATCAAGCCCCGGTTACCGTATCACGTGGCCTTTCAAATTAAAGTAGTCCATGGTCCTAATACCATTGGATGAATAGTTGTAGATGAAGGCACGTCTACGTGTGTAATTTCAATATCCTGCTAGAAATCCCTTTTCTCACCTGAGTTAGCCACTTCCAACACACTACTTACGGCTTTTGGAGGAAGATCGTTTCGCCCACATGGAGTCTTACTCGCGTTCGAAATTGAACTTGCCAGTAAGTTAGTGTCTGTGGAGGTTGAAGTTTTGGATGCTCCCCTTGACTACAACTTGTTGTTAGGAAGGAGTTGTGCGTATGCTATGCAAGCTATTCCATCGTCCGTCTTTCAAGTAATCATGTTCCCACACAAAGGGAAGATCATCACCATTGATCAACTTTCCTTTACTCGGAAGAATAACATTAATTCATCGGATTCTAATATCCCCTTGATTGATCAGACTCACCCGCCCAGCGAGAGTTTGGGAGTAGGAATGATTTCATCATTGATGGGCACATTCGACCTACCTACTCCCATAAACTACATTGGTTCCACGAGTGCCACTGACATTTTGTCTTGGGAAATCTTCATGATCTGTCGAACAACCGATCCATGGATTCTTCCCACTCGGCAAGAAACAATTGTGCCCTAATCTGTTGCAGAAGTGGCATACCAAGCATCAAAAAATGTTGCAACAGATTATGTCTTGACTCCATCCATATCCACAGAGTCAAATATTGACTATGCACCTGCATGGTCAGTCAACTCTATCCATTGGTTTGATTGCCTAGACATTGTTTTGTGTTCTGATGAGGCTATCCTGGAAGCCATGATTGGTCTGGATCATCCATGGGAACACATGCATCATAGATCTTACTTCCTTCTAGATCTAAACAAGATAGAGAATGGTGATTTTTCAGTGAGACCTGGTAGTGATATCGATTCATACATTTCTCCTTCTACTACAAAAGCAATTTATGTTGAAGGGAACATGGCAAACATATCGAAAAATATTCTGATTGATATCTCCACTAAACCTGGCATTGTGGAAAACCTCTTTATTGGAGCAAACTGTTCTCCTGATGAGATCACTTTGTATACCAACCTAGTTTAAGGAGTTTCGCGACGTGTTTTCATGGTCTTATGAGGAGATGTCAGGCATCGACCCCACTATATTTGAGCATGTTATCACGACTTACCCTAATGATAAACCAGTGAGACAAAAGATTCATCCGGTAAACCCTCAGAAAGCAGCAGACATTAAGGCCAAAGTTGAAAAACTGCTTAAAGCTGGCTGCATCTATCCGATCAACATGACAGAATGGGTCTCCAACCCAGTCCCAGTCGACAAAAAGAAAGGAACCATACAAGTCTGTACGGACTTCAGGGATTTAAACAAATCCTGTCCAAAGGACAACTACACCACACCTTTCATAGATCAGATTATTGATGTGTGTGTGGGCCATGAAATATTCTCTTTCATGGATTGTTTTTCAGGATATAACCAGATTCAAATAAAACTTGAAGACCAACACAAAACGGATTTCATTTGTCCTTGGGGTACTTTTGCTTATCGTAAGATGTCGTTCAGGCTAAAGAACGTTGGAACCACCTTCCAGTGGGCCATGAACTTTGCTTTCCATGACATTAAACACGTAGTTTAGCCATATCTAGATGATCTCCCAACGCGATCTCGTAAGAGACGAGATCATCCTGATCATTTTCGGCTAGTTTTTGAGAGATGCAAATACTATAAGATTCGTTTGAATCCCAACAAATGTGTATTATGTGTCGAGTCCAGACGCTTACTGGGTTTCATTATGTCGAGTCGTGGCATCATGGTAGACCCATTAAAAGTTGAGGCCATTGTAAATTTTCCTCCTCCTCGAACCCTTAGACAACTTTAGAGTCTACAGGGTATGTCAAACTTTCTACGACGTTTCATTATAAACTATGCTAAAATCACCAAGGGATTCATGAGACTGCTCAAGCAAGATACCCATTTTCTTTGGGACGAGGCTGCTCAAAATTCATTTGAGGCTTTGAAAAAGGCACTACTATCAACCCCCTTGTTGAGCCCACCATATTATACTAAGGAATTCCTTCTATATCTGGCGGCATTTGTTTCCACGATTGGTATAGTGCTTGTTCAGGAGTATGACAAGCTCGAGGAGCATGTCATTTATTATCTTTCACGCGCATTGGTAACTCCTGAGCTCAAGTATTCTCACATCGAGAAGTTGGCATTAACTATCGTCTACACTATTCAGAGACTGTGTCATTACATCCTACTGCGAACCACCACAGTCATTGCATAATTCAATCCTTTTCAATACGTGTTAACCCGATGTATCATCGGCGGGAAGTTCAATAAATGGATTGTCATTTTTAAAGAGTTTTACCTAGCTTTCCAATCTTCTAAGTATAAGAAATCTTTGGTGTTCGCCGATCTTATTTATGAGTTCCCTAGTGATGTAAACAGCTTTGAGGAAGATTCGTCTTTCCCAGATGAGCACATTTTTCTCATTACAACTTCTAACACATAGTATGGGGATATTTTAATAAATCTCTAGACTTTGAGGTGTCCACCCTCTTTCTCCAGAGATGAGCGATGAAAGCTTCAAGTTCATGATAAGAACTACCTCATCATTTCTAACACACTTTATAGATGTGGGGTAGATTCCATTTTACGTCATTGCTTGACTTTGGAGGAAGTCGAATCAGTATTGAATGATTCTCACAGTGGAGCCTATGGGGGTCATCTTTCTGGGTTGGCAATAGCCCATAAAATATTGCGTGTTGGTTATTTTTGGCCCACGATCTTCAAATATTGTGTGGAAGTTGTAAAACACTGTCAACCTTGCCATTTTTTACTAAAAAGATGCCAGCACACCCGGCTCCTCTCCATCTTGTTATCCCAGCAGGCCCCTTCACCAAGTGGGGGGTTGACTTCATGACTTGTAATCCGGCTTCGGCAGGAGTACACCATCACATCATTGTTTCTGTTGACTACTTTACAAAGTGGGCCGAGGCAATGCCTACTGTGAGAGTAGATGGAGAAACGGCTGCTTATTTCATATTTAAACAGATCATTGCTATATTTGGTATCCCTAAAGAGATCGTTAGGGACCATATTCGACATTTTCAAAACAATATGAAGACCGAGTTGTATACTATGCTAGGTTTTCGACAGGAACATTCATCATCATTCTATCCGCAATCGAATGGTCAGGTCGAAGCGGTCAACAAAACTTTGAAACCTATCCTTCAAAGGACCGTTAATGCCAATCAATATAACTAGAACGTCATGTTGTACCCTGCTCTTTGGGATTACCGGTCTAATGCTAAGACTGCTACCGGGTTCTCACCTTTCCAACTCGTTCACAGGGTGGAGGCAATCATTCTGGTTGAATGTGAGATTCCTTCGTTAAAGTTGGCTATCCAACTGCTCCCTAAAAATTCATATTTGGAGGAGTGTTTGTTGCATTTAGAACATTTAGATGAACAGCGCCGCGATGCGCTTACAACAAATGAGGCTCATAAAAGCAGAGTCAACCGTCAGTACAACAAGTCTGTGAAACCAAGGGTGTTCTCTGAAGGAGACCTTGTTCTGCTCTATGACCAGGATAAAGATCCCTTAGGGATAGACAAGTTAAAATCTATGTGGCTTGGACCGTACATTGTCTCTAAAGTTATGAAAAAAGGATCCCATGAGCTAACCAACTATGAGGATTGTAAGTTGCATGAGCCCAGAAATGGGCTCTACTTGAAAAAGTATTATGCTTAGGCCTCTATGATTTTTCTTGTATTATAACTGCACATGTTTGTAGAGTTAGTCTTTTCTTTTGATTTTTGTTGTATCTTATGTGTCTTTTGGGTTTTTGGTTTCAGATGACAACCGAGTGCTTTACAGGATTCGTTGATGGCGCTAGCCACCACACCCATCAGTTGGCTTTAGTGGCTTTGGTTATTTACTCACCGTCTGGACAACTCGTGTCTTCGGGAGGTGCTTGCTTAGGCCCGACGATGAAAAATGTAGCTGAGTATAGTGCATTCATTGAGTTTCTCTGAGATGTTATTCATCACGGCATTTCACATTTCGAGGTAAGACTCGACTCACAGTTAGTTATACTTCAGTTGATGGGTGACTATAGGGTTCAGGATCCTATTTTGCTTCATCAGTTTCTGCGTGTTAGGTTATTTGAAAGATACTTTGATTTTATTACATTTCAACATATTTCAAGGAATTTAAATTCATTAGCTAACTCATATGCAAAAGACATTCTAGATTGGCATCTTTACCATACACAATCACATTAAGCATTCACATTAAGACAAAAAACACATGTATATATATAAAATCGATACTGTATATATCTGTATCAAACTCATAATATCTGTATCAAAAAATATGAGTTTGAGTCGTAGTATGTCGCAGTGTCATAAATATACAAAAGTGGGCTCAAAGGCCTCAAAAATATAAATGTGTCTCTCTCCTTGTGGAGAGGGAGATTCCTCTGCTAATTCTGCTACTGCCTCTCTATAACAGATGACTAGCATGGCTACTTTTCTAAGAAGCCTAATCCATGTTAGGGGCACACCCACAACATCCTCCGACATCTCGAGCAGCATCTGCTCGATATTGTAGGTGTTATCTTCCCCTCGATGCTCACCAGCATCGCATCAGCATCTCCAGGATCAGTAGGACACACAAAGGTGCGAGGATGTCTCGCAGGTTGCATAGGCCCCATATATGCATGAATCACACTATTATCACTTTAACTCATTCATAAAAATTATATATACATAAAAGCATAAAAATGAAATAAATTTCAAAAGCACATCTTACCCGTCTCTCCCCGAGATGATCCTGGAGGTAGAGCGAGCTCTGGATCTTCACGGAAATCCATACCAGCATAGGGAAACTGTTCTAGAGATGGAACTTTACGGCTCCACCATCCTAGATAATCTTCGTTAGCATAAGAAAGAGTAGCTTCGCCACCACCCAAGTGCAAGAGTATATATCCCCACTGAGTCATCAATGGCTCACGAGGGTTCATGACTGGTAGGGCCATCCCAAGGCTCAGAGCAGGTACCCTCTCGAAAAATAAAGTACACAGGATGCTGCCATAACCAAAGTTCTTCTTCTTTCTGGTCTTGCATTCAGTCAATTGGTGTTTCATGCTCACTGTTGGGCCCTGGAATTGAACCTTTTTTACCACACTTATTACATCATTTTTCCCTGTTACACCCTACTTCCATGAACCATATATATTCCCTTCTTCCAAATCAATCCAAAATCCTGACAAGGTATAATTCATTATTGCTTCATTTATTTAATGCCTAAGATTGTTATGGCTATGAATTCTAGCCTTTGATTTATGCTAACTTGTGTTGATTTCATTAAGTCAAGATCAAAGCACAGGTGTATCAGCCGCAATGCCTTGGGGAAGAATCACATGTGGTGCCAGATGTTACTCTTCAGATTTAGTTCATCACATTAATAGGAACAACACACCTTCCCACATGGAGTTGTAATAGGACTTCGCTAAAACAAAGCATTGCTGCAACAGATAGGACGCCTCCCAATTGGTTAATCCATTGATCCATTGACTGCTAGAGTAACAACATCCTTCATGTCCAATGGCCTCATTCAACATGGCTGTAACAGTTCAGTTGTAACTTTGTAGCATGAAGATCAGAGATCTTCAGTGCTGCGCGAAATTAGTGGATCATGAATTGTATTTTGCATGTATAAATATGGGAAGGCTTTCAGAGTCTGGGGTTGGTTAGTTATCATTTTGTACGGGCTGTAACAGAGAGTTGAGATTGTGGATTACCATCTTTAATATAAAGAGCAGAGTTCTTCATATTTCTGTGTCTTAATTTGTGGTAGTTCACAGCATCTTTGTTAGAAGGCCAGGGCCCGCCTTCTCACAGAGATTGCCGAGTTAAATAGGTAGTTTATTCCCTTTCCTGTTGTGTGGGGTGGAATCGCATTAGGCGTGATTATTGTTAGTTGCAACATAGGGTTTATAATCGCATTCTTCTTTGGTAGTTTATAATTGCATCCTGAATAGCTGCAACTGTGTGGTGTGACAGTCGACTGTGTAGGTTAGTTTAATTGATGCATGTTGTGTTACAACTAGCTGTTACATCCAAGATCAGCTTCAATTCCTTTCATTCATTTATGCTTTCTATGATTTCCAATATTAATCAAATTAGAATTCAAGCTTATTTTTAGTTTCTGGTTGCTTTTGTATATTTCCTGAATTCATTAGATTAGACAGATTGTGATTGAGTTACAGTAGCTGCTAGATGAATCAGTTTGGTAGAGATTGAATACTATAGTTTGATAATTATAGGATTTAACTTCTTGCAAAAGTAATCTAGTTCATCTTTATTCTTAGATCAGTAACTATTGGGTTGATATTTGTAGGAAGGTAATTGTATTTTGAATTCCTAGATGTATAAGTTAGATTAGTTTTATTTATGAAATGAGTTTGGCTGAGCATATAGGTAGGATATTTTATCTCCATTTTACTCAATCAGCTACTTGAAATGCTTATGCATATACTATGCGTATTGCCATTGAAATAAAAGACTTCCCTGGGTTGACAATTTCTATTGAGCATCCTGTGTGTTGGTTGTAATTAATTAGCATATAGGGTGACCAACATTTTGGCACTGTTTCCGGGGATGGTAATTTATAGGCATAGATAGTAGTTGATTTCTTTAATTTCATTTTGGTTTAATTATTTACAGCATGCATGAATACAAGAAAAACAAATCGGGAACTCCCTTTGAATACTAACGTTGCAAGTGGAAGAGGTCAAGGTCGTAACAAAGGTATGGGAAGACAAACATTTATCGACGATATAATTGCAAAAGTTGATTCTTCTACCAGACCACCGGGGACGTCTACAAGAAGAGAAAATTATGTTCCTCCCAATCTTGATAATTCAGCATCAACTGTGGAGAACGCGACGGGACCTTCTACTCCCATTGCAGAGAATAAACCTCCTGAAGACAAGGGAAGCATTGTGGGTGCACCGGATAGAGAGGATATCTATCATATTAACGGGACCAGAGTTACTAAAGAAGTGTGGTTGGAGAGTCGCCGATAAGCATAGGAAGAGAGAAGGCGAGAAGAAGAAAGGAGGGAAGCAGAAGAAGCAAGAGAAAAGGAAGAAAGAATAAAGAAATCCATTGAATTTTGGACCAACATGGCTCATAGTGAACATGAGGGGGAGAATGAACGCCAGGACAATCGTGAAGAGGAAGTGGAAGACAATCATCCTGGTGACACTGTGGTCACACTGGAATTCCCTATCCTCCAGACACCAGGGGCAGCTCCTATGAAAAATATTTCACCATCAGTTCTCCCGAATTTCCATGGTAAGTCTTCTAAAGATCCTGATCAATTTCTCTTTGAGTTCGACATCCTTTGTCACAGTTATGACTATACCTCCAATGCTCAGAAGCTGAAACTATTCCCAGCCACCTTGAAAGGAAATGCTCTGCGTTGGTTCATGAGTCTAGGTCATGAGACCATCACTACTTGGGAACAAATGAAACAAACCTTTCTTTCTAAATATCAGGAGTATTGTAGAAGTAGAGATAGAAAGGAAGAGTTGTTTAAAATGGTTCAGAAGGAAGAAGAGAGCCTGGAGGATTTTTTTGAGAGGTTGTACAATTTACAAAGATCGGGTCATACACAGATAGGAAAAGATGTACTTAAGATCATCTTGTTGAGAGGGATTAGAGAAGATTGCTTAGATATGCTGAATTTTCTAGGAAAAGGGGACATTTCAAAAGATCCCTTTGATGATATCATTGATCTATGTCGAAGATATTCAAGGGGATCCTCTAGAACCAACAAGCGGGATAAGGATCGGGATCAGGATGTCTTCACTAGGACACAGAAGTCATCTAGTGGAGGAGCCACTCGAGCAGAAATAGGAAATCTACTGGAGAATTTCAAAACTGATATGATGAGGTCCATTTCCTCAGAATTAGATGTCTTGAGATCTAAACAGAGGCAAGCAGTAGAAGATCTTACACTTGGAGTATTATGTCCCAAATGCAAAAAAAAAACACCCACTGAAAGAATGCCTGCTGGACAAGGCAGAGATATGTAATATATGTGAATTGGAGCACGATACCAAGGAATGTCCTTCATTACCCAAAGTCAAAGTAGTCCTGCAGGCATCCACTTTAGATGTGGAACAGGCTTACTTCATTGCACAGAAGAAACCTTGGCAGCCTCGAAATCAAGGTATGCATCCAGATCCATCATTTTTCTTGAATAATATGAATGGTATAAGTAACATGAATAACTTGAATACACAATTCCCTTCACATTATTCGAACAACTAATGGCATCCATCACAAAATCCTAACTCTTGGACACCATGGTCACAACAATCGAACCAGCAAGCTCCCTGGAATCCCAACTGGAGAAATTCTTACCAAGGAAATAATTTTCCTCACCACCAGACTCCTTACCAATAGTATCCTCCTCAACAGTATCCTCACCAACAATATCAGCAGCCACAGCTGCAATTCCAAAACAACGCCACACCTATGAACGCACCACTTCGACCATAACTACCTGCACAACCTAACCCAAATCCGAATAATAAAGCAGTTCATCAATTTGTGACTGCCAACATGCCTGCGTATTCCATCTCCCAAATTCCTTGAAATGACATACAATTACGATCAGGGAGGGTAGTGAAACCCATCATCATTGAGGATGTTCTATCCCCAGTGACTGAAACTGGAATGAATCAGCATTATGAGAATATGGTTAACTCGGCAATCCCCATCATTGAGGATGTTGACATTCCTACTGAAACAGTAGTTGAAACTCAGGAAGTAACACACGATGAAGCACAGCCTACACAATCGATAAGAGAACCGCTATATCCTGGACAATTGGCCCTGAAGAAAACAGTGGAACAACCTCGATTCAATCTCTTAGGAGAATTGAATAATTTGTATTTCAAAATACTACTGTTACAAGCCCTCCATGACTTTCCCATTTATGCCAAGACTGTTAGAGATCTATGTGTCAAGAAACCAGGAAGAAAGCCTAGGGATCCTCCCACTATCCATGTATTGGGAAAAATTTCCGAATTAATAATGGGGAAGACTCCTATGGCAAAATATGATGACCCTGGAAATCCTACAGTTACAGTTCACATAGGAAACACACAAATCCCCAACGTATTGGTAGACTTAGGCGCGGATATTAATGTCATGACCATAGAAACTGTGAAGAAACTTGGGCTCACTAATCGTCGTCCAACCCCTACCATTTTAGAACTTGCTGACAGATCAACAATCAAGCCTGAGGGGATCCTAGATGACCTAGAAATCTCTGTTGACTCGTGGGAATACCCTGTGGACTTCTTGGTGTTACAGCCGAAGTCTCAGTTGGGGGGACACCCGCTGATCCTGGGGAGACTTTGGTTGGCCACAGCGCATGCCTGTATCAGCTGTCGGTCAGAATCCATGACTATCTTAGACGGGACTGAAATCAAAAGTCTGACTTTATACCCTCCATCCCGACTAAGCACAGAAGTTGAAACTCCAGTTTGGGTAGATTTGGAGGAGGAGGAAGGTGTTCAAACATTATTAACGATAGGGAGAGCCTTAACTTTTAAGGATGAAACAGAGGATGATACCAGTAACAGTTTCATCAGTGAGCCCACGTCTGTCAATAAACATGTTTACCAGATTCTTGATAGTACATTAGATGAGAAAGAACAAGAAACTATTACGGAAGAAACTCTAGTCACTGATGTCAGTGTAATTCAAGTACTTAAAAATTCAAAAAGTGTTCTAGTAGAAATTGAGCCAGGGAAAACACTGAACATCAATCCAAACCTTATGCCCAATGAGTTGGAACAGCTGATCACTCTGCTAAAAAAACACAAAGGATATTTCGCTTGGGAATACACAGATATGAAGGGTATTCCTTCTAATCTGTGTACCCATCACATTTATATTAAGAGCGACTCTAGGCCAGTGTGCCAACCACAACGAAGGATGAACCCAAACCTAAGGGACGTAGTGAAAGAGGAAATCCAAAAACTTTTGGAAGCAGGATTTATATACCCAATTTCAAACAGCAAGTGGGTCTCTCCACTTGTGATTGTGCCAAAAAAGAATGGGAAATGGAGGGTTTGCGTGGATTACAAAGAGTTAAATAAAGCAACGCAGAAAGACCACTTCCCCCTACCTTTTATTGATCGGGTCCTTGATACCTTGTCTGGGAAGAAGTATTTTTCCTTTTTGGATGGCTTTAGTGGCTATAACCAAATCCAGATTGCTCCAAAAGACCAAGATAAAACCACTTTCACCTGTCCCTGGGGCACTTTTGCATACAGGGTACTTCCTTTCGGGTTTTGCAATGCACCGGCCACATTTCAAAGAGCAGTGATTGGAATCTTTTCAGAGATGGTAAATGACTGCATGGAAATTTTTATGGATGAATTTACTCCATACGGTAGTATTTATGAAGAAGCATTGAAAAATTTAGAAAAGGTTTTGAAACGTTGTGAACAAAGCCATCTCTCTTTAAGCACTGAAAAGTGCCATATGATTATGAGAGAGGGCATAGTTCTAGGGCACTTCATCTCTTCTGATGGTATCCAGGTAGACCCATCCAAAATTAAGGTAATTGAAAATATACCAACTCCTGGAACACAAAACAATGTACGTATCTTCTTGGGGCATGTTGGCTATTATAGAAGATTCATAGAAATTTTTTCCAAACTAGCTTCTCCTTTGTTCACCTTATTGATGAAGGATGCACAGTTTGTTTGGAATGATGCATGCCAAATAGCGTTTTCTGAACTTAAGAAAAGGTTGTCTACAACACCCATCTTACGAGGGCCCAACTGGGCCCTGCCTTTTCATATCTCTTCAGATGCTTCAGACACTGCCATTGGAGCAGTTTTAGGACAGCAGGAAGGTCATGCCCCATATGCAATTTATTACGTTAGCAAGATCTTATCCCCTATTGAACTAAACTATACTGTCACAGAGAAAGAATTCCTTTCCATAGTTTATGCCATCAACAAATTTAGACACTATATTACTGGATACTCCACTTTTGTGCACACTGATCATTCGGCCATCAAGTATTTAATGAATAAACCAATCACGAATGCTAGAGTAACTAGATGGTTGTTATTGTTACAGGAATTTGATATTACAATTATTGATAGACCAGGGAAGGAAAATGTGGTTGCAGAATTTTTATCTCGACTTACTAATAGTGATGACAATTTACCAGTCGAAGATTCCTTCCCTGATGAACATTTGTTTGCAGTATTAGCTCATTCCCCATGGTATGCAGATATTGCTAACTTTTTGGCTGCAGGTAAGCTTCCAGCACATCTGTCGAAGAGAGAAAAAAGAAAGATTATACAGCAGAATGCTAGGTATTGCTGGATTGATGGACATATTTTCTACATAAGACTTGACTTAGAAATCAGAAGATGTGTAAGAGAAGACGAAATTTTCAGTATCCTGAAAGCTTTCCATGATGATCCCTATGGGGGACACTTTGCTGACAAAAGGATAGGTCATAAAGTTTTAAGGATGGGATATTTCTGTCCTACGTTGTTCAGGGATGCGAAGAAGTATGTTCAGGTGTGTGATATCTACTAGAGGGTGGGCCAGCCCAACATACTAGATGAAATGCCTCTTCAACCACAGCTCGTGGTTGAACCTTTTGATAGATGGGCTCTGGATTTCGTAGGGCCTATCAACCCTCCCTCAAAACAGAAAGTTCATATCTTGGTTTGCACAGATTACATTACCAAATGGGTGGAAGCTGTAGCCTTGTTCAAAGCTAATGATCAGTCTATGATTGATTTCCTATATGAAGATATTTTTACTCGGTTTGGAGTACCGAAGGAAATCATTATAGATGGTGGACCACAGTTCTTGTCTCACAAATTGGAAGCCCTGTTACAGAAGTTTCACATTCAGCACAAAATAACCTCACCATATCATCCACAGGCCAACGGCCAAGTGGAAAGTATAAATAAGGTCATCAAGCCTATTTTAACAAAAACAGTGAACAGCCACCATAAAGATTGGGCTGAGAGACTTCCAGAGGCTTCCAGAGGCACTATGGGCCTATCACACTACATGGTGCAACACCACTGGTTTTTCCCCATATGAATTGGTGTATGGCAAGAATGTTGTTTTCCCAATTGAATTTGAAATCATAACTTTGAAGACAACTGTAGAAGCAAACCTTGATTTATCAGAAGCTCAGAGGAATCGACTGAATCGTCTTAATGAATTGGATGAGAAGTGCACAGCCGCAGTGCATCATACAGCTTTAATCCAACAGCGTTGCTCTAAATGGCATGATAGATTTATAAAGAAGAAAGTATTCCAAGAAGGAGACTGGGCTCTGTTGTATGATTCACGGTTTAAGAGGGATTTCAAAGGAAAATTGTGTACCCATTGGTTGGGACCTTATTAGATAGATCGAGTATTTGATAATGGAAAAGTTCGGTTGATCACCATTGATGAAAACAAGACACCATTGTTTTCCAATGGTCATCGGCTGCGACTGTATCACAAACCGATCTTGAAGAATGCCTTCATTTCACATCTTGCAGCTGATCCAGATTATCAGTTAACGCCAGGGCAGGAATTTTTCTCAACCCCTGTGAATTTTTAAAACTGCAATTTTCACACATAATTTGTACATAAATAATTTGTTTTCTTTCTGTTATTCTATTTATTTTTCCTTTACGCTTGATCGGGTTTGTTTTGAAGAACTACGTACAGGACTTGATTTGAGGAGCAGCGATCGTGACTAGGCCAGATGATTGTAGGCACCTTATCTTGCTTTCCTGATCGAATAAGCTCTTTGAAGAAGATGGATGATTCCTCAACCTTCAATAGCCAGATGAAAATTTGCCTGTTACTCCATTTTTCCCAGCTGCGACTCCATACCCTGCTCATTTTTCCTTTTTCACGCAACTGTGACTCCAGTATTTTTCCCATTCTACCAATTTTCGCAGCTGTGACTCTGCTATTTCCATTCATTTCACCTTTTTCGCGCAGCTGCGACTTCGTTATTTTCATCCATTTCGCCTTTTTCTAGTAGCTGTGACTCCGCTATTTTCATCCATTTCAACTTTTTCCAGCAGCTGTGACTCCGCTATATTCCGCCGAACTCTGCTAAAATTTTCATACGACTATGTTGTATTTGGCTTATTTTCCAATTTCCTAGTCACAATTTCATCAGATTCCTCCTACTCATCAGCTGCAACTCCGCTACATTGTCTATCTCTTAGAATAATATCGTCGCTAATGATTCGACCAGGCTCTAATTTAAATGATGACTCCACAGTCCCAATCGCATTCTTCCAGTAACGAAGAAAACTATTGGGCCGTCTTGCGTATCTGTCCACACGGATGTACTTATCAGCCAGGTTAGCGGTGGCCAACTCATCTCAGCACATGCGCATTCACATTCTTTTAATGGCAGTAATGACGAATTCGGGTTATGGTGGCAATTTAAGGTTGAGCTCATAACGTGAAGGTACAAATTCTGACCTTTTACATGATTAAGCATAAAATTAAATGTGGCAATGATGAGTACTCCTTGTCTTTATCCCTCGTCAGCAAGCTGTACACACTTAACCGCCAAAGAATGTATCATATTAACAACCATATATATTACATGACCATCAACTTACCCGATTCGTACCAAAATGCCCCAATTATTCCATTTTCATAACTGTATCATCTTACCGCAGGTTGAAAACTGTGTCGTCTTTCCTTAAATACCCAATTTCAAATCTCGGCTATTCCATGAACGTCCGTATGCTGCAACTCCCACGTCTGAACTGGTAATCATTGTATTCGTTGTCTGAATTACGAAGGAAGGTTGAGATGGGTAACCCAATCCAGCATGAACCTAAAAATACAGAAGCTCTATGTGCCAATGCAGAAGTTTTCGCCATTTTTGCAGCGGCTGGGTGGACTGAGTATTTTCAACGTTTAAGCGGTTTTCACACCGAAACAGCCTTGCAGTTTGTTCTTAACTTGATTGATACTCATTGTGAGGTCAAGGAATTGCACATAGAAGTTACAGAGGCAATCATATCAGAGGTTATTGGCTTACCCCAGGTTGGGAAGAAATGGTTTGGATGAAAAGCACTGAATGCGACTGTAATAAGGGAATTTCTTGCAGTCGGGGAGAATGTTCGTCCAAAAGGTCATGGGATAGCACTGGAATCATTACCTCGGCCCTGGGATCAAGTGGCAATTTTCCTGAAGAATTATATCTCCTGTGAAGGTAGGTACCAGACTCTCTATTTCTCTGAATTTCCCCTATTATCTCATCTACACCATGGTATCCTAGTGAATATGTCATTTTATCTTTTTAAGACCCTACAAAACATGGCTGGGTATGCAAGAACAACCAGACACCCAGTTTCCTCCCTTACCAATCATAGCCTAATTAAATTTCTAATCTTAAGGGACCTTGCACATCAGAATTTGACCTGGGCTCAATTCCTTGCTGGGGCCGGGGTAATTAGAGAACCTGCATTAGAATTGGGGGGTATTGAAGAAGGAGAAGAGGACCAGAGCCCCTCAAACTCAGATGGGGGGGAGGATGGAAATCAAAATGAGGGGGAAGAAGAGATAGATATGGGGGAATCTGCAACAGTAGTGAACCCTGTTACAAAGGAAGTGGTTATGGAATTCGTGACAGATGAGACAGTAATATTAGAGAACAACAGCAAATCTTATAGTGGAAGAAATAGACCCAATTAAAATTGCAGTTAGGGTGGCGGCAGAAGCAGCAGAAATGGCATCACTAGTAGCCGCAGCAGAGGAAGCTAAAATTGAAGCAGCTGTTGAAGCAGCGACAATGGAAGCTGCAGCTGAGGAAGTGGCAATGCAAGGAGAAGAATATCAGGCAGAGGGAGTGGAAGGAGGAAATATAGAGGTATTGGATGTCGAATATTCCCCTGAAATAAGGGGAACCATTATTGAAGAAGAGATCCCTGTGTCATAGAAACGAAGAAAAAGGGAAGGGATTAAAGGGTAGACATCTACCCCATCAAAGAATAAGAGAACCAGAGTTGTTACAGCAGCATCAGTATGCAGTGAAGACATCCATCAGGAGTTGTGAAGAGAAGAAGTACTCAGTCTATTGCAGCAACAGAGACAACATGAGCAATTAGGGAAAATATTGAATTACCCATAGCAGAAACAGCATGTGTAACTGGGGTAGGCATAGAAATTCATATTTTAAACCCCGAAACACCTGCTGTCACATAAGAACTTGCTGTGGAAGAACCCCAAATTGAAAATCTCTTTGGTGAAAATGAGTTGTTAAGGGAAGAAGTGCAAATGCTTCGAATTGAATTGGATAAATGGAAGGCATTGACTGGGAAATAGGCAGAAAAGAATTTGAATATGTTAGTAGAAGCTGCAAATTTGTTAGAAAACTCATCTCTTGTTTTGGGAAATGAGGAGCAAGGAGAAATGGTATGCCCAGAATGTGGAGACATATTCTTTTCAGCAGGGCACAGGGTTATAGTGCTAGGAAGGGTAGCACAAAGTCCTGCATAGACATAGAAAGAAGGAGAAAGAGCACCAGAAATGGAGTTGATGAAGGAGAATGAGAAAGAATTTGACATAATCCCTGATCTAGATTTAGGAGAAGTTGAAGCAATGCAATCCCAGCCATCAAGAAATACTGAGCCATTCCAAGACCAGTCTCATCTTTCAGGAGATATGGAGGTAATTCAAGAACAACCTCAGCAATTTGAATAAATAGGAGAACAGGGTACTGTTACACAGGAACCAGTATCCCTGAAATTGTTTAGTGAAGTTGCAACTCAGACAGCAATTGCTGATATTGAGGAACAAGGGGAAGACGTTGTTACACAAGAACCAATGTCCTTCAAAATATTTGTTGAGATTGCAACTCAAACTGATGTTGCTGAGGTGGATTTGAAAAGACAAGATGAGGTTACACAAGAACCAGCATCCCCAAAATTAGCTGTTGAAATTGCAACACAGGCAGAGGTCATTACAACACCAATGGAAGAGGAAGCTGCTACACTGCCAATCCAAAATGAGGAAGCTGGGACATCTGGTGACAAAGTAAGAATGCTACTATCTCAAGACATCATTAGTTTAGACTCTGATGATGAAAAGGATGTGGAGGATAGGAGGATTCAACAGTTGGAGAAAAATATTTTCTTGTTAACTCTTGAGCTAGATAAATGGAAGAAATATATTTCTCAGTGCAGGGAAGGGATGGTCCCTCTCCATGAACATAGAAACACTGTCAGGGAATTGAGAGAGAAATGGGCTGAGGAATTGTTCTTCCAGAAAATCCAGTGGGAAAACGTTCAAAAAGAGTTGGCAGAGTTGAAGAAACTCAAGACCATGAAACAAGAGAAGGACCAATTGTATATTCTTTCTCAGGAATTGCTGAGTTGCAGGGCTCCATCCCCTTCTTACCCTGTCTTTCTTTATGAACAGACAACTTTTTTCAAGATGAGGGCATTGAAAGAAGGGAGGTCATTTAAGCTAGAAACAGTCTCCCAGTTTTTAGAAACTTTCCTGGAAAGTAGTGTTGAGGATCAAAATTTGTTGTGTGAATTATATTTACATGATAAATCCTGCTATACTGACTCTCACTCTAATCCTGTGCCCCATTTGGGGGATGTTCAGCTGAGAGCATTTGCTTCTTTTGTCATCAACCATGTAAAATGGCGAGATGATTTCCAAACTATCACAAAGAATGACGATAATGCCACTTTTTGGATTAGAAATGAACCTTGGCTTCCAATAGGACTCAGCGCCAGGCATGCAAAATATCTCAAGTTTATTGAGATTGTTCAGCACTTGGAAAATATGCAAGGGAGAATCATCACTACCTGTGTCCAGATAATTTCTAGTAATCAACAGTATGCCCTGGAGGGTAGTGAGTACAGATGGTTATATTCTTCCCCATATTTGAAGGAAGGGGACCCATATTGTTTTGAGAATTTTAAGTGAGCTTTAACAAGGGCTCCTGGGTATGTGCAGTGCATGAAAACATGTGGACCCTGGTGGCTAGGGCTAAGATTCAGGTTTCCCCTCATATGGCTGAATGTGAGTCCTTATAGAAACAACTATGTTTTGACTAGAGAGGAGGAGAAGCAGTGTTGGGAGAAGTGGACTTCCTGTTGTGGATTTGTGCATCATGGGGAACCACCAGAACTTGCCTACAATCTTACCACTCTTCACAGGTACAGTTTGGATTCAGATTCGAATTAGTGGAAGTTGTTGCATGAGGACATGCAATTGGATAGTTGGGGGGAGATGTTGGGCCCTAGAATTGCCCCTTTTTTACCACACTTATTACATCATTTTTCCCTGTTACACCCTACTTCCATGAACCATATATATTCCTTTATTCCAGATCAATCCAGAATCCTGACAAGGTATAATTCATTATTGCTTCATTTATTTAATGCCTAAGATTGTTATGGTTATGAATTCTAGACTTTGATTTATGTTAACTTGTGTTAATTTCATTAAGTCGAGATCAAAGCATAGGTGTATCAATCGCAATGCCTTGGGGAATAATCACACATGGTGCCAGCTGTTACTCTTCAAATTTAGTTCCTCACATTAATAAGAACAACGCACCTTCCCACGTGGAGTTGTAACAGGACTTCGTTGAAACAAAGCATTGCTGCAACAGACAGGACACCTCCCAATTGGTTAATCCGTTGATCCATTGACTTCCATAGTAACAACATCCTTCATGTCCAACGGCCTCATTCAATACGGTTGTAACAGTTCAGTTGTAATTGTGCAGCATGAAGATCAGAGATCTTCGTTGCTGCATGAAATTAGTGGATCATGAATTGTATTTTGCATGTATAAATATGGGAAGGCTTTCAAAGTCTGGGGTTGGTTAATTATCATTTTGTACGGGCTGTAACAGAGAGCTGAGACTGTGGATTACCATCTTTAATATAAAGAGCAGAGTTCCTCATATTTTTGTGTCTTAATTTGTGGTATTTTACGGCGTCTCTGTTAGAAGGCCAGGGCCCACCTTCTCACAAAGATTGTCGAGTTAAATAGGTAGTTTAGTTCCTTTCCTATTATGTGGTGTGGAATCGCATTAGGTGTGATTATTGTTAGCTGCAACAGAGGTTTTATAATCGCATTCTTCTTTGGTAGTTTATAATTGCATCCTGAATAGCTGCATCTGTGTGGTGTGACAGTCGACTGTGTAGGTTAGTTTAATTGATGCATGGTGTGTTAGAATTAGCTGTTACAACCAAGCTCAGCTTCAATTCCTTTCAGTCATTTATGCTTTCTAGGATTTCCAATATTAATCAAATTAGAATTCAAGCTTATTTTTAGTTTCTGGTTGTTGTTGTTGTATCTTTCCTGAATTCATTACATTAGATAGATTGCGATTGAGTTACAGTAGCTGCTAGATGAATCAGTTTGGTAGAGATTGAATACTGTAGTTTGATAATTGTAGGATTTAACTTCTTGCAAAAGTAGTCTAGTTCATCTTTATTCTTAGATCAGTAACTGTTGGGTTGATATCTGTAGGAAGGTAATTGTATTTTGAATTCTTAGATGTATAAGTTAGATTAGTTTTATTTATGAAATGAGTTTGGCTGAGAAAATAGGTAGGATAGTTTATCTCCATTTTACTCAATCATATAATTGAAATGTTCATGCATAGACTGTGCGTATTTCCATTGAAATAAAAGACTTCCCTGGGTTGACAATTTATATTGAGCATCCTGTGTGTTGGTTGTAATTAATTAGCATATAGGGTGACCAACACTCACCAAGAGACTTGAACACCAGTCAAATACAACACCATGTAGACACTCAACACTAATATCCATGTAGTTCCTTGAGGCCAAGTGTTGTGTAGAACTCCCTCCAATTATGTTTAAGGTACTTAGAATTACCTTCAATGGGAATCTTGCAATGGAGACAATCGGGACTTGGTTACCTCTATTTTCGATACCCGACAAACAGTACATGTTGATATAGTACTGGATCGATAATGCACCAACCCCTCTAAATGTACCTTTGAGGTTTACCCCCTCAACTCGGCGGGATAAACTTGTAATGATGTAGACGCCATCTATGGTGAGTTCAAGTATTTCTCCTTGGAGATCGAACACTCCTTGGTCAACATCCCAGTAATTAACAAGCATTTGAAGTAGTTTTGTTTGCGCCCACGTGCTTGTGATTCGAAAAAAAATTAGCAAACCACATCTTCGCAATGAATTTAGAGTAAGCGGATCACTCATGGTAGTTCTATCCATGTTCTCATGCTCTCTTTCCCTCCAAGTCAGAACCATACCTGCAATGTTCATCCTTTCATCTGTTAGTTTTTTGTTTTTTCACATTTCTTTTGCAGCACCCGGGACTGTATCTACTACACAGAGGCAGGTACTTGTGAGTCGGTCTCTGTTAAACCGGTGCATTTTTCATGTACTCGCGATTTTAACAGAGAGAAACCCATGGGTACGAGGCCCTAATTTTTAAACCTTTATACAAAACAAAACAAAAACACCATAAAAAATTAAAAATAATGGATGGAATGAATAGTTTAAGGAGAGACAACTTACTTGCAATTGACGGAATCCGATTCGGTGACCCGGTTTGTGAGCTACGACTGTTTGAAGTAAGAGGATTTTTTCACCCTTTTGCTCCAACAAATGACTTTGTGAGTTTTGTTGTCATTTTGAAACTATTTATAAAAATAATTTTTTTTATTTTTACCCAGTTTTATCATTTCTATATAGTTTCAAAACTATTTTTTAACTTTATTTAATCAACTAATACACTTTTCAAGTTTTTCTGATTAGGTGAAGTTCGAAGCAACATTTCTCATAACTTTTGCAACAGTGGTCAATAAAGGTTTGATTTTCTTTGTGACATGTCAGTTTGGTATAATAATTCCTGTCATCATACGTCGTAATGAAAATCTCTTTGGATCATGTTTATATGTCATTTAATACTAATATGGTCGTCTCCATGATATCGACAACTTTTCGTCATTTTGACAAGATCAAGGAACTTAGTTCCTTGGCATCTATAGAGTTCTTTCCAACTCTTGTTAGACTCTCTAAATATAACACGATTGCTAAGTACACTTGTCTTGTTCAGACTCGTTAAAGGATTTGAACAGTCATCCACTTAGGTATAAGTTTACCGCTTTTCCGGACCTTAGTGGATTATATATGAAAAAGGTATACTCTAGTCATACGTGGCTAGAAGAGTTCTTCTCTCATTGTTTTACACTTTTTCGGGTGAGGAGACTAACTTTACGAAAAAGGACCTTTAGGAGTCTTCTTTAGGGTTTTCAGACTCTTGAAATATGAAAACACCAACGAGCATTCACCAACTCGGGATCGATGTGAAATCCACAAGAGGGTATATAGAGTTCTTGTTTAAGTTTTTCAGACTCTTTAAATATGAAAACACCGGAGAGCACATACCAAATCGGGCTCGATATTAAAATCCACGAGTAGGTGTACGGAGTTATTGATTAAGTTTTTCAGATTCCTTAAAATTGAAAACACCAACAAGAATGAACAGATCCAGGCTCGATATTAAAATCCATGGATCAGTGTTATTGAGTACTAGTCTATCTCTTCTTCAAACTCGTTAAAACATGAAGAAGGTCTTGATTTTCCCTCCCATGGACTTGTTAAATTACACATGGTTGGACTTATACCAAGCATTCTTTTATCCTCTCTTCAAGCTTGTTTTCAAAAATGAAGAAGGACTATTAAGTTTTCTTTCTTGGACTCATTAAAACTAACTAGAAGGACATTATCGAGCTTTCTTTTCCAACTTTTCATGCTCGTTAAAATCAAGAAAATACATTCTTTAATAAAAATAGAAAAGGGAAGGGAAGGATGTCAAGTATCTTTTCAATATAAAGGCAGCAAGTCACTTATGTCCTTGAACACGACACCTTTTTTAGTCTTTCAAACAAGTTGGGTTTTAGTTTTTGGCCTTAGGATGAACCTGATCTCAGAGTTTTTACTCCTCTGATTGGTTACTCTTCCAGTCATATGGAGAATCTGTTAATTTCTCCTACATTACGGATTTATATCATGGTCCCCTTTGTCTTCAAATCTTCCTAAGTCAATTTTGTATCATGCTCACTGTTCAAGGACATCCCTTGTGTCAGCCATTCTACAGTTACCTTGACCTCATGTGTCGTCCATGCCTTGGTGTCAGTTTGTTTCATCATGTACTTAGTCCTATTCCAGATCATATCAACCTGTTGATTGTATCTCGTGTTGGATGATGGAGGATTCCTTAAGGCCTCCCTTCCAATGGACTTCTTCCTATCAAATTCAACTCATCTTGCTCTAGGAATGAAGTTTAGAGTTATCAGTAGTACCTTGGGGATTGTAGTCATCAGTGGCAGTTTCCCTTGCTATTGGGTAGTGGGAATACATCAATGACTCCTACCCGATGGATTCTTCAAGTGTTCGACTTCAAGACCCTTTATCTGCACTTGTTAGAATGTACTAGGTACCTTGAGCCGCATTTTCATTAATGGTGGGTGCTCTCGCATTTGTTAACGGTTTACAGCAATGGATGGTAATCAAACGGTGTCCTCCATGTTCGACCTCAGCTCATTTATTCCCATGGTTAGGATTTGTACCTTGATGGTTTGGATGAAGACATTGGGCCTATAATAGCAACATCACATTTTGTTATTGCCCAAGTTGCGCAAGACTGAGCCACACCCATTTTTTGCTCTTGATGAGACATAGATCCAGTTTGTTGTTATGGCTATGATCTCTTGTTTGACATGGATCCACACTTGTATTTCAATGGCCATGCTATATACATATTTCAATTATGTATTGGAGATTATGTTCTATCATTCTCAACATCTCCTGATGTCAAGATTGTACACTGCTCGTTGACTTTGTTTATGTTTTAGGTACTGTTTGTGACCTCATTTTGCAGCCTCTTTGATCCTCCTCTGCTTGCATTATAATGTATTTCAGCCATCGCTTCCCTCTGACCTCACACGTTAGGGGGCATCTGTTATCAGTCAAATTTGCACTTCTCCGTCCGTGACCACATTGCTCTGTCGGTCACACAAAAGGACAAAATGGATTGAAAAGCTTACCTTGACCATAGATGACTTTAAGCTAAATCTTATAATCCTTTACTTAGAAGCATACTTCTCTGCATATTTTTAGACATAACCGCGACCCTTATATTTTCCTACCAGCGAGTCAACCGCGGGTTCCTCTACTGACAACCCACGAGTGTCAATAAAATTTTTGTAGTCGCTACATGCAAGATGAGACACTCGCGAGTTACTCGCTAGCTGTCTCATACCAAAGTCGCGGGTGTCTTAATAAAAAGCTAAAAAATAATTAGAAAACATGAATTGAGATTAGTTGAGGCAGGTACCAAAACTACCCCAACTTTCTAATTCAACCACCTTTCGAACCTGCCTTCCCTACCTTGCTATAAATACAAGGAGAAGGGATTGGAAAAGGAACCTTAAGATCATTGAGAAGGTAATGTTGGAGAAATTCAAAGCTAAGAGAGAGGAGCAGGAGCCTATGATTGTGGTTACGATGGTGCCGGTGCAGGACAGGTATAAGCATTTGTATCTTCTGCATTTATTAATAAAAGATTGAGACACCCTTTCCTTTCCAATATAGATTCACTCATATCTATCATTATTTGAGTACATGTTGATGTTATTTTTCTTTATTAATATCAATATTTTATATGTGGTCAAATACATTTGAGAAAGGTATTGTGTTTGTGTTGCAGGTTATTTGCATAGGAGAATGAGGAGAAGAGAAAGCTTGGACCGACCTTCAGAAATAAGGTATACATTCTCTTACTTTTACTCCTATTTGATTATGAACATGTTAGCACACCTTTATATGTCTATCTATTAACCCCCCGGTACGTTGGTAGTCTCTTTCCCCAACTATAAGAGTAAATTCCTAACAACAATGATCTTCCCCACTTTTTTCACCGATATCATATTTGTTACCTACAAGTTTCACTTGCTTATTGATCAATGGGTTTTTTTCTTTTGTAATTCCATAATTAACTTTTGGTTGTAGTTGATTTGTGTCGTTGTTCTTTTTTGTGTTTTCCTTTGTTGTCATCATCTTGGAAAATATTATACTCTGGTCTTCAACTGGTCCTTTGCTTCTAGTAGCATAATTTACAAATGATACTTGAATTTCTTCCATCTTTTCTTCTTCATTTAATCCCAAAGTTGGTGCCCAATCCCATAATACCATTGTAGTTTCTTCATTCTGATCTTCTTGTTCATTAGATTTATCTTCTTCTTGTTCTGCCTGCTCTATCAATTGAGTATCCAATAATTGATTCATTACCAAGGTAATTGAGTTAATCCATTCTGGTCAACTTTTCTCAGAATGATGTTCTTGATGAAATGTGCAAAAATGATCCATACCAACTTCATTCAAATTTAAAACAGCAAAATTATTCAATGGTGGTTGCGGTTGTGCATTTACTTCTCTTTTCTTATAGAAAGGTTTAAATGGTTTTCTTGAAGAACTAGCACCCTTTTCCTTTTCCAAATCTACTATCTTATTGGACAGCTTTTGGACCATTTTGACCACATTCTCTAATTCATTTGAAGGCTCTTCTTTGGGTATGGTTATTATCAAAGGCTTCTTGTTTGCTTTTGGTTTTACTTCCAGATCCATTGTATGTTTCATGATATTCTCCAGGTCTACCTCTACTTTCTTTTCTTCTTCATAGTTTTCTATTAAAGTGGTTTTAACAACTCTCTTAACAAGCATGGCTATGGGTGGGAGAAGTGTTGTAGTATAAAATTCTACCAATGATTCTTCAGCAGGTATAGTTGCAGCACTGAAATTGTTTAATATTTTGTTAAATATTTGGTTGAATTCTTGTACTTTTTCTTTCTTTTCCATCCTCATAGATAACAATTCCTTCATAACTATGGTGCCAGTCTTTTGGTTACCAAATTTGTTCAAAAAAAAAAAAAAAAAATCAAAACTGTCCCAATCTGCTATAGAATTGGCCTGGCAACTAAAATACCATGATGAATCTCTAGGCTCAAAATTATAAGGAAACAATCTGCATACTACATCTTCATGTTCCACATTTAATAGATTCAAAGCCAAATAAAATCTCTTTAGGTGATCTTCTGCAGAGATAACTTTACCAAGGTCAAACTTGGGAAGCACTCTTTCTGGATGCATAGGTAAATCATGTAAAGGAGTAGCGAAGTTGAGTGGTCCTCTGGCTCTCCATGCAGGTGGTTGGTTGGCATTGTGAGCCATAATACGCCTGGGAGAATGTGGTGGTGTATGAAGTGGTGCATGAGTCTGTGGGTGAGGAGAAGAAATTGACTCTCGATAATTTGGCCTCAACTAATTTATGGGATTTGGGATGTCTTGTAATGATAAATCGACTAGTTCTTACAAAAATTCCACAAGCATGGAATCCCTATTTTGCACCATGTGTTTTCTAGGATCTTTTCTCCTGGGTAATAAAGGCACTACTGTTAATCCACCAAGTTTCCTCACGTAAGATCTTGTATGTCTCCGAAAATTATCTACTTTTGTGTGAGGAACAGCATACAAACGTTCAGTATGATCAGTTTCAGAATAAAACCTCTCTCTATGATTAGTTTAATAAATTAATTCTTTTGTTTGGGTTGTTTCCAATTAAGTCCTAGATAAATTTCCTCTCCGATCCATGCACTAGCGGCCCTCCTTCTAGCGCCAAAATTGTTGATGCCCAGAAAATTCCAGCATTGACAGTAGGGATTCTCCCCAGTGAATAATCCCAATTAGATCATCCATTGTTTGTTGTGGGGAATCTTTTCGGTTAAATTTCTGGCTACCATAGGTATGTTTATTGAAAATTTGTACCGGTTGCGGCCCGACCCACCATTTATATTTTATTTTAGAGTATGGAAATGCAAGTGCTTTTTAATCTAACTAATGAATTTAACCAAAAATCGACAGGCAGAAGCCTCAACAAGTGATGCGTAGGTTCTTACCTCCCATCTTATCACTTCCACCTATCAATTATCTAAACCTATTCTACAATAAGATAAACTATCCTTGCAAGGAGCAAGTTTAATTGAGAGTGATAATAGGTAAATGCATACACCAATCTAACAGATAGCAATTAAGATACAGTATAAACATTCTCGGTAGAAAAAATACCAAAGATAGCTTTGAATAACGTTAAACCATTTATTACTATGTAAACACATAGATATTTGCATAGATAACGAAATCATTCATCACCATTTGAAGTAGTTCAATAAAGTTAGAACGATCTCACAGTATGAGTTACGAATACAAGAGGAAATAGTTCGAAATTTGTTATCCAACACATTCCACGCAAAAATTTCTATGCAAGCTTTTCCCAGCAAACAGGTCCTTCTCATTAGCAGAAAAATAGTTCTCATACAAAATGTATCTAGCCTTTATATTGCTAGCAAAATTCTCTTTTTAGTATTTACCCTCTGTATTTATATTACAATAGAGTTGTCTCTACGTGACTATTCACTTCCACTACCCCCAACCTTTGGAATCCCCAAAATTCGTCCTTTTGTGTTTGCACAAAAAAAATACAATTAATTACAATTTAAAATTAATTTTCTGGTGGGCCCTCCAAGCTAGAAATCTAATTATCCCATAAGTCTGTCTTTTCAAATATGATATTACATTGGACAGGTTCTAATAATTTCAAAGACACCTCATGGACATATAATTCCTTTTCTACATTGATCACTCCTTCAGCAGCTTTGTAGCTTTCTTCTAAGAAATAAGGATTGATAGACGCCTGCCCAATATACTGGTTGAGGTCTTCTTCATTCAACACATCCAGTTTTCTGATATACTCCAGGTCTTCTTTCAATTTCTTCTTCATCTCCATTAAGCATTGATATTTTGTGGGCAGCTCAGCCATATCTGGAGTCAGTGCAATGTGGAATTTCTCATGTCTTTGATGAATTCGTTTGTAGAACTCTTCACACTTTTCAATGGAATTAGGTGCTTCTACACATATCCTCCTGCAAACTTCCCTGCAAAATTCAAGGAGCGCTATATCCAATTTAAGTTCCACAACTGTCTTGTTTGGTAGGTGATCAAAGAAGTTTCAATTTTCTTCCTTCCAGTCCATTTGCTTTTTTATATTTTTAAAAATGTTAACCAAATTTTGTCTTATCGACAGAGAATCTGTAGAAATATCCTTCATCCTATCTATCATCTGCTTCATCTTGTAAATTTCTTCAGTTAATAATTTCTGTGAGCGACAGATCTGTTCTTGTATCTTACATGCCTGAGCATGAAAAGGAGTCATATCTTGCTTTTGATTCTTTTCCAACTCGACCTGTTACACTAGAGACTCTTTCTCCCTAACCAGCTCATCCATCTTGGATTTCATGATGTTAGCGTGATGCCAGTTGATAGGGTTCCCACTCACTATCGACACATACCGCAGTCTTCCTGAGCACCGGCCCGGACAGGGTTTGTCCCGCCTAGCAACACCTGTAGAGCAAATGAGGTCTCACCCAAGGCGTCCAGGAAGAGCAGACGGAGCCATGTTTCCGCCGAATGAAGGAAGATGGTTACGGCTATGATACTTAAACTTATTGCAACACTAGAACAGAGATCTTTAAGCATTCAACATAGTACTAAAGCGACATTCAACCAAGACAACAAGTATTGCATCAAAGAAGCATGACATTATTTGTATAGTGCAACATTGCATTACCATAACTGAACAGATTAAACACAGAGATTGTACCAAAATAGCTTCATCATATTATCATTGTCAACCCAGATACAATGTCTCTACAAAAACTAGATCTCTGCAATGACTCTTAACAGCAAAATATACCCGGAAACATACAACCAATATCAGAGCTTCGCACAATATTTCCAGCATCCAATCCTGATTCTCATTCTCATAATCATCACACTCATCATCACTTACAATTCTTATCTATATATAGTCTTCCGCCTTACAATTCTTGTCCACTTTCTAACAACCCGTTAACCGACACTATGGACAAATGACTCAATATCTAACTGACTTATCCAAAAATGACCAAAAACCCGCATTCTGCGGTATAACTGACTCAACAGTACATGATATGTGGTCCAAATGACCCAAAACCCACAATCCGCGGTACAATTGACCCAAAATGCATAAAATAATCTTCCGCTCATCACCATTCGCGCCATCTTCTGCCTTGTCACAGCATCGGAGATGTTGTGATAGCACTCTACCAAACCGCCTGCCAACAGGCCCCCAACACAATCTTGTGGCTCACCCTTGAGCCACGTCAATTGGAGATGGTGTACTCCGTCATTTTGACCTTGAAGTCCTCATACGGTTGTTCGACTATCCGCACTACCTCCTTGGCTTCCGTAGCCGCTACTAACTGTTGACCACATCTTCTGCAGATGGGTGATCTGTAAGCTTTGCCACAACTTGTTGTCAACACTTCTGCACTGCCTGCAGGGCTTCACTAGCTTGCATCATGAATTTTTCACCGATGTCCTGGAACTCCTCTAACTGTGTTGCGCGCATCTTCTGTCGCTCGTATGCCTTGGCGACTCGTTGTTGCAAATATTTGATCTCCTGAGACTTAGCAACTTGCTCCAGTGGTGGCATTATGCGCATTGCGGCTTTCAATGTGGTCAACTGTCCCTCTGCTTCCTGCCGATACTTAGTCAGCTATTCAACCTGCTCATCCTGAGCAATGCAGCCCCAGAATTGTGCAGTTTCAGTTGTGAGCCTGGTTTCCTACGTCTCCAGCTCCTCCATCTGAGTGGCAACTTCCTCAATTGCCCTTCTTCGTTCATCCACTTCAGCCTGAGGTGTACCCGGTTTCATCTGGGCCTTCAACTCGTGGTTCTCCTGTCGTAACTGAATAATGGTATCCCCCAGGCGCTGCACCTGGTGGAGCACATCTACCTCTTCAGTGGGCTCCGGTACATGTTGATAAGCTTCCATGATCACTCGGTCAACCCGTACACTATCATCCCACATACGAGCCTTCTCCACAATAAGGAAATCATGTTCCTTTTTCAGGCCTTCGATTTCGCGTGCCTTCTCAGCCCGTTCTTCCTTAATGTGTGCTTCGAGGTCATCCACGGCCTGCCATGCGGAAGCAGCCCTGGCGATCAATTCTTCAATAGTGCGCTTCGCATCGGCCTCACTCGCCTGTAGTCGTACACACATACCACTAATCTGCAGCAGTCGGTCTGTCGTTTCCTTGCTGGTAGTAGCCTGCATAGTGGTCACCCTTTTGATGGCAATGCATTAACATTGAGGGTCACCATCTTCAACTACTGCAGCAACGTGTTTACTGCCACATCTTTGGTCACAATCGCAGTCGGGGGAATTTGCAAATTCCTCACCTGCGGTTCAATGTTGATTGTGCCAAAGGTTGGTGCCGCTGCTTTCTCTAGTGCCTTTCCGGAAACCATATCATACAAATATTCTAACTAAGTGGTGATCGCATGGAATCCTTCATCCACTTTCCTTGCCATCTTGTCTGTTGCCACAGAGGATGCAGTATTGAGCGCTGTGAGCAGGTGGCCCAACTGTGCCTCGGTGGGAAAGGACAACCTGTGTATCGTTGCATGCTCCTGATACCTTTTCGAGTGATTTTCTTCAAGGTCCCGGTCGCTATCAGCTGATATTGATTTGGTCGATTCTTGCCATGAGTCATGGTGACTCTACTGGTCCTGTGCCGATACCCGATCATCTGGGCCCAATGCTGGATCACCGGTTTCTATCTCCGCGAAACTCATGGGTTGTCTCGAAGCCTCCGGCCACTCATTCACAGTAGCCTCCAAATCTTCGGACGTCACCTAATATGAGTTCTGCAACCATTTCCGATCAGGATCACGGCGGGCTTGTATATGTATGGTATGTGGCCGAATTGCAAACGCCATGACAGGTTTGAACCGTGCTGTAGTTTCTTCATATATTTGTGGGACCTGTGTTGCCGCAGCACAAAGCATCTCCCAATATAGCCAAAATTGCAATTGGCAATCTCAGAGTCTCTCTAGATCCCGTACATACCATAGATTCTGATACCGCACACCCCGTCGTTCTGCTGCAGTCAGACAGTCCATGCCTCGGTACGTGTCGGGCTCCTTCCATGCGACGAAGGAAATCAACAACAACAACCAACTGTATGTGAAGGCACCCTTTCCCAATTGGACCGCCACAGCGTCCTCCATTAATTGATTCAAGAGATACAGGGACCAGTTCATTTGGACCCCTTCCGTGCATTGCTCTGCGCATGCAACGATCCCTGAGTTGCACTGGTTAGCTCGACCACCCCTAACCACCTTGCAGGATAGGATCTTAATGCCCGTGAGTATCGCCTGATCATTGCAGCTGCTGGTGCGATACCCA
Organism: Larix kaempferi; assembly: GCA_027924585.1. Taxonomy (NCBI): domain Eukaryota; kingdom Viridiplantae; phylum Streptophyta; class Pinopsida; order Pinales; family Pinaceae; genus Larix; species Larix kaempferi. Next base: position 1,785,209 of record BSBM01000386.1, on the reverse strand, counting down.
CGCCCATCCGTTTCTAAGCCATATTTTTGTGCCAACTACAGCTCCCGCTTTTTGTCGTTGGCCTTTCCTTGGATGAACTACGATGGATCGACTCCATTTTTAGGCAAGCCAGTTATGTACGAGATTAAGTCGACGGTGACCAGGACTTCTCTGTCCAACCACAACGAACCACCATGAAAGCATGTGAGGAGTTTCTTTACACATGCATTAACTTCCGCCAGTCGCCCAAAATGTGGTATGTTAAGAAGCCCTAACAAGCCAGCCTGCTTCAATCCTCGTGCCCAATCTTGTACTGCCGGTGTTGAGGAAAGTCGTGTCTCAGGCACATAGGGGGCGGATGCAATGTCAGGGTAGGCCACCATATCATGGTCTTTGTAATGCAGGCGTAGCAATGCCGACCTAATATCCACAGAGCACTCCATTCCAGCCGGGAGTGCCAGCATCTTCACACCGTACTTATGTTTTGGGTTTATCTTGCATGGGGTGGAATTCGGCTGAACGGGAGGGATATACCCAAGGATGTCACCGGCTGACAGTCCCACCAATGGGGCAGACTCACGAATGGGGCGACTAGACTGGCCCACCTATTCTTGAGCTTCACCAACCATCGCGGTGGATGACCGAAGCATCCTCTTACTCTGCGGGGACTCAGAGTGCTGACCTCCCCGTCGCTTCTTAGCGACGACTGATGCTCCCACCGACATATTTGCAACTACGGCTCCAAGATCAACGGCTCCGGATGACACAAATTCTTGCTCGACAACCACCGAGATGAAGGGAGACTCCACTTCGCTGCTAATATCGACTGTCTCTAGTTCGCCTGGCATACCTCATAGCACCTCGTTATATGCTTATCAGCACCTTTCTCAAGTCACGACTACACTCTGCAACAACACTTCACAACTAATTTCTTGGTGTCTTCCGACCAACTCTGATCCAGTTTTATAGCATCTAGCCGAATCCTCTGTAAGCATCACAAAATCATTCATTAATTCAACCAAAATCCTGTATTAATGACGCAAATCCGTCGTCGATCATGTCTGCCAATCGGCCGGATCCGCCATTAATGCCCATCATGCAGACATGCACCGTTAATTAACTATTGAACTTTTGGCATTTATTACTGATTTGACCTGGTCGCAATACTGCCACGTGTCACCGACCGCACCAAACTTACGGCAGAAGCCTCCCTGCTTCCGCATTCCATCCGTGTTGGTGTGCCATCCTACCACCAATCAATCGACTTCTCTTTTTTTTTTTCCCCGATGCAACTCAGGCATCGCGGTATTCCAAGCCTGACTGATAGGGCTTCAACCTATGACCATTCACCAGTTTTGGGAGCATCACCCCATCCAGCTGCTGCAGCTGAACCGCGCCCCCTGAAGTAATATTATTGATGTGATACGGACCAAGCCAATGCATCTGCAACTTTCCTAGATGTTTCATAAACTTGCTGTCATACAACAGCACCAAGTCACCCTGCTGAAACTATTTTTTTTTTATGTGTCGATCATGCCATACCTTCTAGCGATCTTTCTCTACCCCCTGGTGGAACACAGCGATGAAACGATCTTTCTCCAACTGCACCAACTGCTCTAGACGTTCATCAAGTGCTGCTACATCATCCAGGCCTGTTGCGGCCGCGATGCGTAGACTCGGGACAATATACTCCATGGGCATAATTGCTTCTTGGCCATACACCAGTTTAAATGGTGTCTGCCCTGTCATCCATTTACATGTGGTGCGATAGGCCCACAATACTGCTGGGATTTTGAGATCCCAGTCATCACGGTTCATGTTACACACCTTTGTCAGCTCATGCTCCAATATCTTATTGAAAGCCTCCACCATGCCATTCGCCTGCGGATGATAGGGTGTACTCTTCTTATGTTGTATCTGCAACTCCTCCATCAATGCGCTGATGGTGTGATTAAGAAAGTGGCTACCTTGATCACTCAATAATATCTTGGGGTAGCTGAAGCGAGTGACAATGTTGTCAAAGAGAAACCGCGCGGTTGTGGCCGTGAAGCAATCAATGACTGGTGCAGATTCTTCCCATCGAGTCAAATAATCTGTCGTTGTGATAATATAGCGTGCACCCGTGCACTTCCCTGGTGGATTGATCGGTCCTACAAAATCCACTGCCCATTTGTCAAACGGATCCAATGTCAACTGGGGCATCAATTGCATCTCATCGCGTCGGGATGGTTTGCCAATTCGCTGACAGACATCACAGGACCGCGCATAGTCTATCACATCATTATGTTGTGTGGGCCACCACAACCCAGCATGTATCACTTTCCTAGCAGTCGCCCAACCGCCATAGTGTCCTCCAGCTACTCCTCCATGCGCTTATGCTAATATCTGCAATTGCTCATGCGGCAAGACACATCTGCACAATACCTCATCAACAACCATTTTGTATAACTCTCCTGCAATTAGCTGGAAGTATGCAGCTTTGACTACCAACTGCTTCTTCTAACGGGTGGTGAACTCATCTGGTGCAGTACCCTTTTTCAGAAACTAAATGATTTCTACAAAGTAGCCATCTGCAACCTCAATCCGAAACAGTTGAGCATCTGGTAAACCATCTTCAATGTTGGTCGGCTCCTCTCATGTATCGATCCACGAGAGATGATCAGGATCGGCATTCAACTGGCCTCGCTTCACAATGACTTCAAAATTGAACTCCTAAAAAACAAGTATCCAGCGGCATATCTTCCCCCCCAACACAGGCGTATTGACTAGGTATTTCAACGCGGAATGGTCGGTGAACATTTTAAAGTGCCCACCCAACAAATCGTGTCTGAATTTCTGCAGCCCATAAACCATTGCTAGACCTTCCCTCTCAGTGGTAGTGTAATTTCTTTCTGCAGATGACAACTTCCGACTTGAAAAAGCAATAGGATGGTCAAGGTCACCTTCGCCTGGTTGAGCCAATACGATGCCCAACGCAATCGATGAGGCATCAACATGGACATGGAATTCCTTACTCCAGTCCGGAAATAACAGTATCGGTGCCAACGCCATCTTCGCCTTCAGTGTTTCAAAGTTGTCTTGACATTCTGGGGTCCACTGAAATAGTGCATCCTTCTTCAGCAATTTCTCCATAGGGGAGGTAATCACAGCATAACCCCTTATGAACTTGCGATAATACCCCGTGTGTCCCAGCGTCGCCCGCAACTACTTAACAATGGTCGGCAGTTGCAAGCTCAAAATGAGCGCAATCTTGGCCGGATCAACCAACAACCCTTGCTTACACACAATATGGCCAAGAAATATTCCAAATGGTGCACAAAAGATGCATTTCTTCAGATTCAACGATATCTGGTGCTGTCGGCATCGCTCGAGCATCAACCGCAGATTTGCCAGATGATCATATACCAAACCATAGATCGTCCAATCGTCCATGTATACCTATCAAAATTTCTGAATGAAGTCTTTGAATGTAGCAATGACAACCCACGAAAATATTGCAGGTGCATTCTTCAAACCAAACGGCATTACAGTATATTGAAAGCAGCCCCATTCAGTAACGAAAGTTGTCTTATGGCGATCTTCTTTGGCAATGCGGATCTGATGATAGCCAGAGAACCCATCTGTGAAGGAGTACATCTCCTGGCCACCCACACCTTCAAGCACTTCATCAATAAATGGAGTGGGGAACGGATCGTGCAAACATGCATCATTTAGCTTCCTGAGGTCAACGCAAATGCGCACTTCACCAGTCTTCTTATCCTGCACCACCATAGGACTAATCCATTTTGACTCCTCAACTGGTTCAATAATACCAACGTCCAACATGTGATCCAGTTCAGCCTTGACCCGCTCCTTATGTCGCGGATTCAATCGATAGGATCGCTGTCGGATCGGCTTAGCATATGGTTTTAATGGAATCTTCATTTCTCCTAAGTCACCCAGAATCCCCTTCATGTCGGAAAACTTGGTAGGAAATATGTCCTGAAACTCATGGAGCAAATCAGTGACCTTACTTATCAGCTCATCGTCCCAGTAATCCCCGACATTTGCAAACTTCAGAGTGTCCTCTGTCCCAATGTTAATCTTGCGGATCTTCAATGGCTGACTGATCAGGTCGCTTGGCGCATCAGGTGGTACCATAACACAACTTCCTTCTGACTCCAGAATATTCACATTCCATGGATCATCACCATCTTCTAGCCCACCACTGATATTGAAGCATTCCATGAGAGACTGCATCTGGCAGTGCGTGTGCGGATCCGCAGCGTATGCTACTGGGACAACCTACAGAATTACATCACGGATGAGTTGTAATGCATTATTAACCTCGAGATTGGCATCCGTAAAACTGAATGTATGGGTAAAACACATTGTGAGCTCCATCCAAGTAGAAATTTCCCCTCGCAACTCAATTGTAGTATACCATTAGCATGGCACCTCATCCAAAGTATGGATAAAAGCATGGACCATCATACTTTCTAGTGTGGTAAACCTCAGTATCGCCAAAATGTACCATCATCAATCTTCGGCATTTCTACCATCCATCCATCGATGCTTTGTGTGTCTCCCACCAGCGTGTTGGAGAAGCCTTCAATGCTTCATTCAATGCCAACAATCGCTGTGGTTCAGAAACTCTTTCTTCGAACTCCATCAGAAATTCGGATAAGCCAGGTAGTCCTTCATATATTGGTAGTGTAACCATTTCAGTCGTGACATGGCATAATGACTGTGTGACCAACCCGCACTTACGGAGCGACACTTTGTGCAAGCGATTCTGCCAATATTCCAGCGCATCATCAAAGTCGAAATATGCAAAACTATCACTACGCCATCCCAGCTCACCGTTGGCAGTCGAATGTATATCATCTTCAGAAATATTGAATGCATGGTCCCATCCGCTGGGATCATCGTCCTTCACTGGCTCTATGTAGCGGCATCCTTCAGCCGAATCCAACAGGGTGATAACTCTGAGATCGCGATTTTCAAAAGTCATCATCCGTCGCTTGAAGTTGATTACAGCTCCACTATCATTAGCCCATCCAATCCCCAATAGCGCGAGATAAGAGCTACCGCCTTCGACAACTTCTATGACATCAAAGTCGGCATAGGTTTTCATACCCTCGATATCTACCACTAGCCACGGAACTCTCCCAATGGGTGTTACTTTCGCATGGTTATCCAATCGGATCTGTACAGGACACCAGCTCAATGGGGTGCTCCCCATCTTCTGCCAGGCCTACTTGGTCAAGATGTTGACATCCGAACCAAGATCTAGAATAACTGAATCAACATCATAGTCACCAATTTGGATATTCATCCGCATCTCCTTACCCGTCTTCCGTCGTTGAAAGAAATTAACCGCGAGCTCTTGTTGATCCTGGGCCGGTCGTTGCAGCAAGAGCATCGGGATCTCTTGCAAGGGAAAAACAATGTTCCAAAAATGCTTGAAGTGTAATGGACCACCACGACGGGCTAACCTCCGAAGTAGCATCAAAAGTAGAGGGCATGTCATACATGACAACTTTACCTCGATCGTTTCCTAATGCACATCATGCCTGAAGAAACGTCTCCCGTTCTACATCAATGTCAAATGATACCTTCTTTTGTCCAGCTAACCGGATCGTTGAGCTATCTTCTCCAGTTGTCTTTCCTCCTCGAGTGACCTCAACAATGGAAGCATCTTGCGGTCTTGGTTCTGCAGAAATTGTCGCGATGTTTGCACCCTGGGCCTGGTTCGACAGCGGATTCCCAGGTGGGTTCACATTCTGATTCTGATCCTATCGCATATTCTGGTTCTGCACTGGTTGCTTCACTTGGTTATGGGCAGGTTGCTATGCCTGGGGCTATGTTTGCAACTGGGGAGTGTTCCCTGCCTACCATCGCGCAATCAACTGTGGACAATTCTCAACCATATGGTTGTTAATAAAGCAGAACGTACACTGGTTCTGCAGCAGTGGGTAGTCTCGCTGATAGTGTCCCCATACCGCACAGTGATAACATTGAACAGGTCCGCGACCACCTCGTCCTCCTCCGCGACCAAATTCTCCACCACGTCCTCCCTGGTATCCTCCCCGAAATCTTCCCTGCTGCTGATACTGTGGTTGATTAAACTGTTGTTGTACTGGTGCCAGTTTCATTCCTTTCCCTTGTTGTGCATACTGTGGTTGGTGTACATATTGTGGCTGTTGTGGAGCCATCTGCATCGGAGCATATTGCGGCATGAACTGCGGCAGTTGCTACTGCTGCGGTACAAACTGCATCTACGATTGAGGTAGTGGCTGGGCTACCTGTGGCTGCGGTTGCGATTTTTGTATGGCACGCTGGTCGTACTTGAGATAGAATGCATCATACATTCTTTCTTGTAGCAACCCATATGCACGGAAATCTTTGTCATCATGACCCATCGACTTGCAGAATGTACAATAAAGATTCCTCGGGGTGGTAACCATTTTTTACATATAAGGGCAATTGTCGTGACTGTGCCCATACACCTGGAAGACATGACACCATGGCATGCTACCACCATTCAATGGATTAGGCGCTCCAGAAACCAAATAATTGCGAAAGTCCAAGCAATTGTCCTTCTTATGCACTTCTCCTCGACATCACGTACACCAGACATCTTCGCGCTGCTCCTTGCCCCTCTTCAAATCTTGCAGCTCTATGGTTAAGTTAGCGAGCTATGCTTGTATATGCGACATCCCGGCTGCATTTTATCCAATCGGCGATGCCTCCAATCACATTGAAATCTCAAGAGCTTCACTAGGCATCGAAATGTTTTGTTGCATCAATGATAGCCGAATATGTGGTAGCAATGCCGCGATGAACCACTCTTTATGTTGGGTGGCGCTCATATCAAAACTAACCTTTGCCATCAGCATCTTGAATCGCTGGTCGAAATCCCATACCGTCTCATTGGGATACTGCGTAATTTCCTTCAATTCTGTAATATATTGAGCCTCAGACTTGGGCCTTCTAAATTCAGCAATCATCCCATCCCGAGTCTCATCCAGCGACTTCTATGGGGCTCCTGTAGGGACTAGAACGAACTTCATAAACCAATCTAATGCATGACCTCGCAGAGTCGTCGCTAACTGTCCTTTCTTAGCAGCATCATCGGTGATCTGTTTTATGGTCCAGACCGCTTCACACAAAAACCAATTCTGTTTTGGGTTGTCTATCGCACTCCCATGGAACAACGGTAACTTATCACCATCGCCCGCCATTCTGGGATTCCTTCCTCCTTTCGCTGTACTACTACCAATTAACTTCTATGGAAATGACGAACTTGGCGGTGTCGAAGTGGTATTTCTTGCTATCTGAGAGATAGTGAGCGGAGGTGTGGGCACGTTGGTGCTGGGGTTTGGTCCTACCTCGATCCTGGGTGTAGCCTGGTTTTCCTTGTCAGGACTTTCAGGTCGCTTCGTCCCGTATGGTCTTCCTTCATGGTCTTGCGGTTCGACCACAGTAGGACCTTCTCCCGTCCTCTGCCTCTTTTCTTGTCGGAACCTCACTCCTCCCCTAGTAAGACCACTTTCTTCCTCGGCTTCACTCACAATCTCATCATGACCTACACCCATCTACCCCTTACCATTCCATGTACTGCCACCCAACTGTCGCGGTACCCACGGCCTTCACCCACCAGGCTATCTATTGATCAAGATGCATCTTCAATATACCCTTTTCGCAAATAACCATCTTGATCGAGTTGAAGCGACAGTAGAAACTTGCCCCGAGGTTCGCAGAAAAAATATCTTTCTGATTGACTATAGGACTTCTGAGTATCAACCGCGAACTTTGTGATATAGCCTTCTAGGATGCTATCGAACCACACTTCGACAGCCCGCGATGCTTTATTATCAACTTCCTGCAGTTCCTGAATCAATTTGGGGGTCCAGGTCGTCGGTTCACCACCTTGGAAGTTCCTCTTTTGGAAGGTCAACTTTGCCAACCATTCGAACAATAGGACCGGGAATTCATAGAAGAACCATTCGTGCAGACTGTCGTGAATGTATCTATCTGCCCACTGTCCTACCATCAGTCGAGTGTTCCTACTTTCCTCTTCAACGAATTCCTACAACTTCTGATCAAACCATTATTGGATCTCTAGTTTCATCGGGTGCCACAACATGTCCTCCTTTCACTCTGTACAAGGTCCCGGCAACGAAACAATTTGTTAGCGCGACGCCAGTCGATAGGGGTCCCACTCACTGTCGACACATACCGCAGTCTTCCTGAGCACCGGCCCGAACAGGGTTTATCCCGCCCAGCAACACCTGCAGAGCATATGAGGTCTCACCTGAGGCGTCCAAGAAGAGAAAACCGAACCATGTTTCCGCCGAATGAAGGAGGATGGTTGCGGCTATGATACTTAAACTTATTGCAACACTAGAACAGAGATCTTTAAGCATTCAACATAGTACTAAAGCGACATTCAACCAAGACAACAAGTATTGCATCAAAGAAGCATGACATTATTTGTATAGTGCAACATCTCATTACCATAACTGAACAGATTAAACACAAAGATTGTACCAAAATAGCTTCATCATATTATCATTGTCGACCCAGATACAATGTCTCTACAAAAACTAGATCTCCACAATGACTCTTAACAGCAAAATATACCTGAAAACATACAACCAATATCAGAGCTTCGCACAATATTTCCAGCATCCAATCTTGATTCTCATTCTCATAATCATCACGCTCATCATCAGTTACAATTCTTATCTATATATAGTCTTCCGCCTTACAATTCTTGTCCACTTTCTAACAACCCGTTAACTGACACTATGGACAAATGACTCAATATCTAACTGACTTATCCAAAAACGACCAAAAACCCGCATTCTGCGGTATAACTGACTCAACAGTACATGATATGTGGTCCAAATGACCCAAAACCCGCAATCCGTGGTACAATTGACCCAAAATGCATAAAATAATCTTCCACTCATCGCCATTCGCACCATGTTCTTCCTTGTCGCAGCATCGGAGATGTTGCAATAGCACTCTACCAAATTGCCTGCCAACACATGATTTCAACTTGTTGATTTGATGTTATTTCCTTTCCCTCCAATTCATTTATGTGGGCGTAAAAATCACTTATTTCTCCCTCCATAATCACAAGCTATACATTCAAAGCATCTTTCTCATTTTCGAGATTCTAATAATCAGACATTAATTTTTCTTTCTCACTTATTAGAGCATCATGATTTCTTTTAAACTCTATTCCTTCACCTCTGGATTTTACCAGGTTGTCTTTCAGCTTTAGCATCTTCTCCTTGTTGCGCTCCAAGTCATTCATTAGCCTATCAACATTGTTCACACTTTCTTGAGTGGCTGCTACGTTTACTAATGCTGTGAACTTGGGATCTTTATGGATGCCCTCCATAATGGTATTCTCTTGAATGGTCACCACATCAGGCTATGCTCCCATCTTCAATATTTTCTCTGATATTCTGGTTATTGTCTTCCTTTTTTAGTCGAAGACTATCATATCCAGCTTTGCCACCGAGTGTTGCTTTGGTGGGGTGAAAGGAGTGAATCTGAGTTCTACAAATGGGAGGTGTCCCCCTGTAAGTGTGATTCCTGACACTCATGGTGGGTCTATATCCATGTCCTGGATATTTGGACCTCCAACTTGGGATTCTTCCTTTTCGACATCTTTCTTGAGCATGTATTCTTATTCTCTTTGCCTTTCCAATTATGTGGCTTTTTATGTTGCTTCTTGCTCTTCTTTCTCTTTTCTTGCCTCTTCTTCTTTTCTTTTCTTTTCTTCTTTTGTCCTTTGTTTTCTGCTTCCTTCACATGTAGCCTCTTTGCTTTCTTTCTGCTTCCGTTGCTTGTAGTCTTTTGGCTTCTTCTCTTTGCTTCTGTAATTCGACCTCCTTAGCAGTATCAACAGCATGACTATGGCTTGTGCCACTTTTCCGAACAAAACGTTTATTTAACTCAGTCATATTGCTTGCTCTTCGATACACCTCCTCATCCTTAAGGAAATGGTCTGAGTATTCAAAATTATTTTTTCATGACGCACAATGTTGGGCGACCTTTTGCAAATTGTCATTCCTTACGAAAATTATTTCCCCAAAATGAAAAGCCTCTAAGTATTTTATGAAAGCTTATGCTCCTTTAACCTTACGGAAATTGTATGCCCCAATAAAAAATTGCAATGGTGGGTAAGAGGCCTTCTTATGATCATTCAAAAAATTACCTACATCGTTAATGAAAACCTGCCTTACCATCTCTTTGTGCACTACATAATCAGTCACATACCTCGGCATTAGAGATGGGGACTTTGTGCCTCCATACATCCTGATATAAGTGCCCTCCAGAGAAAAATAGTAGTCTCTGTATTCATTGATAACCACCATAGCATTATCTGACAAGCAATTTGGTTCTTCATTGAAAATTTTCGAATACAAAGGGATGATTACCTCTTCACAGATGAGCTTGGAGTAGCTTGCGTACTTGTGGGACCATGTGGTCTAATAAGCCACATAAAGGGGGGACTCGATTTGGTTCCACAAACACCCCAACTTAGGAAATGGATCTCTGGCCAGGTTGCAATCAATAAGATATGAGGACATGAAAAATTATGCTTTCTTGTGGGTCATCCCTCCTTGGGCTGCAGCTATTGTTGATGCCATGTTTTCTGATGTAATATCTTTCCAATTGAAAATGGTTCCATGGGAGGCTATGTGATACATAAGTGGTACCCAGCTGAGTTTGTATATATTTCCATTTTCCCTACTGAATATTCTGCTCAACATCAAGGCTAGGATTCTGAATGGTGTCTTCAGATTCTGGTTGTCATGTTCTCCACTTGCTCTCTTCCTTAGTTGCTTCCCTGGGATCAACATTTTCTTGGTGTATTCAAAGTGATCTATATTTAATCCTCTTATCCAGTCATCTGTCATCATGACTTTGGGAGATGGTAAATTATATGCCGCAGCGATGTGACCGGGTTGGAAAGAAGCAAATCCTTCTCCACCTTCCCTGGCTATGATCCTTGTGTCGACGTCTACATGAGGTAGAATCCACCCGATGACTTCGGAGCATGGGAATAATTCTGTTCATGTGGTAGCTTTATGGAGACCAAATCTCTTGATATTTTGATACACCATCATCTCCTCAATGGATGCATCTGGTACATTCTGATCTCTAAAGAGATGATATATCTCACCCCACTTGTATTTTGGGATGATTCCCAATGTTTCTTTAGTGTCTTCTAATATTGTCTCCATTGGGGTATCTACAACAACTTCAATGTTGTATTCCAATTCATCTATCCTGAGCTTTCGCTTGGCAACCCTCTTTTGCATTTATGAGTCCTAAGGAAACATCAAGTTAATGTGTAAGCAAATTTCAATGCTAAAGAAATAGAATTAAGCAACATGTAAATATATCCCTTATCCATATTAATTACAAGAAAACAAAGTTTAGAAGATTCATTACTTCCATGCTGTCAGGTGTGTTTGATGTTGGCTATGTTTTATCACAGCATTATCACTTGGTAAAGGGAAAATATACACTTGTGTGAAAAAACCAATGTCTAACTGGATTTTATGTGGAGTTATCTAGATCTTCTAATTCCCCATCAGAAAACTCACCGAAATGTCTTCAAAATTCTTTCAAAACATACACAGTCTCATCATCCCAATCATATTTTTGTTCAAAAATTTTTAACCAATGTTTTATCGCAGACCCATTGTTTTAGAGAAAACAAATAATAATCAAACAAGTATAGAATCTAGATTTTCTCTTCAACAAAATCGGATGCTTCACTCCTTTAAATGACTTGGAAATCTCAAAGCACAAAATCTCATTCAATACCCTTTAGGATTTCCCGAACAAAATAGAGCAATGGGTTGTTATGTGCTTCTTAAAAGTTCTATTCTTGGGTGTTGATCTTGAATTTAAACTCCTCTTGATACACTTCTTATTGTTCTACACCTCAGGAAGCCAGGAACTTATGGGTTGACTATAGCCTTAATACCTAAATGGCAAGGGCTTGGACACTTATACCATTATTGATATTACTTTTGTAAGCATATGAATTACTGTTAATTGGTCCTACAGCAACTATAAGTTTTGGATCCTTGGAACTATCCTTTTTTATTAATGTCCACCTAAAAGGTCGTGGCAATGAACCGAAATGATCTTGTCTCATCAGTGGTGCGGTATCATGAGACGGCGGGAAGCGAAAAGAACTGGCGCCATGTGTGTTAGAAACTAGGAAAGTAATTACAATTGGAAAGCCCTAGTGGAGAAGTTCTCTTAGTGGTTAAATCCATTTCAAATTCGCCCAACCCGGAAGCAGAAAATCTGAAATCAAGTATGGCCCGAGGCGATCGTCGAACAGGAATACCCTTACATGTTTTGGCCGACACCCCCCCCCACTTATAATTCCACTAGAATCTATCGACAAACTTTAACCTATTCCCAAATGGAAAGAAAAACAATGGTTGTCTTAAGGGTTTTCATGCTAATAAAAAACTAATGTGCATTCATACCCTGACAGCAAAATCACATTTTAAATATGAGTAGGGTGCCAATGATAGGTTGCGGTTTCCTTTTTACCAATGGTGAAAAACGTCGTTTTAAACATAGAATCGATGGTAAGAGAAAAACCTACCTGGTGGTTGAAGACTGGTCCAAAAGTGAGGCTCAACGACGTTGGGTGCTTTTCTAGTATCCGGTGATAGATCCAAAATGCAAACGGCATTACAAATGTCACAATGAAAAAAATTTACCCTTTATATAACATAATGTAACCCTAGTAATAGATGCACAAGGTGCACATGCTTAACGGGTCAAATCGCCCTTTTCGGAGAACTTTTCATTTTATGTCGCAAGCGTGTCAAGGCAATTCTCTCTCGGCACCGATGTGTTTCAGCGTAATATGACATTTGTCGTCGATGCGTTTTGGCGTGACTTAACATTTGTCTCCGACATCTATTCACATGAACATCATAATGTTGCGTCAATTTCATTTTGGAGCCCTCTTTCATCTTGCTCCAATTCCATTTTCGGAGAACTTTTGATTTTGAGAGCGACACGCTTTGGCATCAATTCCACTTGTCACCGATCCATTTCGGAGTAAAACAGACAACTCCGCCGATTTGGCCTATTTTCCTTTACCTTCCGACTGTATCGGCGTGACTTAAGATCCTGCTCCGAAACACAAACCACAACAAAAACTTTAATTGTTTTGGCGTAAATCCTCTAGCATTCCAACCGTTTCGCCAGAGAACATCAAGTTTCTCTTAAACACAAACCTTACCAAAATTGCTCCGACTGTTTCAGCATGACTTGCGGAGTTGCTCCGACCGTTTCGGCGTGACTTGCGGAGTTGCTCCGACCGTTTCGGCTGACAATCTAAAGTTGCTCTGATTCAGAGACTTGCCCTTTTCACTTGTTTTTTCAAGAAAATTCTAAGTGACAAAAGTGATCTTATCAAAGGTGAACAAAACTCTAAGTAAATCAAAATAGGAGGGGCCCTACAATTTAAAAAAAATTGGGGATCAGGTTGCAGCAGCAACACCATAGTAGATTCAAAGTTAAGAGATGTACAAAAAATCTATGGATTTGGTCCCTTTATATCCATAGTAGCTTTCAAACATCTAAAATGGAAAAAAAATTGACCTAAACAAGTTGACATCGTTCATAGGGTACAATTTTATATTCTGCAACTCCTTTATAAAGCCAAAGAACAGTTCGAAGCTTTAATTTTAGCTCAGCTGATAAATTTTATGGACAATACCACATACTCATCATAAATAACGATAGAAAGGACAGATGGGAAAGTGCCAAAAGGTTATATTGGAGGTTAAGAAGGATTTCAAACCCACATATTCATTTGGTAATGACAGTCAGCTTCATTTGGGAGTGCTACTCAACAAATCCATAAATGTTTTCAAATGTGCCATTGGACTTATGAATACAAGAACGAGAGATTTTACATGTATCATCCCTATCAAATATAGTAGCTTAAGAATTCAAAACTTATGAAAAAAATTGTTTCATACAAGTTACACAACCTAGACAATCCTCAAAACACATTGAGCTTGCAACATGGTTGGTCAGAGTTATCAGCCTCACTAAAGTTGGAGATGAATTGCATAAGAAATAATAAAAGACAGAAAAATAATACTAAAAAGGAATGGATATTCCAATGATAGTAGAGATTAGGTATGTGTATTTTCAAGCACTAGTATAATTTGCACCTCAAAGTGTTTGGTCTTTATCGGCGCTTGATAGAGCCATAGTTAAGATGAATCTATGTTGATTTAATAAAATTTAAAAACTAACAAAATAAATAAAGTGAATCATTATAATAAAATAATAATCACAAAATGGTAATGTTTGTGCACCTTGATATATTGAGACATTATAAATAGATACGCTAGTCTTAAAGGGATTATGCACTATTGCTAATAAGTTGTTGTGAAATTTGAAAACTATTTATATAATACAAAATCTATTGAATCAAAATTGAAAAAGAAAAGATACATCCAACTATTGAATAATGAAATGAGATTAAAAAACTCATAAGTTGATATTGAAGAAAAAATATGATTCTTAGTAATATATAATGTATCTTCTTTGATTCACATGGTTATGTGACATCTATTGCATCTTGTTTGATTCACATGGTTTTGTGTGGAATTTAATGCACATTATTTATTTATTTTTTTAAAAAGTGGATAAAACACAATACTATTACCTTTTTCACAAATTCTCTATAAAATCTAATGCATCTTGTTGATGCACAATAATGTTCACCAAAAACTAATTGTAGAAACTTGAACCATTCATCTTTGTAGGATATGAGATTAAAAAGTTCATTGAACCTAAATAAATTTATGCCTCTTAAATTAATTAATGAGGAAATAAATGCATTTTTTTCAACAAAATGTTGATAAAAATCTAGATTTCTAAAATATTTGCCATAAAAACATATATTTCACTTTAATAAAAAATGAAAACTAAATAAAAATTGTATATATTATATTACATTTATGTAAAATATTCCATAAACTCTATTAAGTTTATGTCACTTTATACAAGAACACAACTTGATATGGAATATAAATAGACTTGACCCCTGAAACCCAAGGGATGCTTCCCCGTATTCATGGAAGAATCCCTAGTAAACCCATCGCGTCTACTAGTGCACCTCACATAAGGGAATTAAAATCGAGCACCTATTGGCACAAAACTAGCCAAATGCCCAACAACATTGGCGACAACTAGTTGAGCTAACCCCTTGGGATCTCAATAAATACTATTACATTTTTTTAGTAATATATCCTTCCACCTTTATATTATAGGGAGTGCTAATTCTAGCCAAAGCATTACAAGATATGGTGGTAGTAGTATCCTCTGTTTCTAGATATTTAGAAGGTTCCAATGATTGTTATTCTTCCTCTTCGTAGTCTACGCAGAATAATTTATTATAATTACACTTATGCCCCTTACTATACTTGTTGTCACAATTGAAACATAGTCCCTTTTAGATTCTTTCATCCATATGTTTAGGTGTTAACCTTTTAGGTTGAGTGGGGTTAGGAGTGGGACATTGTGCAATGGATAATGAGACTAATATCTATGTTTCATAGACAGACCTGACCCCTGAAAGAAAATGGATAATGAAACTAATATCTATGTTTCATAGATAGACCTGACCCCTAAAAGGAAATGGCTAATGAGACTAATATCTATGTTTCATAGATAGACCTGACCCCTGAAAGGAAATGGCTAATGAGACTAATATCTATGTTTCATAGATAGACCTGACCCCTAAAAGGAAATGATAAATGAGACTAATCATCTATGTTTGACTAGAGATAAATCCAACTAGAAGCTACCACAATCTAATTGAGTCACCAGATCAAACAAAGTAGCTCGAATATATATTTCCTTAATACACACTAACAGAGGTGAGATATCAAAAGGAATCAATAGTAACAGGAATAAGCATCGATTCGTTGATGCAAAATTTGCATAATTTCACAATATAATAATATTCTCAAATAATTAAACAACTAATTTAATTAAATAACAAAAACAACAAAATTGTAACAACATTACAATGCACAAGCATATGTGTAAAATAATTCTCATTTTATTGAGTCTTCCATGCAAATCCTACCAAACAAAGAAACGATTCAAGAATCCAAATGTTCATGAGAAACATCATAGATCAACAGTTATTATTATGCACCTAATACCTATATTTGACCTCTCTGCTTCATGCAAAAACTAACAAACATTTAAACAAATCAAAATTGAAACGAACAATATATCTGAAAACTATCACTGCATGATATGCAACGGCTTCATCCAAATTTATACTTTTGTAGATTTGATTTAAATCAAAGAATTCTTGGAGGATTTACATACACCTTTGGAACCTCCTACCAATACAACTCCATCGATATGCTCTTTACTTATCTTGATGTCTTCCACACATTGTTTCACAATTTGTATGCAATTTTCAAGCCAATTAGCACTGAGAGATTCGAACTTGGATTTGATAATATTTATAAGAAAATCATCTTGTTCATAGAGAGAGTCGATGCCAATCACAGTTTTTACAGCACAAGATAGACTTTTTTTTCTCCCTCTCGCATTTTGACCAGAGTCTGCAAAGGGATTTCGCACTTATGGTCAATTCCACTCTATTTTATTTTTATAACTGTGTTTTAAGTGTTGAACACAGTACCTTGAGGTATATCCCCTCCAATATCATTCACCTCAAATTTACCACTCTCAACAGTCATAACAGAGAGGTCAAAGATCAGGATTTTGATTTTTCATTGCACTTTTTGTTCAACCCATAAGCTATAGCTACAGTTGTGGGTTCATTTATAATTCACCTAACCTTAAGGCCCACAATGACAATAGCATCTTTGGTAGAATTCATTTGAGAATCTCTCAAGTAAGGAGCCATTGTGATGTCAGCATTCTTCACATCATATTTTAGATATGCCAAAACATTGTTAAAATGGGGTTTTGAAACATAACCGGTACAACCAAAATCTTACTATTGGGATGAATATGATGTGGATCACGAAACTGTCCATCATTGATAGCCTCCAATTTCTTCCTAGTGGCGATAAGGATATCAAGAGGAACATGGATTCCAACTTTCATATAATTGAAGATCAGTGCCCAGTGTTCCAACCCTTTCCATTGAGATTGAGTGAAAGGAGGCCTAGCTCCATGCATTCACATCAAACCTATTTTGCTTGAAACAACCCCACTACATATACTTGTTCTAGTTCTAGCCATTGTTGGCAACATGGGAAGTAGTAACTTCAAAAATTATCCATGAAGGAAAATCTAGAACACGGTTGGTCTTTCATTACCATTCCTAGTTGTTTCCTACTATACCAATTTTTTTCTTATTTTGGTTATGAAACCCTAAAAAATAAGACAAAGCCCCACTTGTTAATGGTAAATCATTCTAATTCAATGGTAATTGACTTAAACATATATAAATGGGTGTTGAGTTTCCATTTTTGAGCTTGAGAAAGAACAACAACCTATAGAACACGGAAATGAATTTGTTGATAACATGTAATTGGGTTCAGATCTTATTGAAAAAATACCACCTGACTTTCATCAAAACTAAAACAAGTGGATTATTTAAATGGCTAGTAGTTTTTTTGAATGGGTGGGATGCTATGAGAAATACTATGCAATTTTTGAAACCAACGAGTACACTAGAAGTGCAAAAACACTAGAAAATATAGCCTACACGATGGGAGCTAACAAGTAAGATGCTATGAGAAATACTATGCATTTTTTGAAACCGAGGATAACAATGGAAGAGCCAAAACACTAGAAAATATAGCCTACGGGATAGCACCTAACGAGTGTGCATTTGTTAACCTAGGAAACCCTATCAACGTCCGTTGAGGACTTCAAGAAATTGGCCATTCAAAGTTGATCTTGTCTAATACCATCCATTAAATTCATTTACTCTTGTAAAAGGCTTCATGAATATGGCCATTCAAAGTTGATTTTTTTTAATACCATCCATCAAATTCATTTACTATTGTAAAAGTATAGGCTTGCAATGGCATGCCCCTAACATCCTAGTGCATAGTTTTGACATGAGGAGATACAATAGAACATTTATTGTTTTGTGTACATACAATCAAATCCAAATTATTTAACCACACAATGCTTAAACGATTTAGCAAAACTGCTATCATGTTATTATCATCTTTACCCTTTTCAAACATGGAATATAAACATAACATAAAGATGCACCCATAGAGTTAATTAGCTATGAAAAAATTTAAATAAATTAATATCACAACAACAACAACAAAAAATCATAGTAACTGGTAATAACTCTTTCTATGAAAAAGTGAAATAATTAAATATAAGAGAGAAAAATATGTTGTAATCACAAAGACAAGGGAAGAAAATGTTGAAAACAAAGAAAATATAGAAAAACACAGCCAACGGGGAGAGAAATTAAGCATGGATTTCCATACCTTGTGTCTTTCAAATGTTCTAAATAGTGCAAATTGAAGTAATCATCCATTTTTTGATGAGTGTGAATGCTTGTCACACTCCTTGTCCACATTGTCTCTGATATCATCCTTTACAGCAAATGCACAAAGTTCAACCAACTCAAACATCTCTTCCCAAGAATGTGGCTTTCAAAATATCTTGCTAATGAGGAAACCCAATGACTTACATAACACACCAAACACAGAACATGCTAACAAAGATCACTTGTAGAACATGTCGAGCAAAACACTGAGTAAACATGCTTGGAAGCATTGGGTAGACGATCACACCATATTTCTTCTCTTGTCTAACATAGTTCTGCTGGGTATTTCTCTATTCTATCATAGGTTATTGCTGGTTATTTTTTGAGCCATCCAATAGACCCAAAGAGGCCACCAGAGCTGTGGTTTTTATAACGACAATGCTCGATTGGGTCGGATCTCAAATGGTTCTCAGGGCCTCAATATTTTATCCAAGTACAAGTTTGAATCTAGGTTGGAGTTCAAGTTTAACCAAGCGGGTATTAAGATTAAGGCTTTGAAGGGTTCTGTAGGTTCGGGAAAATTGGGGATTGTGGACTTCTCACATGGATTTGCAGTGAATATCATGGCGTTGGTGAATATTTTGGTTTTCTATTCAGCTTTTGTGGGAAAAATATGGATCATGGAATCCAAGCTCATGGACGAGCATGGAAATTCCAAATTGAAGGGTGGGGGGAATGGGGTTAGGGTTTGTCCCCTCCAGCCTATTTTTAAGGGAAAGCAAAATAAAACTTCCTATCAAAGGGTTTCCATGTGCAAGAGGAGAGAAAATGAATTCTCAAGTAATGGAGGTAGAATTCATGGGGATTTGAATCAAAGAAATTAGGGGCTGATTTCTTAGGATATTATGCCAAAGAGAATCAAGGGCAAGACCAAAACCAAGAAACTGAAAGGGGAAATTGTTTTAGAAAATGTGGATTTTACTGAAACAAAAACTTAAAGAAACCCAAATCCCCTTTACCTCAGCAAGACCAAGTTGTCATCCCGGCATCACCTACTTGTCTTCAATTTCCTCATGCTTGCACTACCTAGAATTATGTATCTTTGCTCCACATTCCAAACCCTAGTTATTGTTTCCTGAGTATTTACCTTTTCTTCCATTCGCGCAAGTCGCAACTTCCTTTTCCCAGCACTAGTTATTACCTTTTCCTAGCATTCATTATCATCTTTTCCCAGCATAAATTTTCCATCCAAAATATTAGTTAAAAATAAAATAAAATGAAGTAGCATAATTTAAGACGAAATTATAATTTCATCTCAAACAAATGTCTCAAAACGCCCCTCCATGTAGTAGTGATAGCTTATTTCCCTTCACTATTTTTCTTAATGAATGCTTTAAATTTAGTTTTTTTTAAAGCAGGGACTAAATGCTTTAAATTTAATTATTTTTTAAAGCATGGACAAGCCACTTTAAATTTAATTATTTTTTAAAGCATGGACAAGCCACTTTGTGACATATCCCTTGTTTTAAAATCATACATTTGGAGAGGTCTCTTTATGCATAGGGAGTATGGATTTTTAAGGATATATTTTTAAGAGGGGGGGGATTTTAGGATGGTGATAGGTGCTTAGGATTGAATATTGATAAGTTTATTAGGTAAATAAATATTATTTTTGTATATTTTAATATAGTGAAAATAGAAGTATTAAAGATAAAAATTAAGTAGTATTGAAAACAAATTATATCATAAAATTAAATAAAGTTATTATTATTAGTAGAATAAAAATGAAAAAATGTTCAATGCAATATAGAAGCTAAGTAAGCTTTCTCCTTTTCTTTTATCTTTTTGACATATATCTTAATAAGTTAGAGTATTGTTTGGAAGAAGTGGATTGTGTCAGCATGAATCTAAGTGGTATAGTCATCATCCGTCTTCTTTACGTTGATGGTATTGTTCTTATGGTGAGGATTCCTTGTGATCTTGACAAGCAACTAAAACATCTCAAGTATTTTTGCTCTAACATGGGTATGATTGTTAACACGGAAAAAACAAAGGTTATGATAATCAAAACCAAAAAGATCATTTATGTTAATTTTGTGTATGAAAACAACAACTTGGAGGAAGTGACTTCATACAAATATCTTTGAATCAATCTTCATCACACGCTTAATTAAAACTATAAAATTGAGAATATTATAAATGGAAGATGGGAAGCTTGTTATGGACATGGAAATAGTTGTAAATCAACATACATTTGGCTTTGGGATAAGAAGAAAGTCCTCTTTGAGAAGCATGTTAATCATGTTATCCAATATGGTTGTACAATTTTGGATTGCATTATCTATAAAGAATTGTGTAGAAAAATAGAGCAAAACCAAAATCACTTTACAACTTATAATCTCAAAATTTAAAGCAATACACCCTATCATCCTCATAGAAGCAAGTATTTACCCTATTGAGAGCATGGCCATGAATAGGTACCTAATGTACAAGAACAAGATAAATAGCATGGAAGACAAGGGAATCCTTAAGATATTTCTTCACACTCTAGCAAAAACCACTTGTGACTCAAGCAGGATTGGCATAGAGATGTCAAGTCTTGGCTAAATCATTGGGAAATCAACGTAGAGCTCACTCTACATAATAACAATAATATTAAAAATATTATTACATCTAAATTTAAGGATAAATTGTAGTGTGATAAAGAAATAGAGGATAAAAGAAAATTAAGATGCCATAAGGAGGTAATCAACCCTAATCTAGATTTTCAAGAGTGTATCTCTATTTCAACTAGTGTAAGAAGAAAATCAGCATCGCTAAAATTAGAACAAAATATTGTGAGCTCCATAGTGAAATCAAGCATTTGACCATTCCTAAAATGTCGTGGCTCGAAATAATTTGTCACATTTGTGACACTAATAGGACTGAACATGAAAAACACTTTCTTGTAGAATGTCATGAGTAAAACCACATAAAATCAAAATTTCAAAATATTTGTTATAATACCAACCTCCCTAACATTTTAACTCATTAAAACTATGTTGATTTAGGAATGCTTCTCTAAAAAAAAAGATCGAGCACAAAAATAAAACTCTAAAAGAAACCAAGTAATTCCTTACCTTTATTAAAGTCCAATAAAACAAAGCTACTCTCAATGAACATTAATAACCATCTTCATCATTATCATCAATATATTTTTTCACATGTGGTTCACAAACCTCCCGGCGGGGCTGCTACATCCACAGTAAGAAATCACAGGGGGCCCACCCGAAGGGGCCGCACCCCGTTCGCTCTGATTACGGAGCTAACCCGATGGGGACATCAAATGAGTCCCAGATAAGATGCAGCAAGAGATAAGATGGTTCTTATTGTATTCATTTTAGCAACAGGAGAAAAATTTTCATTATAATCAATACCTTCAAGTTGATTAAAACCTTTAGCAGCTAATCTAGCTTTATATTTTTCAATTTGTCCTTATGCAGTAAACTTAGTTTTATAAACCCATTTACAACCAACTAAATTCTTTCCTGAAGGAAGAGAAACAAGGGACCAAGTATTTTTCTTCATAAGAGAATCATACTCAGCAGACATAGCTTGTTCCCAATGAGGTTTACCCTTATCTTGAGCATAAGAAGTAGGATCATCTGTGGCCAAAACTTTGGTCATAAGAGCAAAGTTAGATCTAGTTCTATGAGTATCGGAAGGATCATCGATCTCACTACCTGCAGATTCAAGATTTTTTCGAGCCCAAATAGGAAGGTTAGAAGGAACAGAAGTCACATCAGGAGCTTCGAGACATTCGGGTGGAATACTTGAAGAAGAGGGTGAACTAAGATCAACAACAGGAACAGAACTGGAAGGAGTAACAGGAGACAATGGAATATTCAGGGTAACATGAGGTTCTACAAACTCAGGTGGTGGAGAGACTTCAGTAAATTGATCTCTTCGGATTATGACACTCTGATTAGAAGGATCAAATAACATGTAAGCCTTGGAATCCTCAGCATAACCAATGAATATACACTTGTGAGACTTGGGTTCTAAATTTTTCCGTTTGTCATTAGGAATATGAGCCCAACATTCACAACCAAACACCTTAGAGTTACTAATATATGGTTTTCTACCATTCCATTTTTCCTCAGGGGTAACATGCTTAACAGCTTTTGTAGGAACTCTGTTTAAAATAAAGTTAGCACAACTGATGGCTTCAACCCAAAATTTCTTGTGTAATCCTTTAGAATAAAGTATACATCTAGCCATTTCAACTAAAGTTTTGTTTTTCCTTTCAGCAACACCATTTTGTTGAGTTCTGTAAGGAACAGACTTTTGATGTTGAATTCCATGTTTAGATAATAAAAAACTTCAAATTATTCCTTAACAAAATCCCCCCATTATCAGATCTCAAAGTCTTAATTATTTTACCAGAATCATTTTCAACCAAGGATTTAAATGCTTGAAACTTAGAAAAAGTGTCCTTTTATTTTTCAAAAAATAAACCCATGACTTTCTACTAAAGTCATCAATAAAAGTAAGAAAATATACTGCATGAGATATAGAAAGAATTTCAAGAGGACCACAAATGTCACTATGAATTAATTGCAAAGGTTCTTTAACACGTCAAGTTTTACCTTTATCAAACATTTCTCTATGATGTTTACCAAGTACACAACCTTTGCAAACATCGTTAGTAGACGAAATATTAGGCAAGCCATGTACCATTTTAGTTAACATTTGCATTTTACCATAATTCAAATTACCCAATATTTCATGCCATAATTTACTTAGTTCATCAGCATGAGAAACATAGGAATAAAAGTGTTGTCTTTTAGTTGAATTAAAACCAGCAAATTTATATAAACCAGCAGTATGATCAACAGGACCAGAAGAAACTACTTTAAAATTATGGTTGATATCTTTAAGGACATATTTATCAGGCCAAGATTCAAATTTATATCCTTTTTGACATGCATGATAAATAGAAAGCAAGTTGATAGGCATGTGTTCAACATGAAAAACATCTTCCAATTGACCATTAGCAACATTAACATTACCAGAACCAATTACAGAAAGTTGTTTACCATCACCTATAGATACTTTTTGAGATTTGTATTTATTATTGTCATAAGATGTAAATAAAGAAGCATTACCAGTCATATGTTTAGAAGCACTAGAATCCATTATCCATTCCACATTAGAAGAAGAACTACTAGACGAAACAACAGATGCACATAAAGCCACTTGTGATTCATCAGAACCTTTCTTTTTAGCCTTAGACATTAAACGTTTCGCTTTAAAACAATTCTTTTCAGGATGGTTAGTTTTACCACAATGCTTACAAGGATCATACACATTCTTTTTCTTACTATTTTCATGATGTGCATTATAAGCATAACCAAATCTATTAGTATGATTTGAACAAGAACCTTTAGCATTATTAAAAAATTTCTTAGGATTCTTAGTATGTGCCCTAAGAGCCTTATTAGGTGAGACTTGTCCTGAAACAATCAACCTTTCTTTCTCATTAATCAACCCTTTACAAAAATCATCAAAAGTAGGTTTCGTGGTATTTTGAGACAATTCAAGAGCCCTATTCCTAGTTTGGATGAACATGTCAAAACAAGATGGCAATTTTTGTTCTACAATAATTATAAGAGCAGTTTATGTCTTCTTGTAATCTTTACCACAATTATTTAATTTTTTATTTAAAGTTTTCACTTTAGCAAGATATAATTCTACTCTTTCAAAGTTAGTAGGATCTAGCTCAAAAATCTTATTTTCAAGGTAATAAGCATAAACATCATCAGATTTATCAAATAAAGAAGCAATAGTTTTCCATACCTCAATCGGGTTGTCTTCTGCCTCAATACTTACCTGAAGACTATCTGAAACCATTGGCCAATGAGCCCTCTTGCTTGATCACATTTATCTTCCCATATATCCACATCTTTAGCATCAACAGGTTTCTTGTGTTCACCATTAACAATCCTCCATAGATTCTTACTCCTGAGAACATCAATCATTTTTCTTTTCCATGCAAGAGAGTTAGGACCAAAAAGTTCAGGAACAGAAGCTACTTCTGAATTCATAATGATAGAAATATTGACAAGAAAATTAAACCCAAATGCTAGAAATGACAAGAGAAAAAGGTGAATAACAGAAAATTGATACACTTTATTGTGTTGATCTAAAGAAATACGGTAAGAAACATAAACTTTACTTATGGACCCTTAAAAGAAAATTCACTCGCGGGTTTGCCACAGTAAACTCGCGAGTAGATCTAATACTCGTGGGTTTTTCACAAAACAGTTGCGGGTTACTCGTGGTTTTACAGTAGATCAAGCCGTGGGTGCACGGGTTTGTAAAATAAAATGTTGCGGTTCTGCAAAGGTACTCACGGGTTCGCAGTAGGGCAAGTTGTGGTTACGCGCGCTGTCTGCGAAGAAAAAGTCGCGGGTGTCTAGTTTTAGGCTGAAAACAGTGCTGATTAAGCTGTTGATGGAAACTTGCAAAAAATATACCAAACTTGGAAAAAAAAAACAGATCTAACAACCGGAAGATAGATCTCCTTGAGGAGAATCCAAAAATCATATAGATCTACAAAAAAAAATATATCAAGAGACCCTTGAAAAAAATATGCAAAAATATACACAACAAAGTTAGGGTTAGGAGTAAAAAAACCGCAGAAACATGCCGAGATATGAAGAGAATCCTAATGGCTACCAGATAGAAAGAAAATCTACAAGAAATAAACAATGCCCATATGATAATATTTATTAATTAAAATCTATAGAAGGTGCTAGATCATGGCAACCAGCTCTGATACCATGTCAGAGTTATAGATATAGCTAAACTAGCTTACCTATCTAAGAAGTCAATAACATATCAACATAAATAAGAACAGAAAGAGAACAAGGAAAAGAATACACCAGATATATGTGGTTCACCCAATTGGGCTATGTCCATGGGAAGGTTGTCTTCTATTATCTCCAGAAATCTCTTTCAATCTTACAAGAGAGAAACTACAAATAACCCCAATACAATATAGAAGAGAGATTGTGAGCACAGTATCATATAATGAATGACTTCAATGATATCACTGATGTGACTCCCTTGACACTATTATATACCAAAAGATGTGGAGGAATTACTCTCGCATATTGCATGTGGGATAATATAATTCTCCATAATAACATCTCTTTATATAACAATGGATATTAAGAGTATACTTTACCATAATGAATATGGGATATAATGTATTACTCTTTTACATAAGATTGTGAATAACTTCCGACATAATACAAAGACATTATTACCTTCCAAATAATATAATATATTCCAACATTGAGAATGTTTTTGATGTTTTTGGATTCACATACTAAGGGGTTACCCATTAGCATTGTGTCATAAATGAATTGGAGGTGTGAAGAGGTCATCTCATTTTTGTAGAGCCTAATTCCTTTGATTTTTCATTCATTAATAACTACCTTAATCGACCTACCTTGGCCCGCAGCCATCGGGATGAACAGAAATAGAGAAAGAGGATCGTCTTGCTGAATACTTCTTGATGGGGTAAAAGTTGAAGAGGGAGAGCCATTGATCAAAATGGAATAGAAGGATAAAGAAATAAGAGCTAGGATCCAATTCTCCTATTCTTCTAAGAATCAAAGGCTAGTAAAATCTATTGTTTATAACCCCAACTTATCTTTTCGGAGGCCTTTGACATGTCCAATTTTATGCTCATTCCTGGTTTCTTGAGGCTTCACAAGGAATGTATTGTTTCATGGGAAATGATAGATCCATCTAGAATTTTCCTACCCTCCACATACCCATATTGCTTTGAAGAGATTAAATTGGGTAGGAGGGATTTGAGATGATTCATTATAACCTTTGTAATGATTTTATAGATAACATTACATAAGGAAACAAGGTGAAATTTACCTAGATTGTTGGCTTTTTCCTCTTTGGGGATTAACATTAGGAAGGTGGAGCTCAAGGCTGGAAGGAATTCTTTCAAACTTCATGATTCCTCCACTACTTCCCATACCTCCACTTTTATCACTGGACAACATGCATGAAATAAATCTGTCATAAGACCATCCAATCATGGCAATTTCCCATCATTCATCTCCATAATATGTCCTTATGGTTGATGATGACAAGTCTATGAATGTTTTGTGTAATCCTTTCAATAGCTTTTATCCTATCCCCTTGTGGCTCTAACAATGGCATATGATAAAAGGTTTTAAGATCTCTCTCTCCATGTCCTCGTAGTGTGTAAAGGTATTTCCTTAAGGCTCTTGTACGCATGTTATATTATTGCAATGTCCATGTTGTACCATCAAATTGTCAAAGAATCAGAACTTTCTTTCACCTTCCTTCAACCAACGAACTCAATATTTTTGCATCCACAAAGTCTCCTCTTGACAATTATGAAGATTTGTTTTGGTTCGCAAGGATATTTCTTCCTCTATGAGTTTCTCAATTCTTTATTTTAGAATTATGTGTTGGTGGGTTTACTCCATTTGGTGTTCAAGCACATGCTTATCTTGAAATATATTCACAAAAAATTCCCTATTCCAAATATTGAGCCTGTTTTTAAGATTCTTTAAATATTGTTGAAATCTATACATTTTATTACCCCTACATATTTTCACTTCTTTCTACCATTGGGTAATGTTTCCTTGAAAGTTTCAATGCTCAAGCCAAAAAAATTCAAATCAAAAAGCTCAATTTTTGGCTTAATCATCCATCTCCATTTAAAGACAAATGGCCTAGTGGTCTAACCCCAAGAAAGGGAGAATAGAAACTTCAATCATGAGACCCTAGGTTAGTATATTCTCTGAGATATAAAAAAAAAAAAAAAAATGATTCAATATTGAGGCAACGTGTTGAGTTCCTCCCCTTAGATTATTCCACATGAAACTCCCATTGATAGTTTCAACATCTACTGTGTTAAGGGATTGGATGACTTCTTCGAAAATCTCATCAGTAGGTTCCAATTTACAAACCCCGCCCTTTTTTCCATGAGGGAGGTAATAATATTGAGGTCTCTTCCCATGATCCATTGGTGGTTTGTTGTAATAGCATCGATGTAAGAGCATGGATACCCTAAATCAATTGAATAAGGTGAGTTTTGTCCTCTGGGATGTAAGGTCCATTGACGTTCATTATGATATTGATGGTGGTTGTCCTTGTGATGTGGAATTTGGATGAGATTGTTCTGCCAGTAGAAAATAAGTCCTTCAACGTGATTATTCTTGGATATCATGAGACGGTGATCCCTAAGTGGTCCCTTTCACATATGTTTCTATTAACTTACTTCATTTCCAACAATATCTTGTTATTTGACAGAGCATTTCACTAGTACATTTGGTTTCCTGCAACATAAGAATGTTCAATTTTTATGCTTGAATCTTATTTCTAAGCATTCTTTGTTTTCTTTTCCTATTAATACCCTTAATATTCCAAGATATGAGCTTAAATATATTTCCAAGGGTCTCTTTGTTTGTGTTGAAGAAGGTGCCTAATATATTGCCAAGGGTCTCTTCACCCAAATACTCCTGCAGAAGGGAGAAGAGCTTGATCTAGATGAGGGAAGCAGAGAAATCCTATTTTTCTAGACTAAAATTATCGGTCCAAAATCTAAGGTAAAGCCTTGTTGAGTTAAAGAAATAGGGCCCATTTTAAAATACTCTCTTCTTATCCTCTAAGTTGGAAAAAATTGTAGTGAAAGCCCTTAAATCCTATCTTCAAATCCACCTGGACTTTTACCTTGCACTTGGTTTTAATCCACCAAATTAGGGCTTTATCAAACAATCAAATACCCATGAAATTCATTATAATGGCATGATCCTACATATAATGTATGTACTCATCAATTTTATTAGAGGTTATCTCACTTGGGAATCGTCTCAATCTTTGGGATGCACCTTCCTTGGTTCCGCTATAACTTCTAGAGAGTACTACAAGTCATCCTTTCCTTCATCTCGATACTCCTTAGGATGTGGGTTCCCCACACCTCTCGTTTCACTTGCAATGGTATCCACACCTTCTTTTCCTTTACCGAGGTTTCAATTTAAGGTTCCCCAAGGTTTTCGAGCACCGAGGATGTCCTTGTCAGAGGGATATTTACTCCCTCCCCCAATTTGATCCATGAGAACAGTCAATGTAAAGATGAACAATCTAAAACTCAAACCCTAGAATCGTTGATTTGCAGTAGAGCAAAAACTACACGACAACATTGCAAGTAATGTATCTCAATGTTATTCAATTCAACAATTACAATATTTTGTGTTCACATAGTATTTGCATGTTTATGGTGGTATTGACTTCCAATTTTAAAGTATATGATTATTTATAATATTTTGGGGAATTTTATTTAGTATTGAATTCCCACACACTTTGGATTAATTTTTATTAGTTTGTGCATATGGCACTGACTATTGTTTCTACCCTTTCAATTAGTTATATGGGTTGTAAAAAAATTACTCAATTTTTACAATGTTTCTAAACAATTTATTATTAAAATAGTTTTTTTTAATTCAAAATATCATTTAACTATTTTATATTAGACCAGCCTAGATCCAAATCCTAGGCTCTATCAAGCGTCGAGAGGGATCAAATCTCCCGAGGTGCAAACCTCTCCTTGAGTGCAATACCTGAGAAGAGGTTTGCACCTCGGGATATTTGATCCCTCTCGGTGCTTGATAGAGCCTAGGATTTGGATCTCGGATGGTTTCAGTCGTGGGCGGTGAGACAAAACTGGAGTTTGATCAGCATTGTAAGGAACAGGTTAAGTTGAAAACACAGATACATTTACGAGGATTATCATAATGTAAGTAATAAGTATTAAGGATTGAGTAAATTGCTTCAACTTTATCTCTAGATACGCTCTGTGTCGATCAACATTTCATTTTCTTTGTTCTTCTCGTTCTTCTGATGTCAATTCGCCTAACTTTTTTTTTGGATTTTCTTTTTGTTGATCTGCGTTTTGTTTTGTTCGTTCTTCTCCTTCTTCTGTCGTTATTTCATACATTTTGATTTATTTGTTGTTCTGCAAACTAATTTCTTTGTTCTTCCAACTGTTTCAACTTTATCTCTCGATAGACTCTTTGTCGATCAACTTTTTGTTTTCTTTGTTCCTCTCGTCCTTCTGCTGTCAATTCGTCTAAATTTATTTTTCGATATTCTTTTTTTCGATCTGCGTTTCGTTTTCTTTGTTCTTTTCGTTGTTCTGTTGTCATCTCGTCCAACTTCCTTTTTCGAAATTCTTTTTGTTCTTCGGCTTTTCGTTTCAAGTCTTCTTCTCGTTCTTTTGTTGTCATTTCGTAAGGTTTTCTTCCTTGATATGTTTTACGACGTTTGGCGTTCTGTATTTTTGGTTCTTCGCCAGTTTGTCCCATAGCATCTTCTGCATGCAGATCTTCCATTTCTAATTTAGACTATATATCAAAAAACTCAAACATTAACATATACACTGAACTTTATGCATCGATTAAATCCACACCAAAATTTATGCATCCTGGAAATCTACACTGAAATCAATGCATCCATAGAATAACATATACACTGAAGCATATGGCATGTCTCCAATTGCTTCAACTTTCTCTCTTGATACGCTCTTTGTCGATCAACATTTCGTTTTCTTTGTTCTTCTCATTATTCTGCTATCAATTCGCCTTACTTTTTTTTTCGA
This sequence comes from Larix kaempferi, assembly GCA_027924585.1. NCBI lineage: Eukaryota > Viridiplantae > Streptophyta > Pinopsida > Pinales > Pinaceae > Larix > Larix kaempferi. The sequence goes on along the minus strand of BSBM01000386.1, from coordinate 1,755,012 downwards.
TTTTCTTTTTGTTGATCTGCGTTTTGTTTTGTTTGTTCTTCTCCTTCTTTTGTCGTCATTTCGTACATTTTGATTTATTTGTTGTTATGCAAACTGATTTCTTTGTTCTTCCAACTGCTTCAACCTTCTCTCTCGATACACTCTTTGTCAATCAATGTTTCGTTTTCTTTGTTCCTCTTGTTCTTCTGCTGTCATTTCGCCCAACTGTCTTTTTTGAAAATCTTTTTGTCGATCTGCGTTTTGTTTTCTTCGTTCTTCTCGTTCTTTTGCTATCATTTTGTAATATTTTCTTCCTTCGCCTGTTTGTCTCATAGCATCCTCCGCATGCACATCTTTCATTTCTAGTTTAGACTATATATTAAAAATGTCAAACATTAACATATACACTGACATTTATGCACCTATGAAATCCACACTAAAATTTATGCATCCAGGAAATCTACACTACAATCAATGCAACAATGAAAAAACAACTACAATGGTAATTATGCAATTAAAAAACCCCATACACTAAAATCTATGCAAGTATATTCACATGAAATTCAATATATTTACAAAATTCTATATGTTTACAATACAAAAATGTGATCAAGAAGAATTGAACCTTGGACCTCACACCCATTATCCCAACACCCTTACCACTATACCACAGGTAGTTCCTATTATACATGGTAGAGAACTTATATATATACATGTGACCTCCATAAATTTAATATAAATATTAAATTTAAATTTAATCTAAATATTGAATTAAATTTATATTTAATATTTATATTTAAAATTAAAAATATATATATATATAATTTTAAATATAAGTATTACTTTAAATTAAAATATAATTTAATATTTTAAATTGATTTTAAATATAAATTATATTTTAAATTAAAATATAATTTTAAATAATTTTATATTTTATATTGGTTTTATTTTAAAATGATTTTAACCCTCACAAATTTTTTGAATAAAACATACTAGTATGTTATATGGCATAAAACATAATAATTTAAATTATATTATATTAAATTTTAATATTATGTTATATGGCATTTGCAGGTGTTGCCGGCGGTGGGAGGGGAGGATGGGAGGACGGGAGGGGAGGTGCAGGCGGGCGGCGAGAGGTGCAGGAGGGGAGGTGCAGGCAGTGGTGGGAGGGGAGGAGGGGAGGGTTGCGCAGTGGGGAGGACACGGTGGAGGGCTGCGCAGGGGGTGAGGGGAGGAGGGGAGGTGCAGGCGACGGCGGGAGGGTTGCGCAGTGGGGAGGACACGGTGGAGGGCTGCGTAGGGGGGGAGGGGAGGTGTAGGCAACGATGGGAGGGGAGGGATGGGAGGGTTGTGCAGTGGGGAGGACGTGGTGGAGGGATGCGCAGGGGGAGGATGCGGTGGAGGGATGCATAGGGGGGAGGACACAGTGGAGGGATGCGTAGGGGGGGAGGGGAGGTGCAGGCAACGGCGGGAGGGGAGGAAGGGAGGACGCGGAGGAGGGGAGGAGGGCTTCGCAGTGGGGAGGATGTGGTGGAGGGGAGGACGCAGTGCAATGGGAGGAGAGTTGGACCAGTGGGAGGAGGGCTACGCAATGGGAGGTGGAGGTGCAGTTGGAGGAGGGATTCGCAGTGGGGAGGATGTGGTGGAGGGGAGGATGCAATGCAATGGGAGGAGAGTTGGACCACTGGGAGGAGGGCTACGCAATGGGAGGTGGAGGTGCAGTTGGAGGAGGGCTACGCAGTGGGGAGGACGCGGTGGAGGGGAGGACGCAATGCAATGGGAGGAGAGTTGGACCAGTGGGAGGAGGGCTATGCAGTGGGAGGTGGAGGTGCAGTTGGAGGAGGGTTGCAGAGCTGGAGTTGGAGCTACGAGATGTAATCTTGGAGCTGCGAGATTTAATAGATTTTTTTTCTATAATTTTTGTTGTTGTTTTGGTGTATTATATAGAGTGTATTTCAAACTAAACGTTACAGTATTTATGGCCAACAAAATATTACAACCGTGTTTATATCACTTTTTACGTTTTATTAGATGTAATGCTACATGTAACGCTACATCATATACGTTACAAGATCTCCCTCATATTATCACTTTTTACGTTTTATTAGATGTAACGCGACATCACACACGTTAGAAGATCTCCCTCATATTATCACTTTTTACGTTTTATTAGATGTAACGCTACATCATACACGTTACAAGATCTCCCTCATATTGGGCTGTAGAGCGCCTCTCTGCGCAATTAAAAGTTATGTGATGTTTTTCATTTCCAACCCACCAAAGAAAATCTCATTAAAAAAAAAACTCAAAAATTACAATGCACAATTTTTGAAATGTTTAATAAAGTTGATATGAAGATAAGTATAATTTCTTTATTAGTTTTTTAATATATGATTTGACAATTTGAAAAGAAAGTACACATTTTAGAATTTAACATGTAAAACACTCAACCATGGTTAAATGCTATTAATTGACATGGTTAAAGTGATTGATGACAATAATTTAATATGAACAATTTCATTTTAACATATAAATTTACAAGTTCAAGATAATAAAATTGTCAAATTCAAAATAATATATCTTTTAAATTTTATTTTATTTTAACAGAAAGAAGAAAGCCTTTATAAATATTATAAAAATAGAAGTTACAAGAGCACCGAGCACAGTAAAAAAGAAAAACTAAGGTTTGAGCATAGGATTTCAATGCAATCAAAACCCACAAAATGCTCTGTCAAAGACGCATCCCATCGAACTTGGTCCTCAGTGTCTTCTCCATCTTAGTCAGGTCGCTTCATTTCTTCAACATCACTGGATTGAACCCTATAGCCGACTTCCACATCTTCCACACGGGAGTCCAGACAAGAAATGTCTAGGGAAACTCACCTACTTTCTTCCAAACAATCCTTCGCCACCTTGAAAACACATCTAGAAATTTTCTTAAAGTCCACCATGTCATGTTTCAGACCACTAATTTCTTCCATAACTTGCTTCAAAGTGATTTCCTCTACATAACAGGGCTCCTTCGTATATTTTTCCATTGCACAATCCCACTCGTCCAGCATTAACACCTCTTGAACAGTCAACCTTGTTTTAATAAAGGAGCGCTCAGAGAAATGCAAAGAATGGAGCTAGTTCTGGATGCTTCTGTAGGAAGCCATCTCAGGAGTGAGGGAAAAGACCGCAATTACTTCACAATTAACCAAGAAACTCAAGCCTTTACAGCAAGTAGGAGCCGAGAAGATAAGTATAAATGAGCTCTTGCGAAGAGATAACATGCCCACACCAACCCGCACATTCAGCGAACCACCTACCATGATAATCTGTCGGATGTTGTCCTTGTCCCAAAACCAAATGCTCTTGGGTGAATGAACCTTAAATGCTATACTCAGTAGGCGCATAACCATTTAAGAAGGGGGAAGGAGTTGTTGATCGATATTTCCCCTTTCTTAATCCTTGCACCAATGTTTGCAAGCTTATCAACTTCAATATTATTCCAACATTTAATATGATAAAACTTGATTTTAGATATGTTAGGGAAGAAGGTTAGTGCTCTGTAGTGGATTCCATTCTTTTTCACCTTGTTGGACTGAAGGCCATGCATAGATTGTATGACGATCCAAGAGTCTCCAAAGACATAATATTATTCCAACATTTAATATGATAAAACTTGATTTTAGATATGTTAGGGAAGAAGGTTAGTGCTTTATGGTGGATTCCATTCTTTTTCACCTTGTTGGACTAAAGGCCATGCATAGATTGTATGACGATCCAAGAGTCTCCAAATACATTGAATTCATCAATATTTAGTTCATAAATGGTTTCCAAACCTTGGATGAGCGCAGCCCATTCAACCTGATTTTTCATTCGCCTTCCTAACCCCCAGGAAAAAGACTTAATCGTATTTCCTCCTGGGTCAAAAATGACCCCTCCCACACTTGCCTCCCCCGGAATATATCTTTTAAATTTACTAATAATTAATATTTCAAATTCAAATTCCCCGGATGCGGGTGATATGTATGACTCAATGGAGCCTGAGGAGACAGCCATGGATGCCACCACCTCCCACCACGTGGAGTCACCTCGTCCTCCCTGCCATCCTCATTAAATTAGCTGTGTTTATGATGCAAGAGGTCTTTATGACGATGTTCATTTGAGCTCTGGCTTGCGCTGGCCTTTATACCATGGCCATCATGTCTCCTTTGTGTGAATTAATGGACTCCATAGGTGCTGAATTAAAGCAGCCAGATCGGAAACATTTCCAAATCCGAGCTCTGAGCGGTTGGTATCTTGTTGGGATTTTTCTTCTTATGCATTTGGAGAGACGACTGTTATATGCATGGTCCTGGATCACCAGCTCGAGCACTTTTCTTCTTTTGGTTCTTCTTGCATTCAGGTCATGTCCTGCACTTCACGGGATTCATTCTGCAATTTGTAGAGACTCTTGGTTTTTTATTCAGTCAAGGAGCATGTCTCGGAGACTCTGTGCTACCCCTCAACGAGGTGGCAGTTGCTGAGGAAACCTAGGTATTCGAGGTCAAGGAGAGGACAATGCCAACGGTTATGACATCTCAATTCCCGAGCACCTGAGAATTATTCTAGAATATTGGGAGGAGGAAATGGTGCTACAACAGTTGGTTAATCAGAGGGCTCGTGCTAGGCGCGGGCACTATTGGATGGTGAAGAATTTGATGGCTCGCATTCTTCTACACTCTCCGGAGATTATTCAAGGGAATAATCCCCCTCCTCCTCCTTCCCGTGCTCCAGCTCTGCACTCTTCCTCTTCTCCGGCTATGTCCTAGGTCTCCAAGCCATGAGAGCATAATGGTACTCAGCATGACAAGAAACAGAAGCAGCCATAATATATCAGCAATGTACCGTCCACCAACGGTCACAAGCGCAAACATGTGGAGCGAACAGGTCCTGGGAACACCGCCTCCTTCAGGAAAACAAAGGCGTTGCTTGCTAAGGTCGTTGTCGATAGCTCTTCAAGCTCCAAGGATTTTTGGTTTCATATCCTTGAGGAGAAACCAGATGTTGCAGACACCACCTGCAATTCCAAGTAATTATGTTGTCTACTTTCTTTTTGACATTTGTCACTATTTGTTCCAAGGAGAATGCTAAATGTAATTTCTTTTTTGGAGGGTCTGTCAATTTTTTTGGTTTTGGGTCATTGCTCAAGCATGAAACTGAGTTAGGCTTGCATTTTTATAATAGCCTCATCTTAGTTTTTTTGGCAGTCTTTTGTATTTTCATGGATGAACAGTACTCCTTTGTGAGACAGGTCTATCATCTTATGAATGGGAAGGTATCCCATGGTCTTAGCATGAGTGAGAAGCCCCAGATGGCTCTCAGACCTCATGACTATCTTGTGTGTCATATTTTTTTGTACTCTAATATAAATTCTCTCTACAACTTACCAAAAAAAAAATATTTCAATTTCAAATTTCAAAACGTGTTCAATGCACATTTATAACATCATCAAATAGTTAGTGCAATGATTAAGTTTATTTTAGGGCATGGATAAGTTTGTTTTGTATTTAAGTCAACGCATACGGTTAATTCAAGCTCAAGGGGAGTGGAAGAGAACTATGTGCCTCATGGAAATCTCAAGCTCTCTGGGACACAACAAGACTTGTCGGAAACACGTATCAGTGCCAACTTTATGTAGACCTTTCTTATGCAGGTTTTTTGTGTTTTTTGGTTAGGACAATATGTTAGGCTTTATGGTAGTTAGTTTGTTTCTTTAGAAACTGCAATTTGGGCAAGAATATAGTCCATTAACAACCCTTGTGAATAAAATATGTTATTTTGTGTGCCTTTTTAATTTTCCAATGGTTTTGGATACATGGATTTTAATATTAATAATATATAAAAGTTACGCAACATTTTTATGCAATAATAAAGTAACATAAAATATTTGATAAATTATATTTATTTATAGTGTAATGCTATGAATATTTAATTAATATCATAATAATTATTATTATAAAAAAAAAGGCAAAGAGGAAGAAAGAAAGAAAAAAAAGAAAAAAAAGAAAGGGTTATTTAACCTAATAAAGAAGATCAACATTTCCTAAAAAAAAAAAAAGGTCAAAGTCAAGTCAAAGGAATCAAAAGAATTTGAGACTATCTATTGTCGAAGTCAAGACGATCTATCACTGAAGAATCAAAGAAGATCATCCCACTGTCAAAGAAATCAGAAACCATGGCAGCCGATTTGCGAGAAAAATTAGAAGCCAAGTTAAAACGCTATCAAAAAGACAATAAATAATTACGAAGCAGAAATAATACGCTTGAACAAAATCGTTTTTTTTTTTTTTTACGGAAACGGTTAAAGTTTATAAGTGTCTGGCAAATGGGCTGCCAAGGCCTTTACAATTCAGATCCGCTGTACGGAACTTCATTTCCAGCTCAGAAGACCAGTTAGAATGATGCTGATGGGTGCTGGGAAGAGCCCAAAGGAACCGGGAGACCATGTTTCTTACTCTTAGGGGATAGGATGCTTTGAAATTTCTCCGTTAACAATAAGTTGACTCTTGCTCAGGCTCGCTCCTCGGTTGGCTTCAGTGTCAGCAAGATTATTGAGACTCCTTAGAACGTGGTAAACCTTATAGGTTCTGAAATGCTTCAGCATGAGTAGGATTTTCCTGTGGATGTGGGTCAGATTTGTACTGGCAGGCTTCTTCTTGGTGTGCAGATCCTTGACTATCAACCTGGAGTCAGCAAAGATGGTAAGCTTCTGAATGTTCATTTTTCTTGCTTGATTCAGTCCTTGCCACAGTGCAAGATACTCAGCACGATTGTTGGATGCATGTCCTAGGCCCCAGGCATAGGATAAGACGGTGGTACCGTAGGGATCGAGAATAATGCCTCCTCCTCCAGCTTGACCGGGGTTCCCTTTCGAGGCCCCGTCAAAAAATAGGCACCAATCATTCAGGACAGATCTCCACTTGATGAATTCCTGTTCTTCCAGCCTGATATCCCAGCGAGCTTTTTGAGGAGGTTTGATAGCTTGATTGCTTTGCTGGTTCACCTTGATCTCCTTAAGCCAGCGCTCTTCTTCGGGCAGTAGAGAGGCCTTATTTCTGATCGCTGACTTGGTGCTTAAAGCTTCAGCAAGCATGGATCTAGCCTTCACGGCCACTTGAGCTGGAAGTCTGCATTCCTATTTAAATATCCTATTATTTCTTTCCAACCAGACTTTCCAGCAGAGGAATTTCGGGGTCCACATCCATGCATACTTGAGGACGTCTTTTTTGCTTAGCTCGAAGGGGGCAAGATCGATCCAACTGCTGATTAGTTCCTTGATCGAGTTGGGCAGATTTACAGCGATGGATCCTGTCATGAGACTCCACACTTCCTTGGTGAAATCACAGAAGATGAACAAGTGGTCTATTGTTTCTTCAGCATGATAGCACAGAGGGCAACGTGATGGCCCTGCCCAGCCTTTGATTTTCAGTTTTTCTCCTGTCAAAATACTGTTGTGGAGGACGGTCCAGATAAAGATATCAATCTTAGGGATAGAGGCGAAATTCCAGAGGGCTTTCCACGGCCCAGGGTTGGGAGAGACCCATGGCACCTCCATAATCGCGTCATAGCCCTCTGCTGCAGTGTACAAGCCTGATCGGGATCCCCAGCTGCGTGTGTCTTTGGCTCTGGCGCTGATGGGGGACTTCCCTTGCAAAAGATCCAGCAGGGTAATAGCTTCATCATCCAATTCGTGAGGATAGTCACCCAGGTTCCACTTTGCCCAGGATTCATCCTCATCTCTGTTCCAGATAGAAATGTCCTTCAACGTTCTGAGATTTTTATTGTCGAGCCAGTCTTTAATATTGCTCAGTTCGTTGAAATTGTTAAGAGGCTGATCCCCAAGGATCGAGTCCTCCCATATTCGAATTTTTTCTCCATTGCCAGGAGACCACGTTAGCTTGGAGGTGAAGAAGGGGATAGCTCTTTTACACAGTGAAAAAATCGGGGAGCCTTTCTGCAGTTTTGTGGCCTTTTCAAGACACCTCTGTCTGTCTCCTTTGAAGTATTTCTTCTTGAGTATTTGCTTGCTCCAGGTTCTTTTGCCAGTTATCATCTTCCAGAGAATTTTTCCTCCCATGGCAAGATTTTGGGTGGCCACGTCTCTAATTTGAAGACCCCCTTCCATTTTTGGCCTGGTGATCTTGTCCCAGCTTACTAGATGAGGTTTTTTCTCACAGTTACGGCCACCCTCCCACAGAAAACGACGGAGCAGCTCATTAATTATATTGGTAATGGTTTTTGGAGCTAGTAGCACCGAACATTGATATATTGGAAGGCTGGTGAGGACAGAGTTCATCAAAATCACTTTGCCTGCTTTGTTGAGCCAGTTTGCCCCCCACACCTGTATCTTTTTTTTTAGTTTATCCAGCATTGGCAGCCAATGGGCAACTCTAGTGGTGTCTTTGAAAATTGGGATGCCCAGATAGGTGAAGGTGTCCCAAATGGTAATAGCTTCCATTTCCAGAGTCCGAGCTATATCCAACATTGCACGAGGTGAACAGTTCCAGCCATAGACCTTGCTTTTGAGGAAGTTTATTTCACTTCCGGATGTATTCCTGTAACAGTCCAGTTCGAGTTTAAAGTTCCTGGCTGTGTTGAGATTGGCAACTCCCAGTAGGAGTGTATCATCGGCGAACTGGGCATGGTTTACATCCTTGACCTTTGGGACAATTCTGATGCCTGAAAGAGACCTATTTTGGAGACTTCTGTTCAGCTGATAACTTAGGACAGCGGCCTGTATAACATACAGCATCGGGGAGAGAGGGCAGCCTTGCCTTAATCCTCTTGAGGCCTTGAAGAAATCAGCAGGCCGCCCATTGACCAGCGGGGCAATCCATGGAGATGAGATGCAAGCTTTGACCCACATAATGAAATTCTGATTGAATCCGAAGTTCCTCATGGCTGCAAAAAGGAAATCATGCCTGACTCTGTCAAAGGCATTGGCTAAATCCAGCTTTACTACCATCCCTTTCTCTTTTCTCTTGTAGCTGGAGTGGATGGCTTCTTGCACTAAGATAATATTGTCCAAGATCTGTCTACCTTTCACAAACCCCCCTTGGTTTTCCGGAATCAGCTTAGGCAGGATTTTTTTAAGTCTATTAGCCATAATTTTGGTTATGATTTTGTAACCCGTGTTACACAGGGATATAGGTCTGAATCTGCTGAAGTTTTTAGCTCCTTTTTCTTTCGGAATGAGCGCCAGGAAGGAGGAATTAGTGCTTCCCCCCAATTTGTTACAGTTCTGGGCCTTCTTCACCATTCTGTACAAATCCTTCTCTATTATGTCCCAGCAAGAAATATAGAACCGGGCTGTGAACCCATCTGGCCCAGGTGCTTTATCAGGGTTCATATTGTCAAGGGATTTCTTGACTTCTCGAATGCTGATAGGCCTGTTGAGCTGCAGGTTGTCCTCTTCATTGACCAGTATAGGAATCTCTGAAAGTGGGTAGGAGTTCGGTTCCACCGGGTCCTTGTCTGGGGCGGAGTAAAGATTTTTGAAAAAGGAATGGGCTGCCTCCTTAATGCCTCTAAAGTCCTTTATCACTTGGCCTTGGGTCTGAATTTCAGTGATGGCATTGTAAATCTTTCTGGCTTGGGATTGCTTGTGAAAGAATGTGGTGTTTTTGTCTCCAGCTTGGAGCCAAAGCGATCTTGATTTGACTCTCCAGTAGTTTTCCTCTTCTCTGCAGGCTTTATGGTATTCCCTTTGGAGCTCAGCTTCCCGGAAAAGCATTGCAGGAGTGACAGGGGAATCTTCCAATAATAGCTGATGCCTTCCCAAGGCCTTCTGGATTCTCTTCCTTTCATCCATTGGGGATCCCAGCCCTTTGGCCCAATCTTTCAGGGCCCCTTTGAGCCTTCTAAGATTTTCTTCCCAAACAAAGAACGGGGAGCCTTGAACCGGTTCTTTCCAAGATTTAGAGACAAGGTCGAGGAAGCCTTCCTGGGTTACCCAATTAGGGCTGAACCAGAAGGGAATGGGGCCTAACTTTTCATCAGGGTGCAGCGATAGGGAGATCGGCTTATGGTCAGAAGTATAATGCGGGTGAATCTTAGAGGATGCCATCAGCCCTAGGGTTAGGAAGGAGGAGTGAAGGAGGAACCGGTCAAGGCGGGAAGCAATGTGACCAGGTCCCAATCTTTTATTTGACCACGTATACTTTCCTTTGGCAGGGGTGATGTCTTCAAGGTCCCATTCAAGCATTAGGTCTTCAACCCACTCTCTTGCAGGGTCCCGCACAATAGAACCCCCTTTTTTTTCCGCCAGAGCTAGGGTAACATTTAGGTCTCCAGCCAACACAAGATTTTCCGGCTTGTGGAGCGTCAGAAACATTTTTAAGGTGTCCCAACAATCTTTTTTTTCAGAATAAGAGACAGGAGCATAAATGTTAAAGAGACTTACATGATGGCCTGAGTCTTTATGAAGCAGCTTGGTGAATAGCCAGTGAATGGTTCCTTCTTCTTCAATAAGGTCGAGCTTTGCAGAGTCCCAGAAGGTTGCTAAGCCTCCCGAGGCTCCTCTTGCACTTATAGCCCTCGCCGGGCCTTTCTTCCAAAACGAGTTGCTTGCACGGAGGAGAGCATCTTCCTCCAGTTTCGTCTCCTAGATTAGTAGGACTTCGGGCTTCATTACTCTTACTAAATCCCTTATAGCTTCTTCTTTTTGAGGGCTGCCTAGTCCTCTGCAATTCCAGGAGACGTATTGCATTATTTACCTGGGGGAGGGTGATGACCCCCTTTCGGGGTCTTTCCCAGCCTCATTCCGGATCTGGTATTCATCATTTCAGGTATGGTGTGTTGAGAGCCTTGGACCACGTCCTTGTAGGACTGCTCTTCCCTTCGCTTCTTTTCTGACTTCCGTCCGCGTTTTGGTTGATCCGGGGATCCTGATTGACTGCTTACTTCAGTATCACCATCCTCAGAGGAGTCAACTCCTGTTTCCGAGGCTAGGCTGATATGATCTTTGGTTGGACTGGCGGCACCAGCTTGATGGGTTGGACCGATTGGGTCTTGTGATGCCCTGGCTTCATCAGCTTCTGGTATATCCCCAAGGTTTTGGGATACCGTAAGATCTTCCTGAGTAGAGGGCTTTGAGTTACCTTCCTTTGGGGGGCCTTGGGCCGTCTTTTCCTTGCTTCTGACTATGTTCGTGGGTTTTCCTTTTTTTACTTTCTGCCATCCTTCAGCATCTTCTTTCTCAGCAGTTAGCTTGGGACAGTATCTTTGGAAGTGGCCATGCTCCTGGCAGTTTCTGCACTTGAATGGCAGATGCTCATAATCCAGCTTCTGGTAATGGGTCCATGTTCCGACTTTTAGTTTTATTGCCTCCGGAAGGCCAGCTTCCAGGTCGACTTCGACACAGATTCTGGCACAGGTATATTGGCCCTTATTGTCAGCTTTGTCAATGAATCGTCCGATTCCGTTCCCTATTCTCTGCAAGGAATCGAAGTCCCAGCAGTGCACCGGGAGGTTAGGGAGCCTGACCCACACTGGCACTTCCTTGGGGAGATCGATCGAGGGATCAAAGTCTGGGGTCCATTTATTCAGGTATAAGCCCTACGTCCCCATGAAGTAGGGGCCGTTTCTAAAGATCAAGTCTCGATCTTCTTCGGAGATAAATTCAAATATGAAATACTCTCTCCCAACGGGGTAGCAAGTCACTCCATTTTTGAGATTGGGCCTCCAATTCCTCTGTATCCAGTCATCAGTTGTTTTAGTGGATGGCCATAGGCCCATGAACTGCCCTACGAGGCCTCGCTTTGCCAAAGCTAGAGCTATCTTCATTGGTTTTTCTTCAGGCAGGGCGATTTCTGGTATGTCTTCAAGCTTCTTGATGAATTTCGGGACCTCCGGAGGAGAGGATTTCTTGCCTCTGCCAAGGACAAGCCTGCTGAAGGCTTCCTCGTCTGATCTGGACGGGGGGGGGGGCGTCCTCCCCTCCCCCAGGTGCCGCCATCCTCCTCAGCTGCGGCTAGGGTTAGCAGGTCGTGGCTGCGTGCGTGCTTCTCAGCTGCGTCACACCAATTCTCTGAATTGTTAGTAGATAGATTCTGCAGAATTACTCGTACCACCCATATGTTATTATTATTTTGAACAAAATCATTAGCGACAAAGATGAAGAACTAATGCAGTTACGACATAAATTAGAAAGTCAAGAATCAGAGGTCGGCTAGTGTCGACAACAGATAAAAGTTCTTCAACAACAAAATGACGACTCTAAAAAGACACATAAGTCAGAGATCGTGAAGAGTAATAAAGCATTATCTAACAATGCTGAAGAAATTTTTAGACTAAGAAATCATAACAAGATACTAGTCACAAAAATTAAGAAGTTGAAAAATAGTCAGAAGATAGAACAATCTATAGACGACATTGAAGGGAAACTTCTAGACAAACAGGAAGAAAATAGTTGTATCAGAATTCATAATGAAGATCTTAAGGAACAACTTAAGACATCTGAAGATGACAGAAAATCGCAAGTCGAATTGATTATGAAGTTTCAAAATGATAATAGGCAGTTAGAAAACAAGTTGGAAAAGATACAGAACAAAAACTTAAATCCTCAAGAGACGAAAACACAACTTCGACCCACCAGCTACTCCCGCTGCCTGCTCACGCCACCACATCCTTCTTCCCCAGCTCCGTCCACGCCCTTCATCTGCTGCCCCACGCATTCTCCACCAGCTCCCGCCAACGCCTCTCTCGAATCCTCCTACCCTCGCCATCCATCTGCTCCTCCCGCCCTCGTCCCTCGTCCCTCGTCCACTGCAACCCCTTCCTCACTCTACGCCACGCCAGCTCCCCCATTCCACCGCTCCACATTCCCGTGCTGCCCCCTTCCATGCACCTGCAAATCCACCTCTCCTCCCTCCCGCACTGCCTCCGTCCACCTGCACGACCTCCCTTCCCAGCATCTCCAGCACTCCACCCCACTCCACTCTCCCTTCCACGTCGCCCTCCACTTCCTCCAACCACCGCCGCCACCACCAACTCCAACGCACATCCAGTCCTCTGCCCACACCCTCGCCTCCATTCTCACAACCCTAACAAATTTTCAAAAAAAATATTAAACATTATAATATTATTGTATTATTTAATTATTTTAATTTTTGAAAAAGATTATCTACTAAACTATATATATATATATATAGTTTATAAAAACTTTATTAATAATATTAATTAAATATTCATAGCATGTAATTATACAAATAAAAAATAATTTCAATTAATGATAATCATCATAGTGGAATAGCAATGGGGGACAGAGTAATTGGTAATGAGTAAATGAGATGAGAAGTTGTAAATGGAAGGTCACAAGTTCAAATCCCCGTGGGTACTAGCTTACAAAAGAAATCATCATGGTGGAATTAAATTAAGCTTTAAATGACATAATAACATTTTTAAATACTAGTTTACATTTCCATAGTTAATTAATTTTTACAATAAATGCATTGTACTTAATTACACCAATAGGTGTTTATATCTTAGAATTTGGGGTGGACAGCCATCTATGCTTTTCCTATATTGAAGGAGGATGGGACAAGTGTATTTTCCAGATTGATTTTATGGGCGTCGTTCAAAATTAGAAATAAACAACTATAAAAAAAAATAACTGGTAGCTAATGCATGGATAACTTGTAGCTCATGCATGGATAACATGTAGTGACAAACAACCCATTTAACTAAAGAAGGTAACATATAGCTAAAGCATAGACAACAAGTGATTACAACTAAGCATGGAGAACAAGTAACATATAACTTGTTCATGGGACTTAATTTGTGACCTATCGGTGTTCACACACCACAAGTTAAGTGGTTGTGCTCGTATATTGATTATATGGATAAATACAGTTGTAGTGGGTGTTACTTTTTTTTTGGTAACTAGAGGAATCGGCAACTGGGAAGGGGCTGGTACTCGCGTGACACGGAGTCCATGGATCCAATCCCATCCGCTACCACTATACCCCTAGGTGCTCCCACACAACCCGCAAGCATGGGGCACGGGTAAGCCGGGGTGATTTGAACTCCTGACCTCCATTTACAACATTTCCTTCATATCAAGCAAATCGTCGGTTGAGCTACACCCCTGCAGGCATGTTACTTGGGTCTACATAAGGTGTTTATAAAAGAAAATAATTAACCTCCCAGCTTGAGTTCACACTTTGGTCATGACATATTTACTCTTAGTGATCCAATTGTTAGTTCAAGTTCTCCATGAACCATGATGAATATCTCACCCTTATGAGTTTGGAGGATGGAGTGCTTGGTCACATTTAAAAAGAAAATAAATTTAATGGGTATATTTAGTTTATAATTTTTTAAATCATTTTTTTGTAAGCTCGGTCACGCATTATATTACTTAGAAATAAAAAAATACAGTCGAGGGTGGTTGGCCTATTGCTAAGGAAACTAGACCAGCCACAGAACCAAAGTTTAATCACAACTTTCCAAAGAGTTCAAAGTCTAAAATTTTACATAAGTCTCCAAACACAAAGCAGTGATCAGAGTATGTAAGGCTAAAAGTCATGTTAGCATACAACATGAAATAGCTATAAGGTCCATAATCATAACAAACAGGTCTTGTGAAACTAAGGATAAAACAGACGGTCATGAGAATTCTAGAGCTAAGTGTCATGAGAAATGATCACGGTGGGCACCTCTGGCTTTGTTGAAGTTGTATCGACTTGTCTTGTTGGAACTCATTTCTTGAAAACCATTCCATTGGTGCTTTGGCTAGCACATTAATCTTGGTACCTAGCTCAATTTGAACTTTGGCTATCAATTTGAGAATAACATCTATTCTGCTCTGAATTTCACCAAATTGATGCAAAATAGGCTTCTTTTATCTTTTTTATTTACTTATATAAATTATAATTTATTTATTAAATTTTTTACTTTAAAATATTTTATAATTATCTCATTCTTTTAAAGACACATACTCTCATTGTTTTGAATTATTTATCTTTTTTATTTACTTATATAAAATATAATTTATTTATTAAATTTTTTACTTTAAAATATTTTATAATTATCTCATTCTTTTAAAGACACATACTCTCATTATTTTGAATTATTGTATTTTTCAAGGGATATTATTCCGGTTGTTCTCACATGCTTTACTTATTTAATTTTGTTCTTCATGTCTACTAGGAAGTGAGTATAAAGACCGAGTGCTCCATATGGGATACATTAGGCAAAAAATTATCAACCTTTTTTCAATGTGACATGTCTTATCACTGTCTTATCACAAGTGTTAGCAAGAGTATGTTGGAAAGGTAGGTTAACTTTGTTGAGATGGTTGCTTAAGAATTGAGTAAATAAATTGATATTGTGTGTTATAAATGGAATAAAAATTTTAAAAATAAAGTTTATAATTAAATTTATTTTTTATTTGAGTAAAATTATATATAATTTTTTTTATTAATTTATATAGAATTATAATTTTTATCAAATTATTATTAAATTTAATATATATAAATATATATATATATAAACTCGCTCACATTGTCACAAATAAATAATAATATATTATTAATTGTATTCATAAAATCAATTTCCCCTTAAGTTTATAATATATTTAGAATTCACATTTCTAATAGTTATATATTTAGATGAATAATAATATATTATTAATTGTATCCATAAAATCAATTTCCCTTTAAGTTTATAATACGTTTAGAATCCACATTTAATATAGTTATATATTTGGATGAGATGCTCTATAGTATATGGAAACCACAATAAAAGATTTATTCATGTAATTGATTGATCAAGACAACTTCAAAATAAAGTTAGTATTTTTGCTAAAATTTAATGATCCCAATGTAATATACCTATTCTATTAGTAGATTAAGAAATTGTATTCCATAAAAATGGATGAGATCATTTATGCATAAATATGAAAAGACCAAATCGTTTAATTGTTTTTATTATCCAAATCAATTGATGATCATGAATCATTCTCTACATAAGTAGTTAATTCATTAAAGATTTAATATTTTTTCCATGGTCATGGCTAAAGGAGCATGTCATAGATAGCCACTTGATTTCGTGAACCTATATACACATTTATTCATGTACCCTTTAAGTTTATAATTGCACCAAGTGTAAATGAGGTGCTTACAATCCAATATGGGGGAGATCCTGTAACGGATGTCACATGTCACATGTAACGTTTTCAAAAGTAATAAAATGTAAAAAGTAATAGTATGGGGGAGATCCTGTAACGGATGGCACATGTCACATTTGTCACATTTATAGTATGGGGGAGATCCTGTAACGGATGTCACATGTCACATGTCACGTTTGTCACGTTACGTTACAACCCAGTATGGGGGAGATGTTGTAACGTTTGTCACATTTGTCACGTTTGTCACGTTACGTTACAACCCAGTATGGGGGAGATGTTGTAACGTTTGTCACATTTGTCACGTTATGTTTCCATGTTGGCTCATAACTTATAAAAAATCAAAAGTAATTAAAAATTTCATGTTCGCTCATAACTTATCAAAAATAAAATAATTAAAAAATTAAAAGAGAGGGATCCAATTTCTTGAGGGGTAATTTTTTTCTTAATGTGTAAATAATTTAAGATAAAACAAAAAAAATTACACCTCAAGAAATTAGATCCCTCTCGGTGCTTGATAGATCCAGGTTTGAAATGGATCTACGCTGGTACGTTTAGAATCCACATTTCTAATAGTTATATATTTAGATGAATAATAATATATTATTAATTGTATCCATAAAATTAATTTCCCTTTAAGTTTATAATACGTTTAGAATCCACATTTCTAATAGTTATATATTTGGATGAGATGCTCTATAGCATATAGAAACCACAATGAAAGATTTATTCATGTAATTAATTGATCAACAACTTCAAAATAGAGTTAGTATTTTTGCTGAAATTTAATGATCCCAATGTAATATACCTACTCCATTAGTAGATTAAGAAATTGGATTCCATAAAAATGGATGAGATAATTTATGCATAAATATGAAAAGACCAAATCGTTTAATTGTTTTTATTATCCAAATCAATTGATGATCATGAATTATTCTCTACATAAGTAGTTAATTCATTAAAGATCTAATAGTTGTTCCATGGTCATGGCTAAAGCAGCATGTCATTGGTATCCACTTGATTTCATGAACCTACATCCATATTTATTCCTTGTAGAAGATGTCCACAATTTAAGATTTAGAATACATTTTCAAATTACTCGAGGATATATTTTTGGGTGGTAGTTATGTTAAAGAGTTTAGGTGGCAAATAAATATATGTGGGCACAATTTTCTAAAAAGACCAATGTATATAACCATGTTGGACATGGGTAAGATCAACAAATGCGTTTCCCAATAAATGTGAAGCCATGGCAGCTTTTTAGACATCATTTAACATTTACGAATTGAATTTAGCATAGGTATATAGTATTTATGTGACATTAATGTGACATTTGGGTATTGAATATCTAATAGTTTTTCAATGTTAAATGTCATTGGTAGCCACTTGATTTCATGAATCTACATATACATTTATTCTTGGTAGAAGATGTCCATAATCTAAGATTTACAATACATTTTCAAATTACTTGAGGATATATTTTTGGGTGGTAGTCATGTTAAAGAATTTGGGTGGTAAAGAAATATATGTGGTCACAATTTTCTAAAGAGACCAATGTATATAATCGTGTTGGACATGTGTAAGATAATGGGAAGCCATGGCATATTTTTAGACAACATTTAACATTTAAGAATTGCAGTTAGCATAGGTATCTAGTATTTATGTAAGATTAGGATGGGGATTTTTAAAATATGTGTAAATGTTTGCTTCAAATCATTTAAATAAAAGAAACAATAAGATTAATAATAGGGTTAATGGAGATAGTATTCTAGAATATAAGATAATATATTGAAGAAAAAAAAATTATAACATGTTATTCAATGAATTAGAGTAGAGTAAAATAATTTATATTGTTTAGATTTTTTTAAAAAAATCTGATTTGAATATTTTAATAATTAAATTAATATAGAAAACTTTAAATATGTGAAATTGTAAATTATATATATATGTGTGTACTTTTTTCAATGTATTGGTAGACATTAACTTTCTTTGACATGAACCCTGGTAATGTTTAACTTAAAAAGCATAGAACTACAAAGGGAAAAGCTTAATATTTTCTATCTTAAACCCTAAGAACAAATAAAACATATAGGAGTCTAATGCCCACTTTCGAGGTTTGGATACATAAGCATGATTAGTGATATCAAACTTTAAGGGTAAAATAAATTCAAAGAAGCAATTTTATTGGTAAGAAATTTAAAGTATATTGGTTAGTGTTTAAAGTTATAAATTAATTTTATTTATTTAGAAATTAATTGGATTTTTATTTATCTATGTTCAAAACACAAATTTAAGATAATAGTCGAAAAATTAATAGTGATCCATTTATAAGTGATATTGAAAGTATATATATGATATTTAGATCTAATTCTTTTTTCAAGAAGAAAAAAAGTAACTTGTTATTGCAGCTCAGAATCAAAGTTACATAGCAAATATGTTTCCAACACAATCTATATATATGTTGATATGATAGCAACTTAGAGAGTCATAAAGTAGCGCATCATAAACCAAATGCCCCTCTAGGAGAATTACATATGTCCAGCTAGTTACATAAGACATGTCTACTAGTAGTCAGCCTAGATACCACATAGCCATGCTAGACAGAGCACCCCAGAAAACAGTGTCAAAAACATGGGCCCATCCTTTGAGAATACAAAAGTTTGACCCACCTCAAGACCAAAACAAACACCAACATAAGCTAAAAAAATATAAGGATCATTTCTCAACCGGAACGAAATCTCTGAGTTCCTCAAAAAACAACATTCCCTCCTCCTCGCCAACAGCTCGCTTTGAGAGGCTATATGCTAGAATGTTGTGCTCCCTATGAATATGCGAGACCAAGAGGGAATTAAAGGAGGGAATAAGGCTAAGGATACGCTCACACCAGTGCTTCAAAATGACAACGTTCAGATTTGATCGGTTGTTTACCCATTCCACCACCACCATGGAATCACCACAAACATGCAAAGCACTGAATCCTTTCTTGCGTGTGAACCACAGCAAGGAAAACAACATCAATAACTCTGCCCAGGTGTTCATACTCGGACCACATCCCATATGCAACAGAAAACAGTGATGCTCTGAGATCCTTAGAACCATGCCACATCCACCCCTATTGGAACTTGATGCTCCATCGAAGAATCCAAGCGATCGATCTTCAGGAAAAACAGGACAAGGATGAGTCCTTACCTTCTTGCCAATCGGAGGCTTGTGAAATTCTCGGAACAGATTTACAATTTTTACACAGGAAACTTGCTGATTTGCACGAACTCCTTCAAAGATCAACAAGTTTATGGTGTTCCATATGCCCGAGCAATGAAAAGCTAGAAGCTCTTTCTGAGCTGGATATTTATTTACCCAGTCCAGAATAACCTCACCCAGATCTGTCTGCTTCCACTTATAGCCAATGCGAAACGTTGAGCGGATTTCGTGCCAGACAGCCTTCGAGAAAGGGCAGGAGAGGAATATGTGTTTTGCATATTCCTCTTTTTTCATACACGGGTGATAGCAATTGGGACCTTCATAACCTCTAGTGACCAAAATGTCCCAAGTTAAAATATTATTATGAAAACATAATCACATGAAACACTTTATTCTCAAGGGGAGATGCCATGACTAGGGTAGTTTATGCCACCAAACTCGCTGACACTTTGGAGAGATGCAATGAAATCATATGCCAGCTTTGCATTGATATGTCTAGATGATTTATTAAAATCCCAGACCATATTATCTTCTTTATCGGACAGACGTATCCCCAAATGGTATAGCCCCGCCACAAATGATCTAGTTCTTATCAATGAAAATGTTGGAGGCAAACATAGTCAATTATTGACTTATAATGTTGTGGCTGGAAAGTTAGAAGATATAAAGAAAATGATCTAAATGGAAAGATGAAGAGATTATAAACATTTTTTAAATTGCCAAAAGTATGTGTATATATATAAAGTGAAAAAGATTAGGTTTAAGATTTGTTTTCAGGTTTAAGATTTATTTTCCAAATTTAAATTCCCAAGTAGTTATAGATAATAAGAGATTGAGAGATTGTAAACATTTTTTAAATTGCCAAAAGTATATATATATATATATATATATATATATAGACATATATATTAATATATATATATATTATAGGTTTAAGATTTGTTTTCAAGTTCAAGTGAGATTTGTGATATAATAAATATGAAAGCAGACTTTAATAGTTATCATTTTTAATTTATATATATTAATGCTATTTTAAATAATTATTTTTCTCTATTTAGTGACTAAGTACAACGTCAACATGTTTCTTACTTAAAGAAATAAATTACATATTCAATACATTACAATACAATTTTATTAAGCAAAAAATTAATAATATTAAATTCATTTAGATGGCCAAATGGCTAGCATATCTGAGGATCGGGGATGATATGGGGCAGTAAGGTTGGGATAGTGAGGGAGGAGATGGGTGATTTTGGAGGGATGATATGGAGCAGTAGGGTTGGGATAGTGAGGGAGGAGATGGGTGATTTTGGGAACCACTCCTCTCCCCTGTCAAAAAAAAATCATCGATGGTTTTTGTCATGGTTTTTATTTTTTAATGTTTTAATTTTTTTAAATTGTTTTTAATATATATTTCTAATTAAAAAAAAATGTTTTCTTAGTTTTGGATTTTATAGATTGCTTTTTGGTTATGTTTTCTAAATGAATCGTTCCAACTTGTTTCTTATATCTTTGATCTAAAATAGATCAATATATAATTTGTCATTTATTTTGGTATTTTTTTGGTAGAAAGATTAAATGAATTGGCTTGCAGTGCCCATTTTAGGGGCAAGTCTCACTTTGTAGATTTGGGGTCCAAAACCTTTTGTGGCCTATTTGAGGGCTTAAACGATGTTTTTAGGAGTTAAAATTTCATCACTTGTGCCCTACCCCTTGACGTTATTCTACACTCTAAGACCTTTCCAACAATCCAAGAATCGCCTCAAACATAGTCTGTGTGAGGAAGTTATGCCTCTCGCAATTTGATCTATCCAATTGACCACCATGGTACCGAGTGGATTCCACATCAGCTCTTATTTCTCACACATGTAGAGCTAGTCACGTGTGGGATTTCAAGAACATTCTAGAAGGTCCAAAACCCTAACCTTAATTAGGAATTGAAGCATGTAAAAGCCCTAAAATTAACCCTAGACAATTATCAAGACATGTTGAATATTGGGTCATTAGGAGAAGAAGGGGTTTCATTCTTATAATGTTAATGTATTGTTTCGTAGTTGACCAACAGCATGGGAGTGGATATTAGAGCAAAAGAGAGGAAGTAGGAAATCCTATAGTAGTCATTCTGGCAGTAGGGTCATAGGTAACTCCATAGAGAGTAACACTTTCTTTGTATTTGCATTCTATATAAAAGAGCAAAGTATAGTCCTCATTTCTGACTAGGTTTTTCCCCATAGTGGATTTTCCCAGGGTAAATCTTGTGTTGATTGTGTGGATTGTGTATTTCTTTATTCTAGTTATTTTTCTTTCAATTCCAGTTTATTTAGCATTCAATGGAAATAAGCTAATAAAAATAACTAAGTTGTAAGATCTATTGTGAAAAACTCTTCTAGTGAAATATTCACGACAATTTACAAATCAATCTCTAAGAGTATTTTCATCCCATAACATTAGTGGATGGTGAGACACTCTACCGAAGTAGGGCTGGAAGTTTAAGATCAAATCATGATCTTCCTTCCCATGGAACAAGGAAATAAAAAAACCTCTTCCTAAAACAAATGAATATACATGTCCTTGGAGCTTGGAAGCCCCTTGTTCTAATATACATGTTTCTAGAGTTCTTGGATTGGGCCATAGGCTTGTAAACTTTCCCACTAGTTCTAGGACATGCTTAAAGAATATTTTTTTCCTAGACACTGGAGTAAGAAGATCAATATTCTAAGGAACAACATTCAACTTTTTAACAAATCAGTTTTCCAATAAGTGAGTTCCTTTGATTGGCTTCAAGACTCTAACTAACGATCTGAATGCCTTGATCAGAACATTTGATTCATCTATCATTCCCACATACCACAACAGAAAGATACAAAAAGACCCACAAAAGATAGTCCATGCTTGATAAGCCAAAAATCTGAGAGAACAAGTACACAAACAAGCTCCAACGAAGTCATCCAACAAAGTCATGTACAAACAAGCAAAATCATGCACAAACAAGACAATAGTTAAAGTAAAGCCCCAAGTGCCGATGAGGTCGTAGCACAACTCCATTTTGTTTTTGGATGAAGTTATAACTTGAAAACAATGACTACATTCGAATTTGGTTCTAGTAGTACAAATCTAATTATTTGTTTAAAGCAAAGCAAATTCCATCGAATTTTAAATGTGATACCTGTTTGGAAGTGGTGACATTACGTCTTCCAACTACTACCAAAGTATGCATAATAGTCAACTTGAATTTGGAAAAAAAAGTTATATTATATTTTGTTTTTGTAAAAAGTCAACATTCAAAACCTTAAACCAGACACGTTTTCAGAGTGTAAGACGATCCACTACCAAATTTCAACGTACAACACATCACTTTTCCAAGAAAACAAATTTTAATTTTATTAATGTTTTGACATGCACTTTTTAATGTTATTATATTATTATCCAATTCGATATATATTTATATTATTACCTTTACCCAAACATATCTTATATGAATTTTATTTCCATTTGTATTTTTAATGTTGATTTCAGATTTTGAAAGTTTCAATTCTTTTAAATCTAATCGATGGTCAAAATTTTCAACTTGTAACTCCATCATGATTTATTTTACTTGATAACCAAATTTTTTCACAAATCCATCATTTATGGACAGTTGCCCATCAAATTTTAAAACAGTTTTGAAGGAAAATAAGTTGCTAAAAGCACCAACTTGTCATTTATTATATTTCCTAAGACAATTCACATGTTCTTGCACATTGCTTTCATGGCATCACGACCATTCCATTGCTAACATGAGATTCTAACAAACTCTCTTGTGGTGGCAGAACTGGGAGTCTTACTTGAATTCCGTAACTAAAAGCATTTTCAAAAAGTTGTCATGTTGAGGAATCGGAGATCTAGCACATATCCATAGCCATCGACAACTCAGATTCTCTTGCACATTGCTTTCATGGCATCACGTGTATTCTGTTTCATCAACATGAAGACTTAACTAAATGACAAACTCTTTCAAAACAGTATAGGGCCATTCTTATACTGCATTAGAATTTCAGAATTTCTACAGCACTGCATAAGTAACACTGCCATATTTTAATGAATATTTACCTTGTCTGTATTTGGGCATTTGAACATATCTGTACAGCCCTGGGCCTCTATCATATTTTTGGTAAATGATGTATTCAGATCTGCAAACATACTTTCCAAAGGCAATGATCCTTGGTAGGGAAAAGACCTATACAAGTCCATTGTATCCAGATCTGCAATTATGCAAGTGCACATACTTTCCAAATGCAGTGATCCTTGGTGGAGAAAAACCCATACAAGTCCAATGTCTTTAACTAGTATATTTCAGGCTAAGTGATAAAAGGTGATAACAAACAACGATAAGTTCCAAACAAACTTCCCACCTGGCAACTTTAGGCCACTGTCACTGTTAACAGCCATAATGAATTAGAGCAATCTTTCTTTGGTCAGAGTGGGGTCAATCTCCCGGGATGTATCACAATGGGGATTCCTAATGAGAGCAGGCACAAACACCTGACCAATTAAAATTAACTCCCACCAATTTACCATCAAACCACAGCCCAACCAAGAAAAGAAATGTTGACCATGCACTTTTGACATCAGATTGTGCACAGGAAGAGACTCGATGATTCATTCAATATCCACAGCTGGCTGCTGCTCAATGTCATCTCCTGGGATACTTTTGAAATACCACACATTCCTCATGTTCCACATAACAAATAATATATTTACCCTTTCACACTATCACCCTCACCTTGTTGATTTGAAAGCTTAACAGTGAAAAGGCGGTCGAGCTTGATCAGAACTTCCACAATCCTCGTGCTACACAATAAATAATCTTTTTGACTTTGCACACCATATCCCCTTCACAGTGTAGGCTTAAAAGTTTAAAAGGCAGTCAAGCTTAATCCTGTCAAAATTTCGTGTGATACATAACAAATAACCTTTTACTTTTCATGCCATATGCCCTTCATATCGTAGACTCAAAAGCTGAAAAGTAGTCCAGCTGGATCCAAAAGAAGCTTTTCATACTTTTATGGAAATAGTTTGGAAGATTCCAAGGCCCGCAGAAATTCTCTCCTTTTCCACAGACATGATAGCTATCCAAGCCGTTCCACAACTTGAAACAGTGCCATCAATTTAGATTGCTAAGTCTGTAGGTAGGGTTTTCTTAATAGGCAAAAACTTTTTCAACATGTGAGATCTATATACTGGGGTTGTCTTAATAGGCAAAAACTTTTTCAATATGCGGGGATCTATAAACGAATTTTTTAATTTTTTTATGGAATTAGCTTGGAAGATTCTTCAGAAGCCAGCTGAAAATCTCATTTTTTACAGCCATGATAGCTATCTAATATGCTTCCACAGCTCTAACCAATGACATGAAGAGTAAGCATTTTTTAAAGACATAAAGGTTAGACATTTTTTGGTCAATGGGGAGATATGAAACCTAACTTTTTTCAATCTGTGAAGAGCTAAGCTCTGAACTTCACTATGAACTTCTACTTTTTTCGATCTGTGGGGAGCTATGAATTTATATGCACTCCAACTTTTTTCAATCTCTGGAGAGCTGTGGACTTAAAATTCAAATTAAAATGTCAGATTTCAATATATGGGGAGTTATGAATTTCTATGAACTCCATTTTTTTTCAATCTGTGGGGAGCTCTGAACTCTAATTAAAACAGTGAATCCACTTTAATAATCTGTGGGTAGCTATGAACTTTAGCTCAAATTTTTTCAATCTGTGAGGAGCTTTCAACTCTTTTCAATCTGTTGGGAACTATGAACTTCAACAATCTGTGAGGAGCTTTCAATTTTTTCAATCTGTGGGGAGCTATGAACTTCAACTTGACTTTTTTCAATCTTTGAGGAGCTATGAATTTTAATGTCAACTTCAACTTTTTTCAATCTGTAAGGAGCTATGAACTTCAACTCAACTTTTTTCAATCAGTAAGGAGCTATGAACTTCTATGAATTTTAATATAAACTTCAACTTTTTTCAATCTGTGAGGAGTTATTAACTTCAACTCCAAATTAAAACAGTGAATATTAACATGAAAAACAGCGAATACATGAGGTTGGACTCTAAGAAGTTTGAACTTTGCACCTCCACTTTAAAAGATGAAAGACTTAACCAATCAACCATGAGATGGGATCCCAGATTTTGTGAGTGAGCTTCAAGATAACACATTCTTAGAATTAATTATTCCACGCTTCCATAGTTGTAAATAACCCTTACAAGCACCCTGCCTTGATATAGTCTTTAGACATTGTCTAGAAGTAATGAGCCTCACTATCCACATTGCTTTTAAAAAATTCACCGATTCAAAATTTGGTGAGTATTCAATGTTTCATCCAAAGAAAAAACTTAAAAGGAATGTTTAACCCAAGCCACAACAGACGATCACATCTTTAACATTTTATTTTCACTGTAAGTGAACTCAGAACTAGAATTATATAAAAGAAAAGTTTTTCAAGTCCTGATTCTTGAAACGGTTTAAAATGTTATGTATAACTGCGTAGTTGCCAGAGCTTTTAGGTATATACAGCTGCCGAATATGGTATTCTCGTTGCTGCCCCTCGTCGTTGGAAAAGGGTTCTATTTGGAGACAAACTAATGATCCAACTAAAGGCAGGTGTGTGTAGTACATTTCAGATTGATAGGCATCTATCTCATGGAAACAACAAATATTGGATAAATTTTAACGAGGCTTTTTGTCCATACCACTTGGGAGATATTTAAACTTTTAAATTGGAGCCGGTTATGCAGATGTCAGTCCGGACTGAAATTTTTAGGACATGTAGATAATCTTTAAAATTGGAACAGAAATAGCCATGCCAGCTTTTTCCTTGCTTATAAAACAAGGGGCAACCTCTGTGGCCACTGCCCTTTTGACTTAATGATTTATCATTATTTTGTCTAACAGCTTGCTGACTTCATGATCTATCATTTTTGTCTAACTCCTTGATAACAGCAAGGAAGCAATCCCATGCCCCAATTCTAGATGGAATCTGCCAACACAGACATCGGTAAAGAATTGGGCCATTTTTGGCTTGATGATGGGCACTCTTGCAAAGCACATGCTATTTTTCTGTCATTTTTTTCAGTTTAGTGTCAGGCTGCTGCCAGAAAATCCTTGGGGTGAAAGTATTTTATCTAAGTGAATTTACAATGAGGCATTGAAGTGGTTTAATTTATGCACTGTTAGCTATACCACAATGAGTAGTTGCATTGATAAGTATTCCATGGGAGATGTCCTCTGCATTTTCCTGTATCCCTGATCCCTCCTCCATCCCAAGGAGGGGGAACGTCTGAAAATGTCTCAAGACATCACTGGGATGTATAAGATGACAGTTTAACATCCCCGAGATGTTCCACCGTCTTCAAAGGACATCCCAGGGCATCTCCTGGTGCTTGGATTCATCCTTTGACAGGGATGGGTAGCGCTGCTAAAAGTTTTAACATTAAAGAACCAGTTTGAGGGTTTTTGTATAACACCACTTTTTATCCAATTTGCCTTTCTTCTGTGTCCTGGAAAATAACAATTGCCCATAACATTTCAATGAAATTGTTTTCAATTTGCGAAAACTGTCAAGGAAAAAAGTCCAGAACTTCAATCATTCCATAGAAATCAATTTCCGAGAGACTGCTATACATTTAAATCAATTTACTGAAGAGGCTTCCAAACTAGTACATTTTGCAGATCAATTCAAACTGAGGCATATCAAGCTGCCTCACATTTTGCAGAACAAATAAAATATTAGAGGTTTTTGTTATTTTTTGGGTACCATATCTTGAAATTTAGGGGAGCTCTCCAGCCGTTCCAAATCTTCCCAATCCTCAAACCTCAGCAAAACATAGAAATAATAAAATGGGTATCCAGTTCAATAACTATAGCTAGTGGGCAAACATCCTGTTTGAAAAATGCAGAAAGATCCCCATATCCAAACCTCGGCAAAACATAGATATTAACAAGATGGGCATCCAGTTCAATAATTTCAGTTATTGGACACAAATTCTGTTAAAAATATGCAGAACCAGATGGGACAAGTATATTGACTCCCAATAAAATCAAAGTTCAAGCCTCACATTTTACAGATCACTTAAAATATTAAAAGTTCTTATTTTTATTTTTTCGTTACCATCCCTTGAAATTGAGGGGCTCTCCAGCCATTCCAAAACTCCCCAATCCCTAACCTCAGCGAAACATGGAAATAACAAAATAACTGTAGTTATTGAACAAACATCCTGTTGGAAAAATGCAGAAAGATCCCCATACCCAAACCGTGGAAACACATAGAAATTGACAAGATCGGTATCCAGTTCAATAGTTTCAGCTATTGGACTCAAATTATTTTAGAAATATGCAGACCCAGATGGAACAAACACATTAACCCCAACAAAATCAATGTCCAAGCACTTGGCAACAGCAATCTTATAGGACTTTGGAAAAATTATACATGAACTCAACCATGAATAATGGCAGGTGCTGGAAATCAAGGACACTGAAGAACACTTTTAATCAAACTAATTTCAGGCATCACCACAGAAACAAGTCCAGATATACCCAAAACACAGAAGCTCAGCTTCTACTAACTATACATGCAGGAATTAAAATTTTTGCTACAACCTAACCCTGTTGAAATACATGAAATAGGTGTTCTGCTTCCTTTTTACTCCTAAAATAAGAGTTCAGTCAAGCTTGTACATTATTCCTAAAAATGTAAAATTTCTTGCTGTACCATCAGAACATACAAAAGCTAGGACAACAATCTCATTGTTTAGATAAAGCCTCCCAAAAACCATTGTGTGGAGAAACTTGAAATCCAACCAAAAAAGCCCAAAAATAAAAAGAGCAAATTTAGAGGGGGAATTCCCATTCTCAGTTTAAAATAAACTGTCGTTACTCTCACTGCCTTTGGATGTGAAGTTACCAGCCAACTACAGTATACAGGCCTCTGATTAATTGTTACACTTTCTAAGGCCCGTGATCAAATGATAAATTTCAGTAACACGAAATTATCTGATAGAACTATAAATAATACTAGTAACATCCAAATCAGACCAATGACCACTGATTTCACCAAAAAGAAGCATATCAAATATTATAATTTCTTTTTCTCAAAGAATAAATTACAGTGCAGATCTGCATATCCATATGCAAAACACTGAATCCGTATACAGTAATTATGCTAACAGTTTAGAGGTCCTCTGTTTAAATATTACATTTATTAAAGCTCGTGAACAAATGATAGATTTCATCAACACAAATTTCCCTTGCTAGAACTAAAGTTAAAACCAGTAACCATCTAAATCAGACAAATGACTAGATTTCGCCAAAAAGAAGCATATCAAATATTATAACTTCTTTTTCTCAAAGAATACATTACAGTGTACTTATCTGCAAATCCAAATTAAAAACAGGGAACCTATATTGGACAAAAAGAATCAGTTCTGCACAATTATCTCAATGTTAGAAATGGCATTTTACAAGGCTTAATGCTCGGTGCAAAGAAGAGAAAATTTGATCTCAGCTTGCAACCCCTTAGTGGCCTCACCTCCATCAGACTTAAATTATCTTTGTCCTCAGCATTTTACAGCGGAAAAACCTGCTTCAACTTCCCAGAGGGTCTCTTACATGTTTACACAGCAGTCCAGCCATGGATAGCAATATTTTAGCGATAATCCATGGGCAATAAGTGATGGCCTCAAATGCGGATTTTCAGATCCCACCCAACGATTGGGTCTTCAGGGGGCATTCTACAAACCGGGCCACCATTGAAATTGATACCTCAGGGATTTGATATCTCTCCACACTGCATAATCCACACAAAAACATAACACTAAGATCAATACTTCAAAGAATTCGATATCTTAACATCTAGTCTTTCACAGCTAATAAAATTGCCCATAGTTCTTCAGAGTGAGACAGCATCCAATTATCCTTCCCTCGTGATGGGATATCAAACGTTGGAAACTCGAAAAATTGAAGCAGTCTGACTCCGAAAGGCTATGGACAATTTAACATCTTCCAACAAAACAGCATTATTAACAAGAAAACATAACACAGATAGACACTTGAAGGAATTAGATATCTTATCATTGAGTCTTACACGGCTAATATAATTGCCCATAGTTCTTTGAAGTGTGAGACTGCATCCAATTATCCTTTCCTGACGATGGGTTTCACCCAAACATTGGAGACTCATAAATTTGAAGCATTCTCACTCCAAAAGACTATGGACAATTTGATATTTCTCCACACTGCATAATTCACATGAAAACATAACACTGAGACTGATACTTCAAGGAATTCGATATCTTATCATTTAGTCTTTCACAGTTAACAACATTGCCAATAGTTCTTTGTATTGAGACTGCATCAAATAATCCTTCCCTGATGATGGGTTACCCAAACGTTAGAAACTCAAAAATTTGAACCAGTCTCACTCCAAAAGACCATTGACAATTCGATATCTTTCAGCACAACGGCACCATTAACATGAAAATATAACACTAAGTTTGATACTTCTAGGAATTTGATATCTTATCATTTAGGTTTTCGCAGTTAATAACATTGCCCATTGTTCTATGAAGTGAGACTACATCCAATTATCCTTCCCTGAAGATGGGTTCCACCCAAACACTGGAAACTCAAAAAATTGAAGCAGTCTCAATCCAAAAGACTATGGACAATTTCATATCTCTCAGCACAACAGCATCATTAACATGAAAAGATTGATACTTCAAGGAATTTCCAGTTAATGAAATTATCCATTCCCATCGTTCTTTGAAGTGAGGCTGGGCCAAATTTTTCATCCGAAATGTAGGGTAACCAAAAATTTGAAGCGGTTTCGCTCAAAACAACAACTCTGGACAATTTGATC
This sequence comes from Larix kaempferi, assembly GCA_027924585.1. Lineage (NCBI taxonomy): Eukaryota > Viridiplantae > Streptophyta > Pinopsida > Pinales > Pinaceae > Larix > Larix kaempferi. Next base: position 1,724,776 of record BSBM01000386.1, on the reverse strand, counting down.
TCTCAGCACAGCATAGCATAATTAACATGAAAACGTGACATTGAGAATGATGCCTCTAGTAATCTGATATTTTGAGCAGAAATTTAAGGCATAATATCGAGATTGAAAAAAAATATTGACATTGAGAATGGTACCTCGAGATATTTGATGTGTCTAGGTTATTAAAATTACATTCGGCGATCTCTGTCTGGGAAGGAAAAATCCCCCGTAGAAGGCTCTCGCCACCTAGGGCTAAGCGCAGGGAACCTTCCAGCAGGAGATAAAGGGGGAAACGTGAGGCCGGGAGAAGGAGGAAAGAGCGGCGCTCCGCCGGGGAAGCCGAACTGTCCCGACGGAGACTGTGAAAAGAAATTCATCGAACCGGGCGATGGAATCGGCATGTAGGACCCCGGCGAGGGCAGCATGAAGGAACCGGGAGACGGAAGTGGGGTAAAGGAACCGGGCGAAGGAAGCGGCGGGAAGGAGCCAGGCGAGGGTAGCGGCGAGGGAAGAAGGAACTGCGCGGTTGGGGAAGGGAGAAGGGGCGCCTGGCGCGGAGACGGGTAGTGCAGGGGTGGGCGCTGTGAACCGCCGGGCGATCCGGCGACAGGTGGCGGGCGAAAAGACAAGGGATTGGGCGTGGGCTGTTGAAGATATCGCATGTAAAGGGTAACGGGGGACTCGATGGCGCCGTTGGCCCAGACGGCGTCGCCCGGTGTCAGCGGCGGCAGGGGAGAAAAGTAGGGCGAGTTCATGAGCGCTGCTCCCCCTCCTCCTGCTGCTGCTCCGACTCTGTGGAACGGCGCCGGGTTGAGGGCATCCAAGGGCGGAGGGCGGATTTTCTGCAGGCGGGAATTGGGAGGCTTGGGGGGGGCAGCGGACGGAGGCGGTGGTGGAGGCGGAGGCGGAGGTTGATAGGGCTCCGGCAGCGGCGAGCCGGTGAGCCGCTGCACGACGTCGCGGAAGTCTTTCTTGTTGATGTTGTAGACGGGCGGAGGCGGCGGCTGCTTGTTCGCCTGCTGTTGCTGCTGAATACCGCCGCTGCTGCTCCGCTTGATGGGTTTTCCGATCTTGCTGCTCTGCCGGTTGATACCGAGATTGTGAGAATTTTTGCCATTGTTGTTATTGTTGGGCCTTCCGCCGCCGCTGCTGCTGCCGCCGGTTCCGTCCATTTTGTGTCACTCGTTCACTGCCATTCGAAGGTGTTGTAGGTGTGCACAACGAAGCTTAAATAGCTACTGCTGCTCATGGATTCTGTTGCCTTTGCACGACGGGGGTTAAGAAGCTACTGCTTTTCATGGCTTCTGTTGGGTAGATTCTTGTGTCCTGTGGGGGGACTCTGGGAGGCGGCTCGGCTCCCGAGAGTTGACTTCGGTGTATGAACTGTGATGAGGTGGGGGTGTGGAGGCTGAATGGTCACAGGTTTATTATTAGTTTAAATTGGTTTTCCAAGTTTAAATACAGGAGAAACTGTCCTTATTTGGCGGAGACACTTAATATGGAGGAAGCTTGGATCCGTTATGTCCACACTTGGTTTGTGTAAGAATTAAGGATCACACACCAATCACCCTTAGTTGTCCGAGAGATGAACTTCCCTTTCTATGTTTGAATTTCGTGGCATAATATGTTAGAATTTTCAAAGATTTGGATTCAACTTCAAGTAATCATTTCATCATGTTACAAGGTCATTTTTTCAAGTTGGATATGTGTTATATTTTTTTTTTTTGGGTACAGCGTGAGTGGGCTTAACGGGTTAAGAACATGTGTTCTTTCCTAGGAGGTCACCTCTGTAGAATTTAGCAGTTAAATCACTTCGCAGAGGGGGGCCATTGTCCCACAAACAAGGGTGTCTTGTTTGGCGGTGACCTTAAAATTATTATTATTATTATTATTTGTGGATGATTTTGGACCCATGGTTTTATATCCAATGTATTATATTTTAAGATAGTAGATTAAGGTTGAATAATGTTATAAAATTCCTAAATATTATTTTGTTAATATAATGAGAAAGAGGTACTACTAAGTTTGTTGGTTTCTTCCATCAAGGTTTTCTAGGGAAAATATCTTGGTTTTCCACTTAAGGGTTTCTAGAGTAAATCTCTTATGCACTTCGTATGTAATATTCTTCTTTTGTTTTCTCTTAAGAGTGTGTTAGCATTGTTTTTCTTGAATCGGTTTATTAATGACTATTTTTCTACGTGTGTTTAGCACCTTTGTTGGATTTCGACATAATAAATGTATTGTGTTTTGATTGATCCAACACGAATGCACTCTTTTGAGGACACAAATTGGTTCATCAACGCCTAAACCCCATACACATTTGGGAATTGTGAGCAAAGCACATTTCTAAGGTGGCATGGTGATTGATTGTGAGATTTTAGTGAAAAATATCCCCAAAAAATGGTGCATATTGAAAAAATTATATCCTACATTATGCTTCTTATGGATTTTTTTACATCTAAGTTGGCCTCAAGCATTACACTCTTGATAGTGGTCATGATGAGTACATTGTCAAACACCTTGCTATGGTTGTTTGGTTAAGGATTCATATCCAAGTGTAAAAGGTTATGAGTTATTAGTTTCAATCTCAATGTTGCTCCATGCATTGTTTGTCCACCAACTTTGGTATCATTAATCTCTCTGACTTGACATTTTTTCCTATGCAATGTAGCTTGTTTGACCGATCTATCATTTATGCCATGTTTGTTTATCCCCCTTCCATGGTCCCTCCTATCAACACATTGTGTTGATCTTCCAGTTTCCATCAATGACATCCAACCCATTTGTCCAACTATTGTTTGTGTCCCTTGTGGCTAAGGCTATTGGTCATCATCCTATCTCACATACCTCATCAACCTTGTCCTTCTCGTGCAACTCAACTACACAACTATTAGATTGACCATCTCCATTTGGCATGCCATGTGACCCTATTTCTCCAATAGCATCCTCCTTACTTTGGTACGAACATCTTAATCATGGTCAGTGTCATGTAGTACTAACATGAATCGGTACCTTGTCAAACACCCTAGTCTAGTGTTTTTGTTAAAGGCATGTATCCACAAGTATAAGGTCCTGAGTTAGGAGTACTTCTTAGGCTCAATATTAATGTTTTTCCATACATTGCCTCTCCATTAACTTTGGTATCTTTTGTCTCCTTGATTCACGCAATAATGACCTTTTTGTCTATTTGTTATCTAAAATGCATCTTTTTCAAGCACTTTTGTTAGAATTTGGAAAACTAAATATGATGTGTTATGATTGTCCCAACAGAAAATGTGCCCTTTGAGGTCACAAAGAAATTTGGAGATGCCCAAAACCCTCTTGCAATGGGGTACTATGAGCATATCACATTTAGGGAGTGGAACATAAACCAACCACTAAATTTTCATGGAAAATGAACCACAAAATGGTTTAAATTTGGATAAACTTTATCCTGCAATGTGACTCTTATGGGTTTGTTTACAACTAGGTTCATCATAAGTATTGTAGTCCAAATTGATCTTAGTGTGTACCTTATCGAAAACCCTAATCTAGGATTTTGGTTAAGGAGATGTTTTTGCAAGTAAAGGTTTATGAGCTATGAGTTTTTGGTCTTAGTATCAATGTTTAATCGTCCATTGTTTCTCCACCAACTTTGATATCTCTACTTTGTCTAGCTTGCCACTTTATCAGCTTTACTTTGCATATGCAATATAGCTTAATCAATTAATTTATGCTTTGCACCATGCCTCTTTTCCCCCCGCTTATCCATCTAGGTTACCTAATCCTTCCTATTGGTATTGTGTGTTGATCTTATATTATCCATCAACATCACCTTGTCCACTTGTCTAATTGTTGCTTTTGCCCTTTGTGGTTTGAGTTACTTGTCCTCATCCTATCTCACATATCCGAACCACCTTATCCTTCCTACAGCTCATCTTCTAAAAACCAACCATCTCCATTTGGCGTGTCTTGTGAATTTGGTTCTTTGATAGTGTCCTCTCTTACTCTAGTATTGACATTGTCATATGTTTTGTTGCCATGTAGTACAACCAGCGCAGATTCATCTTAAACCCAGATTTATCAAGAACCAAGAGGATCAAATTTCTTGAAGTGTAAATTTTTTATTTCAGTTTTTTTTTAGATAAAAAAAGTACACCCAAGAGATTTGATCCCTTTCCATGCTTGATAAATTTGAGTATAAGATGGATCTATGTTGGTTTATTATAATTATTGTATGTTTTTAAACCAATATGTAAGCATTACCCACGTACGTGACAGCATCTCTATCATATTGGGTTGTAGAACACCCCGCTACTCTTGGTGCAAATATCATTTTCAATTTGATGCCATGTCTCGCGGGTCATCTTTAGCTTGTGGGTGTCATCTCTGTGATGTTACCAAGCATCTTATTACAATGGGATCTCCCTATGTTGGTATTTTGTTCCAAAATAATATTCTTCTTCTCCTTTTGATCTATCAATAGTGCACGTTTGGTCCATGTGAGGCCCACATGAGGTTCACTAAGTAGGCAATATTATAACACATGAGTTCATATCGCAGGATTTAGTGCTCTAAAATATGGAAGCAATATATTGCCTAGTATATAAGGGCCAAGAGGCATTTTAAATGTTTAAAAAGCATGTATATATTAGTGGGGGTTATAATTATGTATCTAGGGGGTTGAATAGGGTAATGGGGGGTTGAATAGGTACTCTATGTCGAAAGTTTGTGTAAGTTTAATCGTGTGTGCAGTCAAACTAGTGTTTGAATAAGTATGGTCTGTGTCAAGGTGGTGTAAATCCAATTGTGTTTGGAGTTAGAGTGGTGTTTGAATAGGTCGTATTTGTGATTGAATGTGATGTGAAGTTGATTGGAATGATTGTGAATGAAGTTTATGTGTTTAGGTGGTTGTTCCACATCTTGAGATATTTTCTCTCACAAAGATTTCATATTTGACCTTGCAAGGTTTCTAGGGGTTATAAGAGTTGTCATGTCACCATAATGAGGGTAAAAATAAAAAGGGGTATAAAAAATGTCATGGAAAAAATGGATACCTAGGATATCTAGTGAAAATAGTGGTTTTTTAAATTGTAAAGGTGTATTGGGAGGGCGGTTCAACAATTTTTTTTTGGAGGAAATCCTTAATATCTAGTGAAATTAGGGAAATTCTTTAATATCCTATGAGTGCACATGCTATGTCATACGTTCACAGAGTGAACCCCCCAAGGTGAGGCTTTTTTCAACATTTAGTGTGTTTCAACGTTGATTGCAATGGACCTTTGTGTGATATGTCCCTATCCCACATCATGTTTGACCCTCATGTGTGCACTAGTGACTACTTGGTCTTCAACATACAATTATCCAGCTCAAGTGCTTGATCCACATGGCATCATCTTAGTGCAAAATCCAACATGGGATTTGGAATCCCACCTAAACAACAGCTCATCCGTCCATCTTAATGACATGTCAAAGGTAAGAGGTTCAGTAGGATCGACCAAGTAAGCGATAAAAAGTTTATTAAAGCACTATGAATTCTACCCTGGTGATCAAATCAAACCAAGTTAATACAACCCCTAACAAACTCGATTCCAAAGAACAATCATCCTCTTTCGTTATGTTCAAATCCAATCATTAAAAACTATCTACATCAATACAATTTATCCTAAAAAAACACTCAATATATTGAAACCCAACCATTAAAAACTTCCAATATTAATAGGATTTATCTCATATATATTAGTCCATCTTATTGACATTTCACAAGTAAGATGTAATGACCCTCTGACCCTCTGGTTTAGCCCCTGGACATACTGTTGTTGTTATTATGTTGGATATTATAGCACAAGGTGTCAAGACTATGGTTTGCACATTATTATTACTTTTATTATGTTGAACATTATTAATTAATAAAATAAAATAATCGGATCGATCGATGCCACGAAAAAGAGTATGAGGAACCATGCTGTTACGAGCAAGGGGTTGGGGGAAAAGTGTTACCTTGTGTTTTGACCTATGTGGAAGTGATACACCCTTCTTATGGACTTGGTGGACCCTCTTGATTTATGCACCCTCATGTGTTATGCTACCCCTTGGTTTTTATTTTATTCCGGGATTAATTTTATTTGGAGTTAGAGTTTTTTCCTCACATAGTGCACCCCTCATGAAAATTTGTAACTCCCACCTTGATGATGACTCTTCCTCTCCCCTCTAATGCACCCTCTTGAGAAGTGTAACTCCCATTTTTCTAATTTGGGAATGTAACTCCTCCCTTGTGTCTCTCTTTCCCCCCAATTCGAATTGCTCTTGGGAAATGGGATTTGAGTGGATGGGAGCTAGTCTCTCTTGTTGGTTATGCATGCTCTTGGATCTTGTTTTTGATATGGTACTAGTGTGATTGGTTTTGGTTGCTCTTGATATGAGTTTTTTCTAGTTGGTGCGCCCTTGCTGAGCCTGTGCCCAAGTTGAGTTACTCTGGATTGCCAATGTTTTGTCCTGGAATTGCCTCTAGAGATCCTGGATTGGAAGTGATGTGGAATCCACTTGCCATTGGATTTGAGGTTGTACTGATATATTTATGAATATTTTGTCCTGGATCCACTGGAATTTCCCTAGAGTGGAATTCGAGGAAGACTTGCCATTGGGTTCTGGTTGGACTGATTTCTCCTGAAAACTTTGTCCTGGAATTGCCACTGGAGATCCTGGATTGGAATTGATGTGGAATCCACTTGCCATTGGATTGTGGTTGGACCAATGTTATATGGGTTTTGTGGTTGAGTGCATTTTTGCTTGTGGCATCATGGTTCCGGCTCGGGGGTGACCATTGCAAAGTGAGTTTTGGCTTGCATTGTGTCTACGGCTGGGTGGAACGTAGCACGGTCGATTTAAGTTGCGTATTTTGCAAGATAAGTACTTTATTTCATGTTGATTTGAATTAATTGGCTCTGATTTGATTTTTATATGGTTTCACATGAAATGTATGAGAAAATATATGATATAATTATGGAATAAATCTCTCATAGATTTTAGTTACATTATGCTACTAGTTTTTGGGAAAAAATAGCTAACTAGTTTCGGTATTTTGTGAGAAAGTGCTTGAGAAAAATGTTTATTTGGAACCTCTACTACATATCTGATAATTGTGCCTCTGTTATTTATATTATGTGTACTTTTATTGTGAAATAGCTTAGGAATGATTGGAAACACCTATCTATAGTGTTTATAGCCTCTATTCGAAAACTAGTTCATCGGTTGGGTTGTTTTATGTAGTTTCGAGACTTGGCATGTGAAATGTTTGAGAAAATGCCTAAGTGAGATAACTGATCTTAGATATGATAATTAAACTTGAAATGTATGAAGAAATGTGTGGAAGAGTTCCTAGATAGTTCTAGATTTGCTTATCGAAATCCTATTTTTGTTTCCATTCATTAGCTCCTTCGAAAGAATTGTTTTAAATAGATTTATGGATTTGCATGAGAAGTGTTTGACGAAATGTTTACATGATTTATACCTCTGATAAAAATTATAATACATGGTATTTAGAGTTGGAATGGCTTACAAATGACTCTGCAAATCGTTTATGCATTTATCTCACTTGATTCCTCAATTTCTAGCCAATTTGGAGAAGTAGATTTAGCTAGTTTGATGAATTAATAAGAGGATTGTTTATGAGTGGAAAGATACAACCATTTGGCTGTAGTGGGCCTCTAATATGATTTCCATGAGCTACAGTATTCAATACTTTCTTATTGTTTTGCATTTCGAAACTAGAAACGGAAACTAGCTTCAAATCGGTGGAAATTGGTAACTAGTTTGTAGATTGAATCTATGTTTTCATAATTTTTGGAATGCACATCCATATGCTATGCTTTTGGTACTTTAATTTTTTTGTAGAATTTTATTTTCCAGATCTTTATCATTGCCTCTGTGTGCTTTGGAACTCAGTACAATTGATTGGGTTAAATTCCCAACCGTGTTTATTAACTAGTTACACTAATTTAGCTTGAAAGAATCATCGTTTATGTGAAAGGATATGACCTCAAATGCAACTTTATTTGGTTGTATGTGCATGCTTAAATATATGTATAATTGGTGTAGGTTCACTTTTTGGTTCATTGACATGGTTGTGTGTTGAATTTGTGCAAGACTAGCTGTTTGTGTTAAATATTAGTTAACTAGTCTTGTGGAGTCATTTTCGTAATTGTTTTGTTTAATTAATTGGAAAATGATAATTAGGCCTTAGTTACATGATATTAGGTGTTAATTAGCCATTGGTATTGATAAATGATGATTATGTGATAAACAAATGAATTTATGTTAAGTGTCGTTGTGAAATTGCCCACATAAGATCCAAAGAGATGACGTAAACCTCACAATGAAAGAATTTAGGAATAATAGAAGAAGAGACAAGCAAAAGAACTTAGATCCAAAGAAACTTTGATTGAGGCAGAATAATTACACATGTTGCTATTAACAGAATAATAAACTGGTAAATATACAATGCTGAGTATGAGGATTCGAATTCACTAGGTTGAATTCGAATTGGCCTTCATGCACATATCCATAATAAATGGAGAGTCATCAATGCCTAACTAGGAGTCCACCTTCTCATCAGTGAAGTCATCAATGCACAAGTAATGGTCAACCGAGAGTCAAACTAAGTCTAACTGAGTGTGGTTGGTGTAACTGGTACATGGAAGCACTAATGTAGTGAAGGAGGCTCAGTGGAGGGCGCATATGGAGCTAACTGGAGTCAGAACAGGCTGTGTAGTCACACTGTCACACTAGAGGTCCATCGGAGTGGTAAGGTTAGTTAGGATTCAGTTAATCCTTAAATAAAGGAAAGAACTAAAGATAACTGAACTAAACTGGACTGGTAGGTGAGGAAAGGCGCCCTTCTCATGCAGTAGGTGAAAGGAGGGCGGACTAAGCTCTAGGAGAGCTGAAACTGATCTAAAAGAAGCTTCGGGGGCTAGTTTGTTGAGGACTAGGTGCTGGTGCTGATGACTAGGATGCATGCAAACCCTAATTGCATGCAAACCGTAATTTTGCATGCATGACTGAAAATGAAAATGACAGAAAAGATAGGAGGACTAGGATGGAGTATAGGAATATCCTAACACCCCCTCTTAATCCATCTTGGGCCCTAGTAACTAGGACCAAAGGTCACCCATACAATCAATGAAATGATAAAAATAAAAAAATAAAGAACTGTCCATAAACTGAGGAAATGGGGAAAACCTCATGGGAAAAATACCCCCCCTCAAAAGAACAGTAAATAACTCAAGGAACCATCATACTATGCAGAAAAGAAAGAAGCTTTCATCAGTGAAAACTTTTGTAAAAGACTTGGCAAGCTGAGCCCCTGTAGGAAGGTCTCCCACTATGTGGAGAATGAAGCAAGTCTTTCAGGAACTCTTTCTGTATCTGGAGCGAATGGAACATGAGGAGTCTTCCCAAAAGATGGAAGAGAGAACCCCATCATCATGCTACATCTCTCATGGAGAGATGGCTGGCATCATGCAAGGTTGGCATGATGCTGAAGTCTAGTAGTTCGGTGATCATATAAGTCATCAACTATGTTCTTAGTAGTAGCAAGGTTTGTGTGAGCCCATATTGACCTTGAATCTAGACTAAGAATAGGTGTTGGTTCTGGATCTGAATCTTCTTGAACCATGATCTCAACATCAAAATCTTGATCTTCTTCTTCATCAGAAGAAGAGGAGTCATTGTGATCTTCATCAGAATCTGAAGGAATAGTTGGAGAGAAAGGCATGAAGTGTGACAACTCATATGCCTTTGAGGCATGATTAGCAATCCCATTCGTTATAACCTTTTCAGTGGATATTTCTGTAATCTCTACTATGTTTGGACAAAAAATAACTTGCTTTGGCGATCCTGTATGAGTCATTTGATAAACTGACAACAAATTAGCTATAAGAGAAGGAACAAATAAGACATTTTTGAACTTACCATGCTCCATATGAACTGCTCCCAATCCTTTGGCAGAAATATGAGAGTTGTCTCCCATGTGAATGGTAGGCCCATCTTGGAGATCCAAAGAGGAGAAGGATTCTTCAGATGCAATCATGTGGTTGGAGGCTCCAGAATCTATGAGGAGGGATTTTGTCTTTGAAAATCCAGCCATCAATGCATGACAATCATCAGATCCACTTCCAGAATCATACATCTTTGCTTCTTTTCGAACAACAATTTGGTTTTGTTCAAGAAGCTTGGTTAGAAGATCAATCTTCTTGTGCATGCAAGCACTTTCAGGATGGTTTCCTCTCTTGCAGTAGGAACAATTTGGTCTCTTTGGTTTGTCATTCTTGGATCTTGAATGTTTCTTTCCTTTGTCCTTTTGCCTCCCTTTTGCATTCGCTCCACTTGATTCACTAGCTAAAAGAGCTAGATCTTTGGAGGTTTTGATGGCATCCATTTGAAACAATTTGTCCTCTTCTTGAATGAGGGCTTGAGTGAAAGCTTCTAAGGTAGGAAACTTCCATCCAGGGATTGACATTCGCCCAAAGTGGAAAGTAGATACAAAGACAGAGAATTGAGATCCAAGTTTGCTCAAAATGGAGAGCACCAATTGCTCATCACTCTTAGTTATGCCACAATGCTTGCATTGTACAACCAATTTTTTAAACTTTGAGAAGAATGATTGAATGCTCTTGAAATTGCTCAGTTGTAGGAAAACCAATTCATTTTCAAGAGTGTAGCCTCTTAACCCATCTTGTTTGCCAAAAAGACTCTCCAATTTGGTCCATAACTCTTTTGGAGACTTCAATCGTTCAGCATGGAACAATAGATCTTTGGACATATAAAGGCATATGAATCCAAAGGCTTCATCCAATTTGGTTAGATGCTGGATTCTTTCTCTAGCTATATGTGGTGTGGCATCTCTTTCATAAACCAATCTTTCATACCCTTTGTGCATCAAGTGAATCTTAATCTCACTCTTCCATTCGAAATAATTGAAGGGAGTGAGAATCATGGGAGAAAGAGAAGAAGAAGAAGAAGCATTCGAATTGCTCATCTTTGACTGCTGGAACAAGTGCAAATAGAAACTGCTGAATCTGCTGCTGCAACTGCTGGAACTTCGAAATACCTGCAAAAAACTCTCAAGAATGGAGGTAGAATATACTCTCAAATGGCTCTGATACCATGTGAAATTTCCCACATAAGATCCAAAGAGATGATGTAAACCTCACAATGAAAGAATTTAGGAATAATAGAAGAAGAGACAAGCAATAGAACTTAGATCCAAAGAAACTCTGATTGAAGCAGAATAATTACACATGTTGCTATTAACAGAATAATAAACTGGTAAATATACAATGTTGAGTATAAGGATTCGAATTCACTAGGTTGAATTCGAATTGGCCTTCATGCACATATCCATAATCAGTGGAGAGTCATTAATGCCTAACTAGGAGTCCACCTTCTCATCAGTGAAGTCATCAATGCACAAGTAATGGTCAACCGGGAGTCAAACTAAGTCTAACTGAGTGTGGTTGGTGTAACTTGTACATGGAAGCACTAATGTAGTGTAGGAGGCTCAGTGGAGGGCGCAGATGGAGCTAACTGGAGTTAGAACAGGCTGTCTAGTCACACTGAAGGTCCATCGGAGTGGTAAGGTTAGTTAGGAGTTAGTTAATCCTTAAATCAAGGAAAGAACTGAAGATAACTGAACTAAACAGGATTGGTAGGTGAGGAAAGGCACCCTTCTCATGTAGTAGGTGAAAGGAGGGCGCACTAATCTCTAAGAGAGCTGAAACTGATCTGAAAGAAGCTCTAGGGGCTAGTTTGCTGAGGACTAGGTGCTGGTGCTGATGACTAGGATGCATGCAAACCGTAATTTTGCATGCATGACTGAAAATGAAAATGACAGAAAAGCTAGGAGGACTAGGATGGAGTATAGGAATATCCTAACACCCCCCCTTAATCCATCCTGGGCCCTGGTAACTAGGACCAAAGGTCACCCGTACAATCAATGAAATGATAAAAATAAAAAAATAAATAACCGTCCATAAACTGAGGAAATGGGGAAAACCACATGGGAAAAATAGCCCCCCTCAAAAGAACAGTAAATAACTCAAGGAACCATCATACTATGCAGAAAAGAAAGAAGCTTTCATCAGTGAAAACTTTTGTAAAAGACTTGGCAAGTTAATCCCCTGTAGGAAGGTCTCCCACTGTGTGGAGAATGAAGCAAGTCTTTCAGGAACTCTTTCTGTATCTGGAGCGAATGGAACATGAGGAATGTTCCCAAAAGATGGAAGAGAGAACCCCATCATCATGTTGCATCTCTCATGGAGAGATGGATGGCATAATGCAAGGTTGGCATGATGTTGAAGTCTAGTAGTTCAGTGATCACATAAGTCATCAACTGTGTTCTCAGTAGTAGCAAGGTTTGTGTGAGCCCATATTGACCTTGAATCTGGATTGAGAATAGGTGTTGGTTCTGGATCTGAATCTTCTTGAACCATGATCTCAACATCAAAATCTTGATCTTCTTCTTCATCAGAAGAAGAGGAGTCACTGTGATCTTCATCAGAATCTGAAGGAATAGTTGGAGAGAAAGGCATGAAGTGTGGGAACTCATATTCCTTTGAGGCATGATTATCAATCCCATTCGCTATAACCTTTCTAGTGGAGATTTCTATAATCTCTACTGTGTTTGGACCAAAAATAACTTGCTTTGGCGATCCTGTATGAGTCATTTGATAAACTGACAACAAATTAGCTGTAAGAGAAGGAACAAATAAGACATTTTTGAACTTACCATGCTCCATATGAACTGTTCCCAATCCTTTGGCAGAAATATGAGAGTTGTCTCCCATGTGAATGGTAGGCCCATCTTGGAGATCCAAAGAGGAGAAGTATTCTTCAGATGCAATCATGTGGTTGGAGGCTCCAGAATCTATGAGGAGGGCTTTTGTATTTGAAAATCCATCCATCAATGCATGACAATCATTAGATCCACTTCTAGAATCAGACATCTTTGCTTCTTTTCGAACAACAATTTGGTTTTGTTCAAGAAGCTTGGTTAGAAGATCAATCTTCTTGTGCATGCAAGCACTTTCAGGATGGTTTCCTCTCTTGCAGTAGGAACAATTTGGTCTCTTTGGTTTGTCATTCTTGGATCTTGAATGCTTCTTTCCTTTGTCCTTTTGCCTCCCTTTTGCATTCGCTCCACTTGATTCACTAGCTAAAAGAGCTAGATCTTTGGAGATTTTGATGGCATCCATTTGAAACAATTTGTCCTCTTCTTGAATGAGGGCTTGAGTGAAGGCTTCTAAGGTAGGAAACTTCCATCCAGGGATTTGCATTCGCCCAGAGTGGAAAGTAGATACAAAGACAGAGAATTGAGATCCAAGTTTGCTAAGAATGGAGAGCACCAATTGCTCATCACTCTTAGTTATGCCACAATGCTTGCATTGTAAAACCAAATTTTTAAACTTTGAGAAGAATGATTGAATGCTCTCGAAATTGCTAGGTTGTAGGGAAACCAATTCATTTTCAAGAGTGTAGCCTCTTAACCCATCTTGTTTGCCAAAAAGACTCTCCAATTTGGTCCATAAATCTTTTGGAGACTTCAATCCTTCAGCATGGAACAATAGATCTTTGGACATATAAGGGCATATGAATCCAAAGGCTTCATCCAATTTGGTTAGATGCTAGATTCTTTCTGTAGCTATATGTGGTGTGGCATCTCTTTCATAAACCAATCTTTCATACCCTTTGTGCATCAAGTGAATCTTCATCTCACTCTTCCATTTGAAATAATTGAAGGGAGTGAGAATCATGGGAGAAAGAGAAGAAGAAGAAGAAGCATTCGAATTGCTCATCTTTGACTGCTGGAACAAGTGCAAATAGAAACTGCTGAATCTACTGCTGCAACTGCTAGAACTTTGAAATACCTGCAAAAAACTCTCAAGAATGGAGGTGGAATATACTCTCAAATGGCTCTGATACCATGTGAAATTGCCCACATAAGATCCAAAGAGATGATGTAAACCTCACAATGAAAGAATTTAGGAATAATAGAAGAAGAGACGAGCAATAGAACTTAGATCCAAAGAAACTCTGATTGAGGCAGAATAATTACACATGTTGCTATTAACAGAATAATAAACTGGTAAATATACAATGCTGAGTATGAGGATTCGAATTCACTAGGTTGAATTTGAATTGGCCTTCATGCACAGATCCATAATTAGTGGAGAGTCATCAATGCCTAACTAGGAGTCCACCTTCTCATTAGTGAAGTCATTAATGCACAAGTAATGGTCAACCGTGAGTCAAACTAAGTCTAACTGAGTGTGGTTGGTGTAACTGGTACATGGAAGCACTAATGTAGTGAAGGAGGCTCAGTGGAGGGTGCAGATGGAGCTAACTGGAGTCAGAACAGGCTGTCTAGTCACACTCGAGGTCCATCGGAGTGGTAAGGTTAGTTGGGAGTCAGTTAACCCTTAAATCAAGGAAAGAACTGAAGATAACTGAACTAAATTGGACTAGTAGGTGAGGAAAGGTGCCCTTCTCATGCAATAGGTGAAAGGAGGGCGCACTAAGCTCTAGGAGAGCTGAAACTGATCTGAAAGAAGCTCCGGGGGCTAGTTTGCTGAGGACTAGGTGCTGGTACTGATGACTAGGATGCATGCAAAATGCATGCAAACCCTAATTTTGCATGCATGACTAAAAATGAAAATGACGGAAAAGCTAGGAGGACTAGGATGGAGTATAGGAATATCCTAACACCCCCCCTTAATCCATCCTAGGCCCTGGTAACTAGGACCAAAGGTCACCCATACAATCAATGAAATGATAAAAATAAAAAAATAAAGAACTATCCATAAACTGAGGAAATGGGGAAAACCACATGGGAAAAATACCCCCCTTCAAAAGAACAGTAAATAACTCAAGGAACCATCATACTATGCAGAAAAGAAAGAAGCTTTCATCAGTGAAAACTTTTGTAAAAGACTTGGAAAGCTTTCCCCCTGTAGGAAGGTCTCCCACTGTGTGGAGAATGAAGCAAGTCTTTCAGGAACTCTTTCTATATCTGGAGCGAATGGAACATGAGGAGTCTTCCCAAAATATGGAAGAGAGAACCCCATCATCATGCTGCATCTCTCATGGAGAGATGGATGGCATAATGCAAGGTTGGCATGATGCTGAAGTCTAGTAGTTCAGTGATCATATAAATCATCAATTGTGTTCTCAGTAGTAGCAAGGTTTGTGTGAGCCCATATTGACCTTGAATCTGGACTAAGAATAGGTGTTGGTTCTGGATCTGAATCTTCTTGAACCATGATCTCAACATCAAAATCTTGATCTTCTTCTTCATCAGAAGAAGAGGAGTCATTGTGATCTTCATCAGAATCTGAAGGAATAGTTGGAGAGAAAGGCATAAAGTGTGAGAACTCATATTCTTTTGAGGCATGATTAGCAATCCCATTCGCTATAACCTTTCCAGTGGAGATTTATGTATTCTCTACTGTGTTTGGACCAAAAATAACTTGCTTTGGCGATCCTGTATGAGTCATTTGATAAACTGACAACAAATTAGTTGTAAGAGAAGGAACAAATAAGACATTTTTGAACTTACCATGATCCATATGAATTGTTCCCAATCCTTTGGCAGAAATATGAGAGTTGTCTCCCATGTGAATGGTAGGCCCACCTTGGAGATCGAAAGAGGAGAAGGATTCTTCAGATGCAATCATGTGGTTGGAGGCTCCATAATCTAGGAGGAGGGATTTTGTCTTTGAAAATCCAGCCATCAATGCATGACAATCATCAGATCCACTTCCAGAATCAGACATCTTTGCTTATTTTGGAACAACAATTTGGTTTTGTTCGAGAAGCTTGGTTAGAAGATCAATCTTCTTGTGCATGCAAGCACTTTCAGTATGGTTTCCTCTCTTGCAGTAGGAACAATTTGGTCTCTTTGGTTTGTCATTCTTGGATCTTGAATGTTTCTTTCCTTTGTCCTTTTTCCTCCCTTTTGCATTCGCTCCACTTGATTCACTAGCTAAAAGAGCTAGATCTTTGGAGGGTATGATGGCATCCATTTGAAACAATTTGTCCTCTTCTTGAATGAGGGCTTGAGTGAAGGCTTCTAAGGTAGGAAACTTCCATCCAGGGATTTGCATTCGCCCAGAGTGGAAAGTAGATACAAAGACAGAGAATTGAGATCCAAATTTGCTAAGAATGGAGAGCACCAATTGCTCATCACTCTTAGTTATGCCACAATGCTTGCATTGTACAACCAAATTTTTAAACTTTGAGAAGAATGATTGAATGCTCTCGAAATTGCTAGGTTGTAGGGCAACCAATTCATTTTCAAGAGTGTAGCCTCTTAACCCATCGTGTTTGCCAAAAAGACTCTCCAATTTGGTCCATAACTCTTTTGGAGACTTCAATCCTTCAGCATGGAACACTAGATCTTTGGACATATAAATGCATATGAATCCAAAGGCTTCGTCCAATTTGGTTAGATGCTAGATTCTTTCTCTAGCTATATGTGGTGTGGCATCTCTTTCATAAACCAATCTTTCATACCCTTTGTGCATCAAGTGAATCTTCATCTCACTCTTCCATTCGAAATAATTGAAGGGAGTGAGAATCATGGGAGAAAGAGAAGAAGAAGAAGAAGCATTCGAATTGCTCATCTTTGACTGCTGGAACAAGTGCAAATAGAAACTGTTGAATCTGCTGCTGCAACTGCTGAAACTTTGAAATACCTGCAAAAAACTCTCAAGAATGGAGGTAGAATATACTCTCAAATGGCTCTGATACCATGTGAAATTGCCCACATAAGATCCAAAGAGATGATGTAAACCTCACAATGAAAGAATTTAGGAATAATAGAAGAAGAGACAAGCAATAGAACTTAGATCCATAGAAACTCTGATTGAGGCAGAATAATTACACATGTTGCTATTAACAGAATAATAAACTAGTAAATATACAATGCTGAGTATGAGGATTCGAATTCACTAGGTTGAATTCGAATTGGCCTTCATGCACAGATCCATAATCAGTGGAGAGTCATCAATGCCTAACTAGGAGTCCACCTTCTCATTAGTGAAGTCATCAATGCACAAGTAATGGTCAACCGGCAGTCAAACTAATTCTAACTGAATGTGGTTGGTGTAATTGGTACATGGAAGCACTAATGCAGTGAAGGAGGCTCAGTGGAGGGCGCAGATGGAGCTAACTGGAGTCAGAACAAGCTGTCTAGTCACACTGGAGGTCCATCGGAGTGGTAAGGTCAGTTAGGAGTCAGTTAATCCTTAAATCAAGGAAAGAACTGAAGATAATTGAACTGAACTGGACTGGTAGGTGAGGAAAGGCACCCTTCTCATGCAGTAGGTGAAAGGAGGGCGCACTAAGCTCTAGGAGAGCTGAAACTGATATGAAAGAAGCTCCAGGAGCTAGTTTGCTGAGGACTAGGTGCTGGTGCTGATGATTAGGATGCATGCAAACCCTAATTTTGCATGCATGACTGAAAATGAAAATGACAAAAAAGCTAGGAGGACTAGGATGGAGTATAGGAATATCCTAACAGTCGTCAATTATGCGCTAAGTGTCACAATTAGTACACTAATTACTAGTTAATCATGATTAAGTGAAAATGACCTTTTTAGGTGCAAGTAACATGTGTTATCACTTGGTATGGATGCATAATGATGTTATATAGTGTTGGATAAGATTTCCCAACCTTGGTTCAATTTGCTTGATCAGTTATGAATTTTATTTGGAATTATCGATATTTTGTCATAATTAAATTGTAGAAAATGAAGTTATATTTATTAAAATGATTCCGCCGTGCTAAAATATTATAATTAGTCTTATAGATCTAATGATATGTCCCTAAGACCCTTTGATAGCCCCGAGGGACATTGCAAGTGGTATTAGAGCTACAATACAACATTGCGGCTGTTGGGCCTATTGGTCGCTTTAAATTTGTTTTGATGAATGAAAAGTTAATGTTGCCTTTGTGAAAACCAAAATGAATGCACTAATATCTTTGTGAAAGATGAAATTATATTATTGTTTTGAAGACTTAGAAGATGAATAGAAGAGCTATATCCTTTTATGTGTGTGTTTTAGCCTAATTAATTTAAAACTAGCTCAGTATGCCTTTTTCCTTTTTAATTAGAAAATTAATTATTGCTTGGGAAATTAAATAAATTCAATAATGGAATGTTAACAAAAAATAGAATGAAAACCTTGCATCTCTTAGTAGTTAGTTAAACCTAGAAGAGACCCAGTAGAGAAAACAGTAGAGGATGGAGGAGAAACAAACAACACCTTATGATCCCAAGGAGGAGTATATAGGAAGGAGGAGAAGTAGCTCATCCTTAGATCTGGAATACTCAGTTAGGAAGTGTAATGAAAAGATTGCTCACCTTCAAGAATAGGTAATGAATGAATTGAAAACCTTAAGAACTACCCAAGTCAAGACATAAAAGAGAAGTAGGAAAACTTATTCCAAGATGGACTTTCCGCTAGACAGTTATCGCACACCTCCCTTGAGAAAAAGAGGTAGAAGTCCAAAGAGTAGTCTAGACTGCTCTTCAGAAGACCATAGTAGTATAAGGATAAGAAGGTATGACCAGGATTAGTTGATGGGAGAATTAAGAAAGATAAAACCTCTGACCTTCAATGGTGAAATTAAACAAGGAGAAGAAGCAAAAGCATGGTTGATAGAACTCATAAAGTTTTTTTAACTGCACCATAATTCACCAAAAATGGAATCAAGAATGGCTATTTATAATTTGCAGGGAAGGGATTCTATTTTGTGGGAACATCTGACTAAAATGAAATACATTGATGAGAGTAAGATCACTTGGAGAAATTTTAAAAAGTATTTTCAACAAGAATACCTTTCAAAACGATACTACGATAACAAGATGGAAGAGTTCTTTGAGCTTAGGTTGGGAAGTATGACTATGCACGCATATGATAAAATATTCCTTGAAATTTTAACTTATGCAGATTACATAAAATATGAGAAAGTCAAGATACACAGGTTTCTAAGTGGGTTGCCAACTTTTTATAAAGACAAAATTCAGTATGACATGCCAAAAACTTTGAGGGAAGTGATTTGGAAAGCAAAACATTTGTATAAAGTGGATAGAAGTAAGGAACACAAAAACTAGAAGGATAAGAAGAACATCAAGCATGAACAAAGAAAGAAAGGATTCCAACCTCCTGTAAAAACAAATGATAATTTGCATAAGTAGACAGATTCAAATAAGAGACCTCCTATTAAGTGTTGGCATTGCAATGAAAATCACTATGCAAGGAATTGTCCACATAAGAAATATGACAACCTCCACGACATTCAGGAAGCAACAGTAGGTGATGTTGGTAAGACTTAGAGGATCTTGTTAGTTTTTGAGCATTAATTCAGCATACTCTAGGATCTTTACTGAGAGAATAACATGTACAGCATATCAATCATATCAAGCATGTATCAAGCATATCAAGCAATCACATAAGACAATGGACACACAAAGTTTCACTGGGGAAAACCATAAAGGTGAAAAACCCCACAACTTCCTTAGAGATAGAAAGAGCAATGATACAACCAAAGTATAAGAGATAGTCTTCTCCTAGCAGTTGATCCTCCTCCTCACATGTGCACCACTTTCCGAGTGATAGAAGAGTGAGTAATGAGATAATCAAATAGAGATCTCCCGATCTCTATTTATACTTGTCCTGTCCTGCCCAATAAACCAGTGGGGCCAACTTGTCTAACTTAGCCTAATAACCTATGGTTACATTAATCCAAGCCGACCCCTTACTAGGTGGTCTAATAACCCATCAGCAAGTTACAACACTTGCGACACTTGTCAATACAAATGACGACACTTCCGTATAGAGGAATAATACATCTATATAGGAGTACAATAAAATACATTCCGGAGTTACATATACACCAACACTCCCTCTTAACTAGGAAGGTATTTCTCGACACAGATCTGCTAGCACAAGTCTTCTTCTCTAGATCATTATCATTGGATCATTGTCATCGAATCATCATTACTGTTGCTATCTCAATCAATCTCCAATCTACTCATCATAGGAAGTTCTACAGAGCCAGTCCTTTTTCATACTGGATGTAGGCCCACCACCTATAGGTCTTCATCATCACTGTCCATATTGTGGAATCCTCAGGACTGATTACGTGCGTTAAGCCAAAACCTCGAAAGAGCATCCCAGGACTAATTACAAGCATACTGCTCAACCTATCGGATCTCCCAGGATCTTTTACATGCAACTGCACAACCTGTCCATGGCCATGGAGTATCATCCTGATACTCATGATCATACTGATTATGTCATCTCAGCGAGCAAGCCATCAAGTAGGTACACCTCAGGACTGATTACACTGCCTCTGCAAAACCTGCAAGATCTCCCAGGACTGATTACATTGCCTCTGCAAAACCTGCAAGAACATCTCAGGACTGATCATATGCCTTTGCAAAACCTGTGTACCATACTGTCACATCATTATCTTCAAATCATCGTCATCGTCCACGGAGCACAACCCAGATGCACACACACAACACTTACACTCACTAGCATTGGAGGACCAACCTACTACCATCTATGAAAGGCTCTCAGCACTTACATCAACGACCATGGGAGGAAGAACCTGCCACCATGTTGGAACAGCTCAACAATTACATCAACGACCATGGGAGGATGAACCTACTATCATGTCAGAAAAGCTCGGCAATTACATCAACAACCATGGGAGGACAAACCTACCACCTTGTTGGAAAAGCCTACTTGGCCCTTACAACTCACCATGGGAGGGAGAACCTACCACCATGTGAGAATGGCCCAGCCCTTACATCTGCACCATAGGAGGATGAACCTACCACTATGTGAGAATGGCCCAGCCCTTACATCTACACCATAGGAGGAAGAACCTACCACTATGTGACAATGGATCGTGTGCATCTGTGTCTCCGGACTCATCACTTCCTCTTGGAAGGTATCTCGATCTAAAGTACATGAAGTCTCCCTCTGAAGTATTCAAACTTCACTCTGGCAAGCGGCTTGGTCAACACATCGGCTATCTGCTCGTCCGTCGCAACATACAGGAGCTTCATTGCTTCTCTCTGCACCATATCCCTGATATAGTGATACTTGATCTCAATGTGCTTCAACTTGTCATGGAACATTTCTCCGACAACTTCACACAACTCTTGGTTGTCATAATATATACAAGTAGCACTCGGCTAGAGATCAAACAAATCAGACAGTAGCTTCCTAAGCCATACTGCCTCACAACTGGCCGAACAAGCTGCGACATACTCTGCTTCGGTTGTACTCAGTGCCACACAGGACTGCTTCTTGCTAAACCAAGAGATCATACCGGATCCCATACTGAAGTAGCACCCCAAAGTGCTCTTCCGATCAATGGCACTAACTGCCCAATCCGAATCAACATAACCCTCTAGGTTAAACTTTTGATTCACCTCATACTTGAGCCCATAGTCAACTGTACCCTTCAGGTACATCAGAATATGCTTTACAGCTATCAGGTGAACATGTCTCGGATCTGTCAAGTATTGGCTCAAGGTGTTCACCACAAAGCAGATATCTGGTCTCGTATTCGTCAAGTACATCAAGGACCCAATCATCTGACGATACATCGTAGCATCAATCGGCTCAGATGAAGCATCACACAAAAGCTTCAGGTTTGATTCCATAGGTGTGGCCATGGCCTTGCAGTCCATCATTCTGAACCTCTTTAGGATCTCTACTGCATACTTCCCTTGTCCAAGGAAGATTCCATTTGCACTCTGCCACACCTCCATACCAAGAAAACAGTGCATCATACCCAAGTCCTTCATCTCGAACTCGGCAGCAAGCTTCTTCTTCGTATCGGCAATCAAACTATCCTCTCCTGTAAAAAACAGGTCATCCACATACAAAAGTAGTATTACCGGATTGCCTTCCTCAACCTTGTAGTAAAGGTTGGAATCTGCTTTACTCTTGGTAAAGCCCAAACTAGATAGGAAGCCATCTATCCTGCCATACCAGGTCCTGGGTGCCTGTTTCAAACCATACAGGACTTTCTTCAGTTTGCACACATGAGTCCCTCTGTCATGTGTCTCAAACCCGAGTGGCTGCTCCACATACACTTCCTCTTCAACTACACCATTCAAGAAAGTTGTCTTGACATCCATCTGGTGTACCTTCCATTTCATCACTGCAGCCAAAGCAAGTACTGATCTAATGGAAGTGTATCTGGCCACAGGAGCAAAAGTCTCTTCATCATCAATCCCTTCTTTCTGGGAGAAGCCACGAGCTACAAACCTTATTTTATATTTCTCTATGATTCCATCTGCAGCATGCTTGATCTTTGGAAGTCACAACAGACTTCCCATCTGGTCTTGGGACCACATCCCAAACATCTTTCTTCATGATCGATGGATCATGGTATTCTTCCATTACTTCATCCCGGATCTTGGGAACTTCAATATCTTCAATAGATAGCTTTGTTGTTGGAACAAATGTTGTAGTCCTTCTTTTGTAGGTGATGGTATATGATCTTTCCTACAAAGCAAGTTAAATTTCATGATTAGAAACATCTCATAGTTTGCAGAACAAATTCTTACACATAAAGAAGTATGTCATACAGTCATGCAATTATTTTAGCCAATGCTTCAATACAACATTTATCCATATTCCGTAACTTTCTAGATGCCTTCCAATCTCTACCAGAACATTGTTAAGAGTGTGCACAACTCCCAACATGTCAGCAAAGAGGTTTCATTCTAGATGAGTAGTAATGGAATGTTGTATAGTTCCATAGGCCACTTACCCATCACATGCATATTAGTAGTATATTGTTCATTAATGCAATTATTATAATATGCATAATATACAACTTAAGTCTAGAAACATAAGTATATACATCATTGAACAATATTATTTAAATAATCAGATATACAAGAAATGACAATTCAAATACTTATCTTTGTTTGTTTGTTGGGTGGACTCCCTCTGAATCTTTGCTTCCTTGCAGGAGCTGCCGGAGACCTATTATGAAGTAGCTTCTTCTACTTCTTTCTGTTGTGAATTGTAAGGAGTGGTAAACTCCCTCTTAATCCCTGAATCATTGTATAGCTTCTTGAAGTCTACTGAAGTGAATTCTCTGCCATTGTTGGATCTAAAGGTCTTGATCTTGTTTTCAGTGTGGTTTTCTATCAAGGCTTTGAATTCCTTGAATTTGTTGAATACTTCATCTTTGTTCTTCAAGAAATGAATCCAAGTCTTCCTAGAGAAATCATCAATGAAAGAACCATAGTATACATACCCACTTAGAGAACTGGATAACATCGGACTGCATACATCGAAGTGGATAATTCCTTTTTCCTTACTTGCTTGTAAATGCTTTCTTTGTGTTCTTTCCTTTTGCAAGCAAACATCTTCATACTTTGTCTGCATTTTAGGAAGACCTTCTACAGCTTTTCTTGCAATTGGTAATGCCCTATAGTGCATGTGTGCAAGCCTTCTATGCCAACGTTCACTTGGCTCTACTGAATCATGGACCATTGCTTGTTCTGGTTGGCCCTTCAATTTGTATAATCCTCCCTCTTGCTCTCCAATCACCACTGCATCATCAATAGTCTTACCCTTTGGCCATATTAGGACTTGGCCATCTACAAATGCAACCCTCATGCCTTTTGCATCCAATGCAGATATGGAGAGTAGATTCTTCTTGAGAACTGGAACATATAGTACATCTTTCATCTTCATAGACTTTCCAGAGTCTAGTTTATAGGAGGCTTCACCACTCCCTTTTATTGGATACTGGTAGTCCTCCCCAAGTTTCACCTTGTGGGGTGATTCATGTTCAGATAGATTCATAAAGGATTCCTTGAATCCTGTCATGTGTTTGGAAGCCCCACTGTCTATAAGCCAATCATTACTTCCATGAGTAATGGTTCCAATGAGAGCAGAAATTAAAACATATTCTTCATCACTAGAAGAATCATCATTATCTTCTCTAGCCCTCTTCCTAGGAGGTTCATCATCCTCTGCAGTATGATCATGATGTCTTCTTTTGGTGTTCTTCCTTTTGTGAGAACCATCTTTCTTGTTTCTGGGACAGTCTCTAGAATAGTGTCCCTTTTCATCACATGTATAGCAACGGGCATGGGACATGTTTCTTTTACCCTTCTGATTCTGATGGTGATGTCTTTCTTTCTTGCCATGATGGTGAGTCTTTTTGTCACCATGACTTTTGGAATGTGCCGTGAGAGATTGATCTTCATTCCCCATCTTCTCTTCTCGAGCTACAATTCGAGCTTCTTCCTATGAGCATTCTTCCCACAGTCTACTGAAAGTGATAAGTTTCTTCCTAGCACAAATTCCTTGGATGAAGGAATCCCATGACCTAAGAAGGCCATTAAGAGTGGTCATTACCACTTCTCCATTTTCTATGTCTTCTCCCACAGCTTCAAGTTGTTCTCTTATCTGGGAGACCCTTGAGAAATAAGACTGCATGGTCTCCACATTCGGGATCTTGACATTCTTCAATTGATTCCTCAGGGTCATCTTCTGATTTATGTTCTTCCCTTCAAATAGCTTGGTCAGGGAATCAAACATCTCCTTCGGTGTCTTTAGGGAAGACACATGGGGTATGAGATGATCTTTGATAGAATCAACAATGATCCTCTTTGCCTTGTCCAAGTTCTTCTTGTGAAGAGCCTTAGCCTCTTCTTCTTCTGGGATAGGGACCACTTCATTTATATAAATGTCCAACTCATTTTCTTCCAGGATTAACCCAATCCTATACTTCCATGCTCGGAAGTTATCAACCCCTTCAAGCTTATCCTCAAGCTTGGTGTGGTAGACATCTTAAAGAGTACTTCAAATGGAAATAGAAAATTTTTAGGTCTTACCACTTGTCTTGCTCAAAGTTGGTTCTGGTCTCGGATTAGGGTTTGTCAGAGAAACCCTAAAAATTCAAAATGTGAATTTCAAACTTTTGAAAGGATAGAAAGATGTGCCTTGATGAGCTGATCAGCCTGGTATACTCATAATTTGAAAACTACAAAGTTTCACCCTTCAGAAATGCTTTTCAATCTCCCGGATTTACCAGGGAGGACCCTGAATTAGGGTTTGAGTTTCCCGGAGTTTTACCCAACCAAAAATCTCGATCCAAAGCTCTAAACTTCGATTTTTCCAAGGAGCTTCCAGCTATGTCTTTAGATTTCAGAAATTCCTATTTTTGTGGAAACCCTAATTTTTAGGGCCAAAACTGAAAGTGATCAGAATTGAATTCTGATTGGACAGAAAGATTCTCCTGAATGAGTAGAGTCAATCTACCTTACGGGTTTTCCAAAATCTGTGGAGAGAAACCCTAGTTTCCACCACTGCACAATGTCTTCTTCTTAGGGAAGCTCTGATACCACGTTAGATTTTGAGCATTAATTCAGCATACTCTAGGATCTTTACTAAGAGAATAACACGTACAACATATCAATCATATCAAGCATGTATCAAGCATATCAAGCAATCACAGAAGACAATGGACACACAAAGTTTCACTGGGGAAAACAATAAAGGTGAAAAACCCCACAACTTCCTCAGAGATAGAAAGAGCAATTATACAACCAAAGTACAACCAAAGTACAAGAGATAGTCTTCTCCTAGCAACTGATCCTCCTCCTCACATGTGCGCCACTTTCCAAGTGATAGAAGAGTGAGTAATGAGATAATCAAATAGAGATCTCTCAATCTCTATTTATACTTGTCCTGTCCTACCCAATAAACCAGTGGGGATGACTTGTCTAACTTAGACCAATAACCCATGGTTACATTAATCCGGACCGACCCCTTATTAGGTGGTCTAATAACCCATCAGCAAGTTACAACACTTGCGAAACTTGTCAATACAAATGACGACACTTTCATATAGAGGAATAATACATCTCTATAGGAGTACAATAAAATACATAGATGAAATACATTCCGAAGTTACATATACATCAATAGATCTATGTAGATTTGGAAGGTAGATAGGAAGATCATTAGTCTCACATGATTTAAGTAGCAAGTAAGATTGGTAACAAAACCATGTCTATTTTAATTGATTCAGGAGCTAGTAACAGTTATATTGCAACTAGTTTAGTTTTGGATTGTTCTCTTAAGAAAAGCAATTTTTGAAGTAGCAGGCCTTGTACAGTTAGCAATTGGAACCAAAAGGAAAGTCACATAAATAGTAAGACATTGTCCCTTGGATATGAATGGTTTAAATACCTTTGCGGATTTGAGCATTATTCCTTTAGGATCTTATTATGCTTTGATTGGTATGGACTGGTTGACCACACACCATGTTATTTTTGATTGCTATAGTAGAACTTATACATGTCTAGATGAGAAGGGAAACATAGTAACAATTAAAGGAATACATAGACCAGTATCTTTAAGACAAGTTACAGACTTACAGTTAAAGAAATGTTTTAGAAAAGGATGTCAGGTTTATGCAACACACGTAGAATAATCAAAGGAAAAAGAACGTCAGTTACAAGATTACCCAATATTATAGGAATTTGCAGATATATTTCGAGAAATACTTGGAATTCCTCCTAAAAGAGACATAGAATTTACTATTGATATCACACTTGGTACAGTTCCTTCGTCTAACATCCCTTATAGAATTAGTATTCTTTGAATTGAAAGAGTTACAAATGTAGTTAGAGGAATTATTAAAGAAAAGGTTATGTTAGGCCTAGTGTCTCACCTTGGGGAGCACCGGTTTTGTTTGTCAGGAAGAAAGATGGTACCTTGAGACTTTGTATAGATTACATGCAGTTAAATAAAGCAACTATGAAGAAGAAATACCCTTTACCGAGAATTGATGACTTATTCAATCAGTTGAGAGGAGCTATAGTGTTCTCAAAGATAGATCTCAGGTCAAGTTATCATCAGGTTAGGATTAAGGAAGCAGACATCAGTAAGACAACTTTTAGGACAAGATATGGTCACTATGAATTCATAGTTGTTCATTTTGGATTGACAAATGCACTAGCTACATTTATGTGTTTAATGAATGAGATTTTAAAAAAATGTCTGGATAAGTTTGTGATTGTATTCCTGGATTATATTCTTATTTACTCTAAAACAAGAAAAGAACATGAAGAACACTTAAGACTAGTAATGCAAGTACTCAGAGAACATCAACTATATGCTAAGTTAAGTAAGTGCTCTTTCTATCATAACAAGATTCACTATTTAGGACACATTGTATCAGAACAAGGAATCTCAGTTGATCCAGAAAAGATAGAAGCTATAATGAATTGGCCAACACCTAAGAATGTGTCAAAGGTTAGATCTTTTATGGGTTTAGCAGGTTACTATCATAGGTTTATAGAAGGATTTTCAAAGATAGCACATCCGATAACTTCATTGCAAAGAAAGGTATAAAATTTGAATGGACATGTAAATGTGAAGAAAATTTTCAGAAACTCAAAGAAATGCTTACTAGTGCACCAGTTTTGAAAATTGCGAATCCAGATGAAAGCTTTGTAGTATGTACAAATGCATACCAACATGGTATAATTGGTGTGTTAAATAAGAATGGACAGGTTATTTGTTATGAATCTAGGAATTTAAAGGAACATGAACAAAATTATGCTACTCATGATTTAGATTTAGCAGCAGTGGTACACGCATTAAAGATATGGAGACACTACTTGATGGGAAAGAATTTTGAATTAAGAATTGATCACCATGGATTAAAGTATTTATTCGAACAGCCTAATTTAAATGCAAGACAAAGAAGATGGATGGAACTACTATGTGAATATGATTTTGACATTAAGCATATAAAAGGAAAAGAGAACAAAATAGCAGATGCACTTAGTAGGAAAATGCATGTGATGCACATAGTTATTAGTACCAACACCTCGAATCTAAAGGATAAAATAAAAGAGTCAAAAAATATAGATGAATTCTTTCAACGTGTAAACGCAGGTTTACAGCAACAGGGAAAAACACACAAGTTTGAACACTATAAACTGGAAGACATAATACTTAAGTATAAGAACAGGGTCTTCGTTCCTAACTTTGAAAATGTAAGGAAGATGGTTTTACAAGAAATGCATGACATACCTTATGCAGGTCACTTTGGTTCTCAAAAGATAGTAGCGCAGTTAAGAAAGATTATTATTGGCCAGAAATGAAAAAAGAAATTGCATATTACATAGATAGATGTTTAGAATGTCAGAAAGTAAAATTTGAACACAAACACCCTGCGGGATTGTTACAACCCTTACAGATACCAGAATGGAAATGGGATGTATTCAGTATGGATGTTATCACAAAATTACCTAAGACAAGATCACAACATGATGTTATTATGGTAGTGGTAGACAAGTTAACTACAACAGCTCATTTCATTCTAGTTAAGATTACACATAAAGCAACTGAAATAGCATATATTTATATAAAAGAAGTGGCTAGATTACATGGCATTCTGAAAGCAATTGTGTCAGACAGGGATTTAAAGTTTACAGGTCATTTTTGGAAAGGTTTGTTTAAAGGTTTTGGAACAGATTTGAACATGAGTAATTCACATTATCCTCAGACAGATGGATAGACAGAAAGGGCAAATCAGGTAATTGAAGATATGTTAAGAATGTATGTAATGGATCAACCTACTAAATGGGAAAATTATTTGCATCTAGTGGAATTTGCTTATAACAATGGTTATCATTCTTCTTTGAAAGTAAGTCCTTTTGAAGCGATGTATGGAAGGAAGTGTAACACTCCAATTAGTTGGGACAATCCGACAAACAGAGTTATTATTGGGCCAGAATTATTAAAGGAAATGGAAGATCAAATGGTTAGGATTAAACAGAGTTTGAAAGCAGCACATGATAGACATAAAAGTTATGCAGATCATAACAGGATTGATAGAATTTCAAGTTGGAGAACATGCGTTTTTGAAAGTGAAACCGAAGAAGAGTACTTTAAACTTGGGAAATTGTTCTAAACTTGCAGCTAAATATTGCAGACCCTTTGATATTTTGGAAAAGATAGGACCAGTTGATTATGAGCTAGCTTTGCCTCCTAACATAAAAGTGCATAATGTGTTTCATGTCTCCTTGTTGAAAAAGTATGTGCATGATCCTAGACATATAATTCACTGGCATATGATATAGGTAAATTGTAGTGTAGATGCTTATGTTTTACATTAGATTATGCATATGACATGATTATTATTTACTTAGAATATTTTGATACTGACCTTATGAACTTTGTTTAGCATGTTGGTGTATCTATCTATCTATCTATATATTTCTTGATTGACAGGTATACATGATGTTGATTATGTTTTATATGTATATTTGGTTTGATTAGATGGAGCCGGAAGGAGATTTTTCGATAGAGCCTGTTGCCATCATAGGCAAGAAGACCGAGTTGCTCAGGAACAGAGAAATCCGACAAGTCAAGGTTCGGTGGATCCATTATACTCCTTAGGACGCAAATTGGGAATTGAAAGATGTGATGAGGGAGGCATACCCTCATCTATTTTGAAAGCTTTGAGATTTTGCGGCATGCATGTGTATGCATCAAGTATAATGCATGGTTTAAGGGGGGAGGGATGTAATGACCCTCTGGTTTAGCCCCTAGACATATTATTGTTTTTACTATGGAACAAGGTGCCAAGGCTATGGTTTGCACATTATTATTATTTTTATTATGTTGAACATTATTAATTAATAAAATAAAATAATCAGATCGGCCAATGCCACGAAAAAGAGTATGAGGAACCATGATGTTACGAGTTAGGGGTTGGGGGGGAAGTGTTACCTTGTGTTTTGACCTATGTGGATGTGATACACCCTTCTTGTGGACTTGGTGGACCCTCTTGATTTATGCACCCTCATGTGTTATGCTACCCCTTGGTTTTTATTTTATTCTAGGATTAATTTTATTTGGAGTTAGAGTTTTTTCCTCACCTAGTGCGCCCCTCATGAAAATTTGTGACTCCCAAATTTATGAGGACTCTTCCTCTCCCCTCTAATGCGCCCTCTTGAGAAGTGTAACTCCCATTTTGCTAATTTGGGAATGTAACTCCTCCCTTGTGTCTCTCTCTCCCCCCCAATTCAAATTTCTCTTGGGAAATGGGATTTGGGTGGATGAGAGATAGTCTCTCTTGTTGGTTATGCATGCTATTGGCTCTTGTTTTTTCTATGGTACTGGTATGAATGGTTTTGGTTACTCTTGACATGAGTTTTTGTTGGTTGGTGCGCCCTTGTTGATCCTGTGCCCAAGTTGAGTTACTCTATAATTGCCACTATTTTGTCTTGGAATTGCCTCTGGAGATCCTGGATTAGAATTGATGTGGAATCCACTTGCAATTGGATTTGAGGTTGAACTGATATATTTCTAAATCTTTTGTCCTCGATCCACTGGAATTTCCCTGGAGTGGAAGTTGAGGAAGACTTTCCATTGGGTTGTGGTTGGACTGATTTCTCCTGAAAACTTTGTCCTGGAATTGCCACTGGAGATCCTGGAAAGGAAGTGATGTGGAATCCACTTGCCATTGGATTGTGGTTGGACCAATGTTAGATGGGTTTTGTGGTTGAATGCACTCTTTCTTGTGGCATCATGATTCCGGCTAGGGGGTGACCATTGCAAAGTGATTTTGGCTTGCATTGTGTCTAGGACTGGATGGAACGTGGCACAGTCAAAATTGGTTGCGTATTTTGCAAGATAAGTACTTTGTTTCACGGTTATTTGAATTACTTGGATCTGATATGATTCTTATATGGTTTCACATGAAATGTATGATAAAATATATGAGTTAATTATGGAAGAAATCTCTCATAGATTTTAGTTACATTATGCTACTAGTTTTTGGAAAAAAATAGCTAACTAGTTTTGGTATTTTGTGAGCAAGTGCTTGAGAAAAATGTTTATTTGGAACCTCTGCTACAGATCTGATAATTGTGCCTCTTTTATTTATATTATGTGTACTTTTATTGTGCAATAGATTAGGAATGATTGGAAACACCTCTCTACAATGTTTCTAGCCTCTATTCGAAAGCCAGTTCACCGGTTGGGTTATTTTATGTAGCTTCGAGACTTGGCATGTGAAATGTTTGAGAAAATTCCCGAGTGAGATAATTGATATTAGATCTAATAATTAAACTTGAAATGTATGAATAAATGTGTGGAAGAGTTCCTAGATAGTTCTAGATTTGCTTATCGAAATCCTAGTTTTGTTTCCATTCACTAGCTCATTCGAAAGAATTGTTTTAAATAGATTTATGGCTTTGCATGAGAAGTGTTTAACGAAATGTTTACATGAGTTATACCTCTCATAATACTGATAATACATGGTATTTAGAGTTGGACTGGCTTCCAAATGACTCTGCAATTTGTTTATGCATTTATTTTACTTGATTCCTCAATTTCTAGCCAATTTGGAGAAGTAGATTTAGCTAGTTTGATGAATTAGTAAGAGGACTGTTTATGAGCGGAAATATACAACCATTTGGTTGTAGTGGACCTATGATACGATGTCCATGAGATACAATAGTCGATACTTTCTTATTGTTTTTCATTTGGAAACTAGGAACATAAACTAGCTTCAAATCGGTGGAAATTGGTAACTAGTTTGTAGATTGAATCTATGTTTTCGTAATTTTTGAAATGTATAGCCATATGATCTGTTTTTGGTACTTTCATTTTTATGTTGAATGTTATTTTCTAGATCTTTACCTTGCCTCTGTGTGCTCCGGAACTCAGTACAATTGATTGGGTTAAATTCTTAGCAGTGTTTATTAACTAGTTGCATTGACTTGCAAATGCAAATTTATTTGGATTTATGTGCATGCTTAAATATATGTATAATGTCTGTAGGTTCGCTTTTTGGTTCATTGGCATGGTTGTGTGTTGAATTCGTGCAAGACTAGCTATTTGTGTTAAATACTAGTTAACTAGTCTTGTGGAGTCATTTTCGTAATTGTTTTGTTTAATTAATTGCGAAATGATAATTATGCCTTATTTACATGATATTAGGTGTTAATTAGCCATTGGGATTGATAAATGATGATTAGGTGATAAAAAAATGAAGTTATGTTAAGTGTAGTCAATTATGTGCTAAGTGTCGCAATTACTACACTAATTACTAGTTAATCATGATTAAGTGAAAATGACCTTTTTAGGTGCAAGTAACTTGTGTTATGGCTTGGGATGGATGCATAATGATTTTATAAAGTGTTGGATAAGCTTTCCCAACCTTGGTTCAATTTGCTTGATCAGTTATGAAATTTATTTTAATTTATTTGGAATTATCGATATTTTGTCATAATTAAATTGTAGAAAATGAAATTAAATATTTATTAAAATTATTTCGTTGTGCTAAAATATTCTAATTAGCCTTAGAGAACTAATGATATGTCCCTAAGATCCTTTGATAGCCCCCTGGGACATTACATAAGAGGTTCAATAAGATCGACCAAATATATGAAAAAAAATGTTTATTAATGCATTTTGAATTCTACCCCAATAATCAAATCAAACCAAATCAATATATCCTTTATGATTCCAGAGAGCAATCATCCTCTTTCATTGTATTTAAAGTCAGTCATTAAAAACTACATTAATACGATTTATCCTCAAAAGATTACCTAATATATTAAAACTCAACCAATTTATCCTTTCTCTCTCTATATAAACATAAACATACACATAAAGCCAGCTAACATACACATAAAGCTAGTTAGTAAATTTGTAAGCTTTGATTCTTATAATCTCCACAACTTGAGTCATATAATTATTGATAATTTTATAGCTTTCTTTAGAGTAATAATAACATTTTTCAATGAATTAATTTCTCATTGTATAATCTCTTATTAGTATGCTGTTAATTTCTTACCGTATAATCTCTTAAGTTTATTAGTACGCTGTTAATTTATCACCGTATAATCTCTTAAGTTTATTAGTACGCTTTGTTTATTTGATTCCCACAATATGTTCATATATATTCTTAACTCATTTCTATATGTTCATTGTTATATTATTAGTTTTGTTATTTTTTGTTAGGTTGTTTAAATGGTAAACAATTTGGTGTTTTTAGTTATGCAAGTCGATATAATTTTATAAGTAAAATCAATTGTGGGAATCATTTTTTCTTTCTTGGTAAAATGTATATTTTATGAGCGTTTTTAGTTATGCAAGTCGATATGTTTTTATAAGTAAAATCAATTATGAAATCCAATTTTTTTTTTTCCGATAAAATGTACATTTCATGAAAGTATTGAGCACTTTCCCTTAATTCTCCTTAATACAAAGATGATATTTAGGATAAATTGGTTGGTTGTAGTTTTGGAAACCTAACATAACAAGGACATCGAGTGAGGCCCACAATATTCACAAAAGCAGTCAATACAATGACTTAACCTTACAACTTGTTACTTGTAATTCGCAACAGTCAATCACTCGAACTAACCCATTAAACCAAAACCCAATATTATCGATAACAAAATCACTCTCATTGCTTGTCTTACATATTTTCGTTGTTCACCTTCCTTTGGAAGACCTTAAATCATAAAAGCTTTTATAACAAATATATTAAAAAACAAGTTATTTTGACAATAAAAAAAATCAACAAAATAATCAAACCCTTTCAAAATTACAAAAATTGAATATCTAATAAACACAAGCACAACTTAAGTGGGGCTAATGGTCAAGAACATGTGTTTCTAGGTTCAAATCCAGAAGGGGTAGGGTATGCACACCTCCGTAGATTTAGCAATCAAATTGTTACGCAAAAGGGGTCCCTTTTTTCACAAACAAAGAGATCTCATACATCAAATAAATATTTAGCTTGACTATAACCTTAAAAATAAATTATTATTATTATGATGATGTTTGATCCTTAAAATTTTTCAACTCAAAACTTAAAACACACATACTCCCTTAATTGAGCTTGAAAGGCATAAATCCATCTCACCTAGTTAAACCACTTTGAAAACCAAGATTCATCCGTCATGGACCCCATGTTCCTTTGTGATTAGTCATCTTGCCCCCACCTTATCCTTCTAAGGTTCATAATGCCTCTTGTCCATTCATCTCAAACCGTCTTTACTAGGGTTATCTCCTAGTCCAAATACATTAGTTCCGTGAAAGCGACATCAAGAAGGGATACCACTCTATTATTGAGTATATGTTTTGTTGATAGTACACATGATTATGCATGCAAAGCCATCCAACTACTTTAATATTAAAATCAAATCATCTCTTTTCTTGTTATTATTATATTGTTATTATTATATTATTATGCAATACGAACTAATAATCTAATGGGCTTACATTTACATCAAGGTAGATTAATAATAATTGTTTTTATCTTGAATTGATAAAACTTGAATTTAAGATAAATTCAAATGGTTGGAATTTTGAAAAAGTATAATTTTATTATATAAAAAGAATTGTTTACTTTTTAGTTCACTCCATTATAAAATTGAGTATGGATGACAACAACGTGATTATCCTTATTTTCATTTTTCATGTCAAAATTAATCAAACCACACACTTTTCGAGTTAATCTAAATCTTTTTTTTCGGTAGTGCTTCATTTTTTACCTTTATGCTGTATATAATTAGCTTGGTAAAGATTGTGTATACATGGGGCTGTGCCTTGGATGTTTGGTCTCGTACACCTTGTGATATAAATGGAATATATGTTGTAAAGGATCTTAGTAGGAGCCCAATGTGAAGGCCACACTAGAAAATAATTTAGGCATTTTCTAAGTTAAAACATGGTTTATCCTTGTACCAACCAATCACCTTGAAAACCACTTATGCATATTATAGAAGAGTTCAAGTTTGTGGCATCACAATTATTTCTTTACCATTTTTAATAACTACTTTTAATAACTAAGGGTAAGAGGAAAAAAACATCATTCTTGGTTATAGTTCCAACATCTAGCAAACTGTGAGATGTTGAACTTCTTACAATTATGCAATCCTTGATTCACCTTGCCATCTTGGCCCTAACCAAGATCATTTCTAGGTGTGGTGGTCGCATTTTCATGATTTACATTCCTTTGTTAAGGCGTCTCCTTCCATCCTAATTATAGATAAGTATGGTATGGACTTTCAAATCTCGGATAGTAAGAACCACCCGTATCTAGTGTGTTCCAACAATTGTGGGGAGCTAGTATATATCCATAATCACATAATCTTTACTTATAATGCTTTCTTTTTGTTAGAGAAAGATGGTTAGTTTTGGGGAGCTAGATCTATTGCAAGATTATTAAAATCCCCTATTGATTTATAACCAATACGACTTGCATGTATTCAAGACAAGGTCCCGTGTTCAAATTCCCTTCCATCTCAATTTCTTACAACCCTTTTCTCCCATGATCTTGATCACTGCTACTAAGATTCAACCACCGATAAGGTTTTTGATACTACTAGATAAATGACATCTATTGGAGGTTTATGCAAAGTTTTTTTTCAAATGCTTGTAGGAGTAGAGCTTGTTTTTGCAAAGGTTTGTATTTCACATTCTACATTGTGTTATATTTAAGCTGGTACGGGCATATTAGTGTGTATAATAAATTGAATTGTCGGTGCCCCGTGTCCTCCATGCACCAAACAACCAAGATCCAAAAAGGACCCTATCATACATTGTTGTACGCAATATTGGTACACTGAGCACCAATGCACAAATGTCTGTTTTCTAATGAATTCTTGTGACACAAAATGCATTTTGCAATGTGCCATGTTTTACTCAATACATTGTCTAACAAGGTGCGTGGTTCTTCTCTTTTAGTCAATCAATGTGCCAATTTTATAATGATGCATTAAAGATAGGGTTCTCTACATACTATACAATGCACTACAACCACGGATTTTCAAGTTTCACTTTGAACGGTGCATCAATTAAAAGGAGGTGTGCAAATGTATCAGTGCATAAGATACATCGGTGCAAGGTAAAAGTTTAAAAAATCATCATTTTCATTTTCATTGTTTTTTCAATACTGTATTTTCTTTGAAGCATCAATGCACCATCACATCTTGATTTTGCATTGATTCTTTGCACCCAATTTACTCCTTGTTTGTATGTTTCTTTATCATTGCAGAGTAAG
This sequence comes from Larix kaempferi, assembly GCA_027924585.1. NCBI lineage: Eukaryota > Viridiplantae > Streptophyta > Pinopsida > Pinales > Pinaceae > Larix > Larix kaempferi. Next base: position 1,688,658 of record BSBM01000386.1, on the reverse strand, counting down.
GTTTTTGAAATTCATCTTCAAAGATTGTAGGTTCATAAAGCTTCAAATTCTACATCATGGATCTTTATTAGTAATCATTGGATAATGCAATCTTTTAGTTTTCAAATCTCCCACTTTCTAAAGTTTTTTTTTTCTTTTTTTTGTGTCTTTGTAGAAATTATATTTTTAATTTGGTTTTGTTTTTTCATACAATTTCCATATTGTACTGAGTTTGTATTTGGTTGACCATTGTATAGCACACCACTCTATAACGGTGTATTATGTACCTATAACACACAAGCACACTAAGGAAAAATTTAGGAAATAATATGACGCTCTCCAACGGTTTGCTTGAAGTAAAACAACAAATTATTGACCCAACACATGACAAGGGGACCCATTCAATGCACACCTACTAGGTGGTCGCACTATATGGTCATAACGGGAAATCAATCCCACACACCTTGTAGGTAGTCAATTCATTAATCATAGTATTGCACACCATATATGCAACCCATGTCAAGTTCATAGAATCATGTCGAAAATGTAATGCCCAATCTTTGTTATAGTAAATCAAGATTGGTGAAGCTTGCACAAACTAGCCCAAATACAAAGCTTATATTTTGAGATGGTCTATTACTATGGCATAAAATGTGATATATGTGTTCTCATTTGCACATATGGTCATGTATTACCAATTATTATGTTTCTCACATGTTTCCACATATGTTATTTGTTGTGTTGATTCTCATGATAGGAGTCTTTCATGATGTTATGTGGTTTTATGCTTCGTATGCTGATATATGTAGTTATTTGATACTCATGATGACATGCAATTGATAACATGTAGTTCTATGATGATTAGGTGATGTTATGTTCTTGATATGTCTTGTAGTAGTAGTTAGCACATAGTTCTTTTATATTCATTATGATGAAATAGTGTCATGTTCTTATGATGGCACGTGGTTCTTGACTATTCATGATGGTATGTTCTCATGATAGCATGCGATTCTTTGATATCCATATTATGATGATGATACGTTATCATGATGGAAAGCAATTCTTTTTTGTTCATGATGAGATCATAACATTATGATTGTAACTAATAATTGGTTCATGATGTGAGGTGGAGCCAGATAAAAGAGGCACTCAATTGGCTTGGAGGTCAAGTTCATTAATGATCTCATGGAAGCCTATAACCATGAACATATTATATTTGCATAAACAACAATTTATGGGTTGGGGACAAACTTCAATCACTAATTTTATACTAGTATTTAATTTCCCTCCTATGATACTGAAAGTTTGAGAAGAGGGATGGACTTATACTCACATGTGGAGTTGTGATCATGGACATTCAATGCTTGGGTTGATTTCTTGGTTGGAGTTGTGGAGGGGGTTTAGGAAAACCTTTTGAGATGCTCAGGGGTCAATGTACCTACTAGATGCTCGGTACCCTTTAGATATGGTCTAGAGCCATAGATCCCAACATAGGTCAACAAGCTATAGAGATTTATATTGAAAGTCAAGGAGGTAGTTGTAGTTGTACTAGCATTCTCCCGGAGTTGTAATGTGGAATTTCAATGCCTATTGTGATTATACCATGATGGGTGAATCTTATATTGGTTGTAGTAGAGGGCCCATGCCAATGCAAGTGGGACCATTCAAAAGACTAAGGGATGATTTGGAGGTGGTGCAGATTGTATGGTTTTGGATGAGTGTGCATATGGGAGGAAATAAACCCCCATGATGGACTTGATTTGGCATGTGATTGTATGGTATCATTGTATATTAGAGATTCATGAAGTTTAATTAAGAGCATGTAGTGATATAAGAACAATATGCTTATTTAGTAGTGTAGTTGTGAGATTTACCAAAGGTAGCCACATGAGTAACTCTCTCACCTGCACAATAATACTAGTATATTTAAGCATATGATATGTGATGGTTGTTTTATATAATATTAAATAAAAAATGAGTTGCCTGAAAATGACATGTGGAGGTGTGTGGAAGAGATAATTCCAAATAATAATATATTTTATTGATGAATTGATTATATGAATAAGTTTACAATAGTGTGTATTAATACACATGAATGGCATAAATCATGTCCTTTGATAATGATCGTGACTTATCAGAAATACATTTAATTTTTACTTTTTTGTAACTAGGGGAATCGACAACTGGGAAGGGGTTGGTACTTGCGTGACACGGGGTCCAGGGATCCAATCCCGTCTGCTACCACTATACCCCTAGTTGCACCCACACAACCCGCAAGCATGGGGCACAAGTAAGCCGAGGTGATTTGAACTCATGACCTCCATTTACAACATTTCCTTCATATCAAGCGAATCGTCGGTTGAGCTACACCCCTGCGGGCCCGGAAATACATTTAATTATAATTGATATAAAACATTTAATAATTGTAATATACAATTAGGTATATTACAAGTCATCCCTTCTCGAAATGCTTCGTCCTCGAAGCATGGACAAATTAAGCATAGTGAATTGAATATAACATTTAACATTTAATAATTGTAATATGCATTTAGATATATTACAAGTCATCCCTTCTCAAAATTCTTCGTCTTCGAAGCATGGATGAATTGAGCATAGTGAATTGACTATAACATTTTTATTGATAACTTTATTTGTTAGTAGATTTCCTCCCCATTAGTATGCATTTATTAACATCCAATGAGAGAGGACGTGTTGAACTAATCAATAAGAATGCTTCATGTAATATTTTTGCAAATGAACTTTGGCACTTATCCATATGTGTGAAAGACCTACTTAACGCTTCTTTTGTTGGCTCTAGGTGAATGCTAGGCACAATAACAATCTTGACTTCTAGATTTTGTGATGATTGATTTCCTTGATCGATAATTATTTTATTTATTTCCTTTGTTGATATCTTGACTTATGGATTTTGTGACGATTGATTTCCTTGATTTATAACTAGCAATTGCCCCAAGAGGGTCAAAATGAACGCCGAGAGGAAAAGAGCACAAGGAAGGAAAAATAGTTTGGCTAGATTCTAGGCAATAGGTTATATCGACATCATTGAAACAAAAAACAAAATTACAATTGAAGTATGTGGTGGGGAAGCTTTGGATCATTGAATATGGATAGGATCCAAGGCAAGGAATGGATGCACAAGAAGCTTATGACGTTAGTGATAAGGAAACCATTGCCATCATTGGTATGGTAGTGTTAGATGACAACTAACATGTGCAAGATGTGAAGAGCTCTCTACAAGATCATATAACGTTGATGCTCTCTAATGAAACCATAGTTCTTTATTTGAGAAACAAGTTGTATAATTTAAATATAGTAGAAGGTGACTTAGTCACTGGTCATCTCAATACTCTAAAAAATATAGTAGATTGACTTATGGTTTTAAATGTAAAGATAGAAAACAAAGTTCTGATTTTTATTGCCCTAAACAATTTCTTGGCCTATTCAAGTATTTGCAACAATTCTTATCTCATTAAGAAGAGTTTAACTTGGCATTTGATGAGATATGAGGATTGCATTTGCAAGAGAAAAGGAATAAACTTTACCATGAAGGAAAATGGTTTGTATATACCTTCACAACAAAGCATAAGGGAAAATAAAGGAAAAGTTTTGGCCAATTAAGAAACCAGAGAACAATCTTGTTCTACTATGGTTTGACAACAATACCAAAAGGGAGGAGTATTTTGAAAATTCAAGGCAAATTTTGAGAAAACTAACTTTGGAAGATAAATACAAACATTGGCTAACACAATGCACTAGCTAGAGTTGAAAACTCCAACATTGGAGATTTGTTGCTCAAGTAGTCACTACACCATAAGCTTTAAAACACTCTCAAATAAAGAGAGATACCATTGTTTGAGAGAAAGAAATGACATTGTTTTGAAGAGACATAAATGCCATGTTTTCAAGTAAGTACAAACATCATTGTATTTCATACAAATGTAGATACCTTTATTTAAGAAAGTAAAAACACCATCATTACATGTTGTGTTAGAGTCTACACTACCTATACTTCATCATTTACTATCTATGACTTTTGAACACACTTCACTTCCACCTTGTAGTGGTTGATGATCTTGAACTAACACCCTTTATTATTTGTGACTTTTGCACACACTTCACTCCCACCTTGTAGTGGTTGATGATCTTGAACTAATAATGGGTGGCACTAATCATATTAGATCCCAATTCAATTCAACACCTTGATTCGCTAGGTTATTTTCCAATGAATTTAATAATTTGGCTACATCAATAAATGTAATATATTGAACATTATGAAGTTTTGAAGCATGAATGTTATGTTTTGGCTACATGGATAAATTATGAAGTATGGATTTTCACATCCAAAGCCTAAAAGGAACTCTAACAAATATGTCAAAAAGGAGCATGATAGAAAATAGTGCTAGTTAAAAAAGAAAGAGAGTTTGTGGACTCTTTATTACTTTATAGTAACCAAATACATATATTAAGATGCATAGTATACAGACTTAGGTTCCATGAGGGTCAAGACAAACAAAAAGGAGTGGTTTGCCTCATTAGAGGATGGTTACTTTAGGAGGCGGCATTGGTGCATTTGGTCAAAAGCCACAAATAATTCTAATGAAGATGGATAATGGAGGTGTTAAAGTTGTTGCATGATGCATTATACTTACCAAGTTTGAAGAAGAACCTACTGCCAATGAATCAAATTTGCAAAGCAAAATTTGAAGATTGAATTCAATGAGGGTAAGTGTCTCTTAAAGGGCAAGAGGAACCACAATAGAATTGTCGTAGAAGGTATTGAAGGAGGTGTTATTTAAAAGTCTATTGCTATAAAAGTGGGATGACAAGCCTTAATGGTTGAGAACAACTCCAAAGTCAACTTTGGAAACAAAAGTATGGATATCTTAGCTATAAATGAATTGCAATTTTGAAGAATTTTAATATTGTTTACAATTTGTGTCCATCTTGACATGAGAAATATGTTTGTGAAGATTGCATTTTGTGCAAGCAACATAGGGATAAAATTAATAAAGATGGGCATCCAATTTAAGTGGTGCATGGAAGCTTTTGTGGTCCCATGAAATCTCCATCACCTTCAGTTGCAAAGTACTTTATAACATTTATTAATGATTTTTCAAGAAAAAAAATGGTGGTACTTTCTCAAGTACAAATTAGATGCCCTTGAACCATTCAAGCAATTCAATGCCATGGTTGAGAGGCAAAGTGGGAAGAGGGCTAAATTTCAGGACAAACAATGGGAGAGAAGACAACTATTATGATTTCTTTTGGTGTCACAATGTTGATGGTATTTATGATGTAATTCATTCATACGATTTAAAATATATTATCAATATCATTTTCAATTCAATGCATGGTTATTGACATTGTCATTCCATATTCCACTTTAATAGAGTATAAATAAAAAATACAGCTCAAATAATTTGCATATTAAATTAAAGTCAAGAATTAATTTTGAAAGAAACATATATGAAATATTATTATTTAATTAATTTATGTTAGAGAAGAATAAAGTCCACAAGAATTTGTGTCTAGGAATTAGTAGAGAGATAACAACTAATATGTTACTCTTGCTAAAGTCATGCTAAGTGCATCAGAGCTGCGACCTTCGCCTTTTGTTGGATGTACCCATATGTACACCGTCTTGATTCCACGTGAATAATCTCCATTCTTGATCTCTCACGCACAAAGATCTAGGAATCTCTCTTTCATCTTCAATAAGTTTGAAAGGTTGTGGTTAACATATAATTAACATTCACCTTTTCATAACACATATTTTTATTTTATTTTATATATATATATCACATATAAACATAGTAGATACAATTACCTGGTTGGGTTGTTTCCCATTAATTACTTAGGCAAAGTTTGTCACATGATAATCTACCCCTCTTCGCGTGTTGTTGCTCTAAGATGCTTCAAACACATCTAAATGTTAAAATTACTCAATAGATGAGGATTTTGTAGTTTCATTATTCTTTAATTTTCCCAAGTGGAATTAGTTTCGCCACAAAATGTATTCTAGTTTCTTAATTTTCTAGTCCTTGTGGTTCAATAGTAAATCTACAATTAGATTCTATATCTATGTTTTTATGATCTAAAAGATATTGGGTATGAAATATAGCATTTTAAATGTTAATGATGAAATACAACATGGATTCTCTTTAAGTATGGTGGCACAGCAAGTTCATAAGCTAAATTGTTATTTTCCTAAGCACTTCAAAATGTCTACAATATCTGGTAGACAATTTTGTGTATTTACCAACTTCAAGAGAAGTTACATTAGGTTTAATTCTAAGAAATACCATATTCCCTACTTGAAATGTTTGTATGGATCATTTGGGAATGATTAAACTTTTATACCCATCCTGCATAGCTTTAATATTAATGTTTGATTTATTTATAATGGATTCCATTTCGAAAAGTTTTTCAATCTCATATCACTTCCATTGCATTGGATTAGACTGTGACATTGGAGTATTGCACTATTCTTTCCATATTATGCTTTAAGAGGCGATATTTTGATGGCATAATGGTAGATTAGATTATAGGAAAATTCTATAAAATGTAAATACTCCATTGTCATGGTCTAATCCAATGCGAGGGAAGTGATGTATTGGAGTATTGCACTATTCTTTCCATATACCACTTTAAGAGGCGATATTCTGATGGGAAAATGGTAACATGTAAATACTCTTCCCATGTATGGGATTTTTTCAAAGCATACATCCATAACATTATGCTTACAACATATTATTCATCAAAGGTAGCTAGAGCATTAGCAATATCCCTATTTAGTACCTAGTTTTGAAAGTTGTTTGGGTTATTTTGTGATTCTAATTTGATGATATTGAGATCTAATATTATTTTTTGAAAAATAGTTGACCTCATTAAATTAGTCCAATAGGTCAAGAAAATATGAGCGATGGTGGGAGCTCGTACAAAGAGTTTTAAGGCACTCCTATCACTAACTTCCAAGATCATTGCAACATCCAGTGGTTAATGTAGCATATGCCCCACTTGAATAATGCACATAAGGCCAAAAAGGATTATTTAGGATTATTAGCAATAATCCTAAAATAATCGCAATGAGATATCAAATTAGGAAACATGGCTAACAAATGTTTCAAACCTAAGGCAAGCTCAAGGGTTTTGTGTTCCGTTTTTTGATAGAATCATGTAATGGTCTTGTAGTAGTGGATGGAAAACATTAAGAGGTAGAGATATACCTTGGAAGAAGATGAATTTCCCTTGGATATTAAGAGTCACAATGATGAATTTGAATTGTATGCCCTTTCTCTAAGGAGGTAGTGGATGACTAATGGTGCTTGCAAATGGCCTCTTGGAGCCCCTCTTTGTCGGTGGGAGGATTAGACAAAGGGCATGGAAGGAAGAATAAAAAATGTAAAATCTCCATCAAACCGTAAATTCTAAACATATTGTAGATTTGATCAATCTTATGGTTAAAATTAATTTTGGGTATTGCATATGATAACAATGGTCCGATGCATTGGGATGACTATGATTTCCCTCTCTACTAAAAGGTGGTTTTTGAATACTCACTCATCACTTTGCATCTTAGGTAGCTATTCCCACTAAAAATTTCAACTACCATACTTTGTTGTCCATTTAATCAAAACATTCTGTTTTTCCATACTTACTAGGGTAGTTGTGATTTACGCATCACCATATAGCTAGTATAAATTCACAACTTATTTGTAAAAATGGATCCTTAAGTCCAATATTACAAGTTGTTAAACACTGGTCATTGAAACATTGTAGTATAAGTGCATGAATAACATTGGTCATGTTCACAATCACATAATACATATTACATTTTTAAAGCATGTCTATGCATCATCTAAATTAATTACTACCTTTACATATTTATATAGATATTAATTTCATGAATTTATAACACACACTAATAATACATCCAAAGTACGAGATTACCAACTCCTTAAGGGAGGATGGTTCTTCAATATCAACTCATGTTTTAGTCTAGAATGAGAATCCTAAAAATTAGAACATTTTTTATAACACACACTAATAATACATCCAAAATATGAGACTCTGCCACAGTTTGTTTCGTATGTACAAATTGTGAAACCCCATAAACCAAGCTTTGGAATAAATCTGCCATTTAATTTCCTATCCCTCGCATATTTCGTCGATTATTTGATTCTGTGACACACTGCAAGACGTTCTTTCTATGAGGGAGAATTTTTTACCCCGGTTCCCAACTCGTCATCCTTCTATCAAATAGAAATTCCACACGTATACAAATCCAAAAGCTACCATCTAACCTCCACGTCTCTTTCATTTTTTTGAAGTTACGTTTCTGATCCCTTCATCTAACTATGATGGTCATTCCAATCAGTTATGGGTGGAAGAAATCAACCCAAGGTGGGAACAAATGTCGGTCTGAATAAAACAAGAATGGAAGGGCTTGAAGCTGTGAATTAACTGTTTGATTCTTCTCGACCTAGGTTTGTTTTCAAGCTCTTAAGTCTTCCCCCTGGCAGCGACGAAGTGCGGCATTTGAGTAACTTAGGAACCATAAAATACATTACCTTGTCTTCCACACATAGGACCTATAAACATGAGACACATGCCTTGATAAGGAACATATCATGTATATGTCAAACACACATTTCATGCATATTGTAACATGTACAACATTGAATGCACATAAATCTACCTTTAGGGTTTTAGTTGAGTGCTTTAAAAACACATTTAGAGAGGAGAGTGACTTAACAACTAATGATACACTTTGGTTGAGTTAAGTTGAAGGAAGAGGGACCATAGTGTTTCAACACCAATAGTGATGATACTGATGATTTTTATTATAAAATCTAATGATACAAAATCTGAATGGTTTCTATTTTATTTTGTATTTTGTATTTAAATTTTATCTATTTATTTATTTATATATCATTATCTATATAATATGTTTTGATGGTATTGAATGATGAAATTATATTTGTGTAGAGGTATTTGTAGAACATGCACCTTGGTTTATTGTTGAGTGTTGGTTGTGCAAAGTGCTCTAGACAACCCATGTCTTGGTTTCCCATTGTGTGCATGAATTGTGAACTATGCCTTTGGATCAATCGTAAACTATCCCTTTGGAACTTGGTTGTGTGGTTGGAGGTCTATGCCAAATCATTCTCCATGAACATGTTCAAATCCTCAAGTGAGTCAACAAAACATGAAGATGTATATTTTTTAATGCCTGAATTGCCGTTTAATTTTTTCTTCTTGTTGCTAGGTGTTTTCCATATTTAGGTATGGGTTTGTTGGATACCTTGTCTGCCTAAATAAAAAAATTGGGGTTTTGAGTTGAAGTTTGATATATACATAATGTGATGGTTCACCACCACCACCACAGGGTTCACTGGTGTGATGCATAATACCCATAGAAATATGTGAACCATGTGGTGGTGGTGGTTGTTTTCCATAACCCTAGCTAAATATCAATGCTGATGATAGGGTGTAATTTGTTTGAAAATTTTTGTGGCAAGTTTTGCAACCAAGTATACATTCATTTATATAGTCACTTGATTGTTGAATGCAACAATAACATGTATTGTTTTATACGAGTAATTGTTGGGTTGGCTAGCATGAGTCATGTGATTCATGAAAGAATTGATGCCCTCAATGTAAAGGTAGAAACACTACCACTACTATTGGTAAAGTAAGATGTGTGTCTTTCTTCTTCATTAGACTGCTTGAGTGAATGTGTGATTTTTATATGTTTTATATTTTCACAATCTTAATATGAGGGATTTGAAATGAAAAATGGACACACAAATTTTCACAATTTTTAGTAGGTTCAGTTACATTGGTATCACTCTCATTGTTTGGAGCCTTTATCATCCATGTTGCAATTCAAATAATGGATGTCTTGACTCCAAAAATGTTCCTTGGTTTAATAGTTGGGGTGAAGCTTCTTTATTTTCTCTCTACCATGACAACAAAAAATGTGGGTGGTGAAGCCCTGAAAATGGTTGAAGAGGTTAGGAGGCAGTTCAACACCAATCTAGATTATGGAATCTGTGTGAAGATATAAACTAATGGCTCACTAAGGGAGATGATTTCTCTCGGTTTCCCTATCATGCTTACAGATCTCATTGTTTGTAATTTATTTGGTTTATAAACATTATTAGGTGTACTCATTGGTGCCCTTGTATTTGGAGTGTAGGAAATATTTTCTCTTGGTGATGCACTTTTATTTATGCTTGATACACATCTTCGTAGTAAAATTTGACCATGTATCATAAAATCCCTAATTCCTCGGCTGTATACCACATTAATCTCCTTCAGACGGATCCCCCATTTGGGCCAGAACACTAAGTAGCCGACTGTTGTTATGGAAACATAGGCGTTCTAGATATGGACAATATGCATAATGGTTACAACAGTAGAGTTGCCAAGGGTTGCCAAACTGGTTAACATAGCTAAATTCTTTCAATTTTCTGTTTGTCGCAGCAATGTTTGTTATCAGGATATCTACATCATTGCCTCTATATATGCAAGCATATGAGAAAACGACACAATGATATTTCGCCCAGATCCCACTGCATAAAATCGAGGGTTAGGGTTTCAAGTTTCTGACCATTAACGACAAGTGATTTCAATGCTAGACTAATGTCGAGGGTTTCGAACTCAAGAGATACGTCACCCAAAACCCCACAATTTTCATCGATTCTAGCGAGCCCGAAGGGCCCAAACAAAAAAATACCATTGTTTGCTCGATGTTGACCAAAACAATCATAAATGAAGCCACTTAGTTAGTAACTTAATTGATATAAAACTTCAATTTTGAGGTGTCCAATTCTACCCAAACTTTTAATTTTTTTTATTGAAACACATCCAATCCAGAAAAAGTTTTATTTTTTGGTCTGGATTTCCATTAAAAATGGTCGGAAAAATGCATTTTGGTACTGATTAGGAAACACCCATAAATAAAACTACAAAGGATAAATCGTACAAAAATTGTGTGCCACTATTGAATTCAATTAACCACTATTGAATTCAAACACAAAAGTTTAGGATAAAGAGGAGATTTGAGTAATTTTTCCACTGTATTTCGATGGAAGAGGTAAATGATCGAAAGCAATTAACCAATCTGGGCCACTACTCTCTTTGCAATCATTACAAACCCATCTGGGCCACGTTCGTTAAAGATTCCAAAGCAATTAGTCCACTTGAGCAAATATTCTGTCTCTTTGCATTGATGACAAACCCATCTCGACCACGTAAGTCGTTATTGACGCACTTCATTCATTAAGGACAATTTTTCAACATTCAAGTCAACTATTCTATTCTTAATTGCATCGATATCACAAACATCATGTGTCTATCTCGTTGATCATGTATGAGATTGATCCGGATTTGTTCATACAAATAGGCCATGATCTGTGCATTTCACTGAAGCTCCCTCTAGTGTGTTGTTTTCATTCAATTTTGCTACCAGGGGAACATAAATATTAAAGAAATGGATGCATTGAGCTTCATTGTGAACTCATTTTATTTTAAAAAGAGAATTTCATACCTCTTGGCCAGGGGAGCAGAAAGATTAGTGAAATGGATGCATTGATATTCATTGTGAACCCATTTTATTGTAAAAAGAGAATTTGATACCTCTTTCCCCAATAGATCAAGGTTAACCTCGATCTATGATAGTACTAAATCTACTTTATTGTGAAGCCATTCTTTTTGTTAGAAGATAATTTATTACTTTTTGGTTGATCTGCAGTTTAACATGGATCTATCCTAATATTAAATCTACTTTATTGTGAAGCCATTTTTTTTGTAAGAAGAGAATTTATTACTTTTTGGTCGATTTGCAGTTTAACATGGATCTATCCTAATACTAAATCTACTTCATAGCTTACTTGCATGTAGAAGATAATTTATTACTTTTTGGCATATCTGGAGTTTAATATGGATCTATCTTAATACTAAATCTACTTCACAACTTACTAAATTTATTTCATAGTTTACTTACTGTGATTTTACTAGGCCTTCGATAATCTTTTCCTGAGTAACTTAGGAAAGTGACAATGGAGATTGTTGGTTAGATTATGGTTTTGTAGTAAGTTAGCCGAAGTTTAATTCAACTAGTCTACATTCCATTCCAGTTTTTGGTACTCACACCATCTCATCTACTCGGGAATCCCTAGAGTTCCCATCCTACTCCAACCAAAACTGGGGTGATTTTTATAAACAAAATTCCATGACAATGGAGATTGGTTTTAAACTTTCCTTCTGGTGGGAAGCTTGTTGGGTTGGAATAATTGTACTCTGCTTTGGGATGGATAGCTTGGTCGCTACAGAGGATGGTAAGACTTTATTGTCATATGCTAATCTAATATGGTGTTGAAGAACTTACTGATTTTTTTCCAATTAGGTCTCAAGTTTTATTGATTTCTTAAGTTGATAACCCTCACTGATTTATTGGATGATTTCAAGAGTTGTTGATCTGTACTGATTCTTTTTGCGCATTTCCCAAATTGATGACCCTCATCCATTGATTTTTGTGCCGATGTCAAGTTTTGCAAATAAGCAATCATAATTCAAGCGGTATCAATAGACACAAATTTGTAAAACTAATAAGCTTTGCAGCTTCAAAGAGCATATTAAACCTAGATTTGTCCAAATGTTCATGATCAATACACTAAATGCAATAGAGATTCAATACGCCATTACACACAAGCAAATTCACAAATGTTGATGAATCCAACTAACTTACATCGATAGGGATCTGGTTTATAATGTTGATAGCTAACATTTGATGATATGAAAACCATGGCAGGACTGCTAACCAACGGACACTTTGAGGCCGCCCTGGACCCCAATTTTCTCAATACAATGATGATTGTAGGGGAGACGGTGTTACTGGGATGGAAAATCAAAGGAACCGTTTAGTACATAACATCGGGTCAAGTTCAAGGCCCCATTTTTCCAGTTTTTCCACAGGGAAGACTTGATGTAAGGCTGGGAAACGATGGTCAGATAAGTCAGGGCATCGAGCTCGAGAGAGGGTCAGTTTACGCTCTCACCTTTGGTGCTGCTCGGACCTGCTCTCAGCTGGAGACGCTGAATGTATATGTCCTGCCCACCAATGGAATCATAGATTTGCAGACACAGTATAGTGACAAAGGGTGGGATGCATATGCTTGGGGATTCCGTGCATAATCAAGGCAATCCAAGCTTGTTTTTAGTAATTCGGGGATGGAAGAAGATCCCAATTGTGTTCCCATGATCGATTCCGTGGACATCAAGAAGATTATAGGGTTGGAATCTTCAAATGGTATGAAACATAGGAATTTGATTTCCTTTTATGTTTAAAGTAGCTCCGATTTTAAATCCAGGATCATCCCTAAAGCACAAAATACCGACCTGGTTTCAATGGTGGGAAACAAGGGACCGTAGGATTCAAAGGTTTAAATAATTCTCTACAATTTCAGTACCCTATGCTTCGCACATGAAACTCTGCGACAACCCCGGATGTCCCACAAGTAAACTATGCCATCGTCAAAAGGAGGATTCGAAGAAACTGCGTATGCCTAACATGATTAAGATAGAAACCGGGTGCTGCGTTGCAAACGGATTAAAACCGCGAAACCGAAACAATGTGTCAGAATTGATGGACACGTGGCGAGATTCCATTTGTCCGATAGACGAGGAATCCCACAATAGTGTCATGGGAGATGATCTCATAGAATAAACACCTACGACGTAATTATTTTGTTTATTTCCTTCATGGATCGATCTTTTCAAGCTGATTGTCTTCATCGTCATTGTTATCACCTTTTGCCTTTATGATCTCCCTATGCTCAAAATTATTGTGAGTGGATATTTCTTCAGAATTTTTACTGTCATCAATATATAGACTTGAGCTTTGGCTTCGGCCACAATTTTTAGAACTCCTATACATTTAAAAAAATTCAAAATGAGTCTCTCTAGTGAACTCCTCCTTGTCTTCTTTATTAATATCTAGTGCATATGCATGCATCTGCATTTTCATTATCCACATTCTCATCAACTTCTTCAAAAATTTCTTCTTTGAGATGCATAAGTTCTTCTTCTTTTATTTTTAGTTTTTCTTCATGGTTTTTTAACATTTCTTGAAATATACCTTGAACAATCTTCGTAATTATGTTATCCAACTCATCGTTAGCCTTTTTTACTGCATCCTTATCTTCGAGAGGATTCTTCTTTGCGTTTCTTGTATTCATGATTAAAAAGGGTTTAGAGGATATGAAGAAATTAACTATTAAAAATAAAAATTATAATAATAAAAATTATTATTATAAAAAAAATAATTATAAAAGTAATTATTATTATTATTATAAAAATAATAATTTTATTATTATATTGTGTATATAGTTTTAATAGTTTTTAGGGAATTAAAATATTATAGTAATAATAATAATTTTATTATAATATATATTTTTTGAAATGGATGAAGCTAGGGTTTTAAACCCTAGGCAATGGCGTAGGGAGACAAAGGAGGAATTAGGGAGGCATAGAGCTGGAGTGGAGTGAGAGCCGGAGAGTGGAGAGCATGGAGTTGGGTGTGTATGTAGAGATGAGCAATGAGATGATGCATTGGGCATGTACGTAGAGATGTGGAGTGCATGGGATGAAGTGGAGTGCATTAGGCATGTATGCATAGATTTGGAGTGCAGATGGAGGAATATGTGTGGGATTAGCAAGAAGGAGGGTGGAGTGGTATGGAGTGTAAGAAATTTGGGTTGAGACACGGGCATAAGGGAATGGATGTGGTGGAGAGCATTGAAGTGGGTAGGGCGTGGAGGAAGTGTATGCAATGTGGGAATATTAGGATGGGTAGGAGTGCACGAGAGGTGGTAGAAGAGGCACGGGGTAGATGAGGTCCGAGTGAAGAGGGGGCGTGGGGAAGAAATCGAAGAGTGGGGTGGAAGCGATGCATGGAGTGAGTGCTGGAGGTGAGAAGTGGGAGGTGTAGGAGATGAGTGTGCAGGAGGATTGGGAAGCATGGGAGGTTGAAGAGGGAGTGCAGCATGGGGTGATGGGAAGACACTAAAGAAGGAGAAGGTAATGGAGTAATGGGGATGAGAAAATGAGAGGAGCATGGGAGGAGAGCAAGCTGGGAGCATGGAATAACGACAAAAAGGAGGTGGGTGAGGGAAGGATAGAGAGGAGTGTGTGAGGAACGTGAGGGAAAGATGGAAAGGAGCACGTGAGGGATGGGGGATGAGTGAATGGGTGGTGGATGGCTTCCTGGAGAAGCAAATTGAAGGAATGAGAGATGAGAAGTGGGATAATGAGTGAATGGAGAGAATCTTGTCTAACCGAACAATTTCATGTAGGCACCAACCGAAAGCTCTAATACCACTTGGAAGAGATAATTCCTACTAAATAATATATTTTATTGATAAATTTATTATATGAATAAGTTTACAATAGTGTGTATAAATAGACATGAATGGGATAAGTCACATCCTTTGATAATGATTGTGAAATAAAAAAACATTTAATTACAATTAATACAAAACATTAATAATTTTAATATACATTTAGGTATATTACGAGTCATCCCTTCTTAAAATGATTCGTCCTCAAAGCATGGATGAATTGAGCATAGTGAACTAAATATAACATTTAACATTTAATAATTGTAATATACATCTAGGTATATTACAATGTGCATACCAATAAAATAATATTTTATATTCAATTTTGTGCATAAATTTTGGGGATATGTGGAGGATGGAGGAGCATTGAAAGGGGTTCAATTTTCTTGAATTGTTTTCACCTTGTATTTGAGGAGATTTATGTTCAGATGGATATACGAGACTTGGAGTCCTAATGGGACATACTGAGTGTAGTTGGTATATCCTTAATGATTGAGGGTTTGGGGGTTGTCAATCTTTAATTGAGTGGTTGGTTAGGAAGAGAGTTTGTCCCTCAAATTTGTTGTCCATTTATGTCGTTGCTTGCTGGTGGCAGTTGGTCTATGTCTGTCTTTCTTTTTTGTTAGTCAACTGTCAACTTGCTACTTCTAGGCATTTCATCTTTGATTCTTAGTGCATGCAAGTATTTAAATTACTTGTATATTTGATTTTTGTGTCGCTATATTTTATCCTATATGCTAGTAATCTTGTTGGTTAGTATTAACATTAATTGTTTGTTTATGAATCATTCTTTTGTCTTAGCCATATTTGTATTTTACTATTGAAATGATTAAATTAGGGTCATATTGTTGGTATTTACTCTTTAGTGAATTATTAAATGATAGTGTCTTGCATGTGGGTTAATTTCACTATAAACAACTAGAAATTGAAGAAGTTTATTGCTATTGTTGTTATTATTGTTGAATGGTTTGGATCCTTACATCTAGTTGATGTTATTCTCAAAGTATGGGTTGGGTCCTTACACATGGTATCAAATCCCAATCTCTAATCCCTATGGCCTATGGGCCTTCTAAAGTAGTAAACCACTGTAAATACAAATATGAAAATGGTTTTGATATATAAATATGAAAATATATAACAACACATATAAGTAGAATTAGTACATAAGCAATGAACACATAATTGGGTTGAAAAGTCCATTTTTATTCAAGACATGCAAACCTGAAGAAATTTTTGGAATGTGAATGTGAAATTTTTGGAAAGGACTATCAAATTCTTGTGAATGTGTTGTGTAGTGTTCTTTAACCCTAATAATTAAAACAACACATGATTTATAGATATTTAAGATGGAATAAACAAAAAATTACAGTATAGAATAAGAAACAATGGATAGTAGAAAAGATAAATGTTGTAGAAAACAAGCCTTATATTATGAGAATCAATTCTGAAAGCAATGTTCACATGCCTATTAAGGTTGGGTGATCTTTCACTTGAGAAAAGCTCCAATACAATAATTCTTTAAAAAACAATCCATAACAGTTGAGCTCTTTAAATAAGCGTTCAATATCCCAAAACCCTAACTACTAGACTTGGTCAATATTTAATGAGCAATGACTACTTAGTGGGCCTTAATATACAATAATCTTTTTTTACATTAATAGTCTACTACTAACTACTTGGCCTTATTCAAAGGTTATGGCCGCATACACAACATGACTAACTACTAAAGTAATGGAGTTAGGGTGGGACCCTAATAGGATGGATTAGTAAAATACAAATCTATGTAAATTTGGAGGGTTAAAAAGGTTGTTTAATGTATGTAGCCTTCATGGATAAACTGCATAATTGTTATCTCTCAAGGAGGAATCCTAACTTGCATAACCCATGAAAGAAATAAGGAGTAAACAATATGAATCTCTAAACAAAAGCAAGGAAAATATATAAGTAAAGAAACTAGTTCTATAATAAAAGAAACTAGATCTAAAACAAGCTATGTAGCAATTGCAACTAGAAATTGATTTGGTTTGCTATACAAGAATAATTTGTAATACATGTGATGAGATTAGATGTCAATCCCATTCCAATCATTTCAATGCACAACTTAAGAACTTGTTCCACGCTCCCTATGTTGATCCACCCATAATCATGTTTCTAGTTTTTCTCCAATAGCCCACTAACAATCACGATTGACTTAAATTTATCCAAACATTTATATGGAGAAAAACTTTGTTTTTCCTTTAGAGCACATACACTACAAGGAAAACACCTTCTAGCAACGGTTTTTGTGAACCTTACACACAAAAAAACCATTCATCCATTTATAGCAGAGGATGCTAGTGTAGGCGGGCGAGTAGAGGTTTTAAATCGGTGCACTAAAACACCAAACTTGGCACTGGTGCATTTTATGCAAAGTCACATTGGTGCGTCACAAATGTAAGAGCACCAACATAATGTTGCGCCCCTCTATTACACACAACGATGAAAATATAACTTGATTGAAATTATATATATATATATTCTTGTCAATACCTAACGGTACATGTTGTGGAATTAGACGCATTGGTGCATGTGGGTGTAACAAAGTACCAAACAAAAGCCATTTTTTTAATTAAAAAAAATGGTTCCTTCGTCTATTCATATGCACCATACCACCAACACAAAACATGCACTGGTGCACATACATGAAGAAAAAGCATCAATGCCAAAGTCAACATAGCTCGATGCATTTTCAGAAAAATGGGTGGTGCATGATGATGAAATAAATGCATCGGTGCGGGATAACTGATATAGCATCGACTAGATACCAAAAAATGAATAGAATGAGTGTAGGGTGCTCCACATCTACCAAAGTGCATTGGTGCACATCATTAAAAAAGCACTGGTATGGAAATATTTTGATGAAATTTTTAATAAATATATTTATTTTATTTTCCCGTCAAGCCATTTATAGTGCGTCTAAATGAAACATACGCATTGGTGTGTGCAATGTTGCAATGCACTACACTCAATTTGTTTTATTATCATATATTCATTAAAACATCGTGGTGTGTTAGATCTATAACTATGCATTGGTGCGTAAAAATATTCCATGCACTAGATGGCATGTGAAACAATTTTAATAAAATTCCTGAGTGGTGCTTACAGCAACACTAAGCGCATCGGTGAGTATCTAACAAAGGTGCACTGGTGCGCCACAAAATTGAGCACACCAAGACATGATTAAATAAAATTAAAAAACAGAACTGAAATGTCATTTTGTCAATTTCTCAATGTTGGAGACTACCTTGGCCCACCCAAGCACTGATGCTTCTTTCTAACACCCACACCCCCCATACTCGGTGTGCCACGTTGGATTTCTCTTGAATTTGGTATCTTCTATATGTAGCAACCATGCCTCCCAAGCAAGCAAGAGTCCATGCATTTTGTTTATTACCTTATCATTTAATTTTCTCGTGGATTAAAAATTGAAAATTTCTTTCAATTATGTTTTTTTCTTCCATTTTTTTTAATATCTGTGCAGTGTGCATTGTATGTTTGGCTTGCACCAGCATCAATACATCAGTGCACTATGTTTTAACACAAGGTGCATTGAAAATGGGTTCCCTTATAAAAAATGATGCATTGTGGATTGTGCATTTTAATAACCCTTACACACCAATTTGTGGTGTGTGCGAATAAAACATAACACGCCACTATAATTCACAAACAAATAAATTATTAAAAATTCATGGTGTGATATAAATAACTTCATGCACCGTTTTCAGTGCCTTACCACAAACAAGGTGCATCATTCACATTTTGTGAACCCATACGTAGACTACCCTTTCAACCAAAAACTAACACATACATGGTTCTATTGAAAAATTGAGGCACACCATTGATGGTCCGTTAATATGATTAATGTGCATCGTACAAGTATTTTGAAAAAACGTGAATAAATTTTAACACCCAAACCACAAAAATATTTTTACATCATACAGTGCTGAAGGTATATACAGACGTGCTAGTGCTTTGTTTATATACGGACGCACCAGTGCGTATTAATATACAAAGCATCAAATGACATATGTTTATTTTTTTTATTTAATCGGTGCACTTGAAATATTTACACACATCGGAAATGGTGTGTGTTATGTTTGTAGCAAATAAAAACTTATATTGAAAAAATTATAATTAAGTGGTGCGCTTTAAATATTCTCACGCACCGTTTTCGGTGCATGTTTTTTGGTGGCCCAAAGTTCTATATTTAAAAATGTTGTTATTTAAGTGGTGCACTTTAAATACTGTCAAGTATCGAGTCTGGTGTGTGTTTGGTTCTCTAGCACTGATGGCGGTGCTATTATATATCATAAGCACCGGTAATGATGCGTGGCTGTTTTATGGGCACACCGATACACTTTGAATTTTTTTGACAAAAAAATTTATTGTCTGATTTTGATAAATATAAATGTAATTTAGTAAAACAAATATTATATTATATGTATGTGTGTGTGTGTATGTCTATCTATATGTTTATGATGAAATTTACAGGTGTTTAATAAGAAACAAGAGCAACGAGGGCACTGACAAGAACATCAACAATGGTAGGACCAGTGCAATGTTGTATGTGAGTGGGAGATTAGAGAGAGGTAGAGGTATTTTCTCCCTCGACCTATCACCGCACAGACTAGACAACTCCTACACTAGGTTGGCCTCCAAAAGTATTATGAGGAGGCTACGCCATTAAGGGGGCATTATCAGTTGTTGATGTAGTTGATCTATTGTTAGGATCAATGATGATAGGATTTTAGCATGGGTCTTGATCTATGGTTCCAACCCACAAAGGAGGACATCTACTTCGTCACAGGATTATCTAGGAGAAGGGAGGATTTGCCCCCATTTCGTCAATGTCCCACCTGGATTTGTAGCAGCCAACCATATGACATTTGTACCGAGATATGTTAGTGAGGATGTCACTACCCTTGGTGACTTCCTGGTAGTCGGTGTCAATCTCTCAATATCTTATTTTCATGTAGAGGAGGTTAGGTGCCTCTTTCTTTTGGTCATGATAGTGGCCCATGTAATGACTAACAAGAAACACATTAGTTTCCCATTATTATATTCTATTTATTATTTACTACAGATACCTATATGCATTAGGTGGTCTTCCATTTTTTTGTGACAGTTTTGTTTTTCGCTGGATCATTGTCGCATTATGTTTGATGGCATGTTGGTCTTCCAATCTGATTTAGAGTTGTTTTCATTATTTTTTGAGAGGTTTCCATTCCATCGATCCTCATTCCACAACCATCCTCCTAGGTTGATGAACGAGTGCATATGTGGATGTGAGGGAAGATGTTTCCCAAGAGGGGCTGATCCGATTTTCCTAGTAGGATCACTCAGGAGATACTTCATTTACTTTCCAATGAGGATGATAATACCTTGGATATGGTACCGTACCCATACGTAGGTTGGATTGGCGAGGGTGTTACAACATATTATTTATCCCAGATAATCCATTAGATGATAGAGGTAATATTAGCTTTATGTTTTGATTAGTCTAGCTTCATTTTATTGTCTACTTTAATGCATATGCAAGGTAATGTAATTTAATTAAATTGTCTAATTATTGTTCTCTACAATTTTGTAGATATTGGAATGTATGTTGGGGATGTGCCTCCCCAACCCGATGAGCACATGACAGAGGAGATACCACAGATATAGAGAGATAACCTGCGATGTAGGATTGATTTTAAATTCCACAAAGAGATGGCAGATCAGTTGTTTGGGTTGTTGGCTCGATAGGGAGTGTGCCCTATTTGGGTCAACGAGATCATGCGAGAAGCAGATCTTGCTCAGATTTGGAGGAGCCTCCCACATGCCATGGCATTTTTGATGTGTCATATCTTGGATGTGACCAGGCTACTAGAAAGGTGGAAACCAACAAGGATCACTAGTTTTGATTCATCTAATGAGGGTGGTGATCCTCCACCACCACCACCTCCTCCTCCTCCATCTCATCCTCCTTATCCACAGGTCAATCGAGTACCCTCTCCTCCACCATAGGATGATCGACCACCCTCTCCTCCAACACGTCTTTTAAACCCCTCTCCTACTCACCTAATCGACCCACCACAGGTCGATCGACCAACCTCTCCTCTTCACCCAATTGACCCGCCATAGGTCATCCGACCACCCTCTCCTACTCACCCAGTTGACCCACCATAGTTCGAATGACCACCCTATTCTCCTCACCCAGTCATCCCATCACCCTCTCATCTTGTTGCAGATATCATTGATGTATGTTCTCTCATTTCATGTTATGTTGACGTTGTTTGAATTATAAAATGTATTGTGTGCTAGTGATCTAAATTGGAGATACAATATAATGTTTGAGTGTAGCTGAAGATAATTTAATGTCATTTATTTGTAGTAATAATTTAAGGTCGTTATACGATAACTAACTGATTTTTTATTTGAGTTATTTAGATGGCTAACTTGTGAAGATGTGATTTTACTATGTTAATAGTTTATTGCGACAAAAATATTTTTATTATTATTTAAAATAGTCTAAAATTTATATAAATTTGTAATTATAATTTATTCCGTGTTCAACATGGCTTAAATGTATGTATTTTTTAAAGTTGATTAAGTGTGAATTTAATGTTCATTCAAAAGATTATGTGGAACAATAGTAACAAAAGTCTTTAAAATGATTTCAATGTTTTTGTGTCATGTATTATTTTCCCTTTCTCTAAAACAATGTTCTCTTCATATAAAAAAACTTATGGGTTGAAGAATGAATAATTTGGTCATAGTCTTGTATTGGTAAAGATACGAATAGTATGAGTTATTGACATTGGATGCTAGTATTATAATTTCACTCTTATATTAACAAGCCCCACATGGGGGCATGTACTCTCTGTTTTTTTGATGTTAGCATCATTCCCCAACTCATCTTGTTGAATTGAATTTAACAACATTCCGTCCATGGCATGGGTATCTCGTAAGAATTCATCCATACCAACTTCTATATCATTGTTTTCATCCCAAACTCGTGAAGAACTAGTGTTGCTATAGATGTTTTGAATTGGTGTCTCAGGACATAGTGGGAATTGAATAGGTGATTGGTCCAACTATATGGCACTATACCTGAGCTACACCATGGGCTAGATCCAGTCATAGACAATCATACCAGTAATAGCTAGGAGTAATTGCTAGGATTCATTGCTAGGATTATACATTCTTGAATCAATATAAATAATCATTTACAACCATCGATATGCAAATAACATCAAGAATTGGACAAGAAAGAGTTCATTCATTTATATATAAAAATGGAAATAAGTACATGAAACAGATAAACCTGATAATGTGGTTTCCGTTCTGAAGCCAAGTCATGGGTTCTTCCTCCTAAGCTATTCAAGCACTCTGAACTTGCCTCAAGGTTTTTCTCACACACAATATGCTCAAGATATTTTGAAGGCAAATCTCTAGCATAATAGGGTTTGTGGTGGAAATAATGAAAACTAGGGTTCCATATAAAGGGACAAAGGAGTTGCAGACTTGAGGAAAAGGGGTTGTGCAAATATGAGAAAGGGTTTCTTCTCATGGACAAACTCTCCAAAAACTTGGACAAGGTGGCTGTATAATTCTCTCTATGTATGTCTGAGTGTAACCCAATTTTTTTTCCACTTATGCTCTTTTATATATTTGAATAGAGAAGTTAGGGAGTTACTGGAAGTTATTCATGGGATTTGGGAGTTAGAAAATGGTTTGAGACCAAAAACTAACCCGTGAAAGTAACTTATTCTTTTCATTTTTTATTTTTACCCTCTTGCGGACACATACACGAGTGAGACAACAGGTAACTCGTGTATACGCGGGTGAGACACAGGTCACCCACGCATCCGCTGAGAAACAAGGTTTTTTAAAGGAATTTCCCAGAAACAGAAGAATGTCCACAACTAAACAAGGAAAAGGGAAGTTTGCAACTAGGAATAAGGGTAATATCAACCATGGTAGCATCTTGGGATAAACTGTGGCAGAATATGCTATAACAGATGCCCTTTAATGTGAGGTCAGAGGGGTATAAGATGGCCCAAATACATTATAAATTTTCCATGATAAGTGCTTGGAGTAACCTGGAAAGAATTACCCAGTCATCGAACATAGGAGGTTATCTAACATCAACCAAGTGAGAACTCTTTTCTTGAGGTGGATATTCTCATGCTTAGAAATAATACAAGTATGACCGTGAATCAAGTACACATCGGATCCATATAATGAACAGATCATAGCCACAAAATACAAGGTATATCTATGTCTCATAGTCAAATGAAGATATCTGTATATTTACTGAACTGGATAGATCAATATTCATCAATATCAGTGCCAAAATATGAGTAATGGAAAATCCAATGCAACCCGACTCATAGAAAAACTTAAAAGAGTATCATAAAATGAACTCGAGGTCTTCAAACCAACTAATAAAGGTACAAGTCAAAACTATGTGAATAGATGTCTTGAGGTCGAATGTAGTAAGACATCTTGTGATTACCGTTCAATGATGAAAATTGTTAACACACGCGATCCAACTCATTGATAATGTTAATGAAAAGCAAGGAACCTAGTACAATCTAACAAGTGTGAATAAAGGGGTTAACGCCAAACACTTTTAGACCCAAATGATCAGGGGATATTGATGTATTCCCACTATCACAAACGTGGAGACTTGCCTCTGAGGACTGCAAGTTCCAGGGTACCAACAAACTCTAGATCACTATCCCAGAATAAATGTGTTGAAGTCAATGGGAAGTAATCCACTAGATCATAATTCAACAGTAATAAGAACAATGGATAACATAATTATTTTGGAATAAGAAAAGATAATCTGGCAATGATGAATAAAAACATTTTGATCCAATGGGGACGTGGATAACAAAGCTGGGACTGGGGCTGGTAAATTCGACTATTGATTGTGTAGTAACAATATTGTTTCATCGAGCTAGCTGATGTCTCGCAGCGACAATCTGTCAATCGTGATGGTTAATATGGTATAACCTCTTCTCTTCCGTCGATTCCTGCATATATAAAATGTATGTTAAATAGCAGTCCATCAATAAGAAAGTGAAAGTTAGTGATTCTGGAAGGAAAACAAAATATCACAAATTGCATAATCATATTAGAAACCAATGTTCCTATGACAAACAGCTCTTTGCATTAAATATAAAGGCGAGATGTCTTCATAGAACGGTAAACAAATGGCTTAACCTCCTCCATAATCCTGCAAAAAGATTTAAAAATTAACTTATTTGATATGGAGACTACATAAGATATTAGAAATCAAACACAATAAAAGAAAGAAAGGAAAATCCTTAACACGTGGAGTAGAACATGATACTTTATTTAATAATCATTAGCTCCATTTCAAATGGAAAACCAAAAAGTACCATGAAGGATATAATACTAGTGAAGGGATAAAGAAAAGGAAAATTTGATTGAAAAAAACAAAATACACTTTAACTTCTCTAATTATCATTAAAGATATGAATTTTAAAGGATAGAGAAAAATGTAAGTGTAGGTTGTTTACTTTTAAAATAATTAGTTCTTTTTAATACCATTTTCATCTTGTTTGTAAACATTTTTATGATAAATTATATTCTTTATTTCTTTTAAAATGGTTTAATACAAATTTCCAAATGTAAAAGAATAATTTAGATTAAAAGAGTGCTTTTAATTTGTTAAAATGGAAACAATATCTAAGTAGTTTGATAGATTAAACCACTTTTGTGTCAAAGCAATTTTGTTTGGTAACATAATGATACAAAAAATCTTAAAATACCAATTTAAATGATAAAATAAAACTTATTAATTATTTTTAAAAATATAAATTTAATTTTACATGAATAAGTTTTATTTGAAAAAAAAATTGGTTTATGAAAATGAATAAAAGAAAACCCAAAAAACAAAATATTTACAAAATTTACATGGGGGCTTCTTCTGATTTTACAAAATCAAAGGGGAGTTGTTGGGGTGCCAACAGTCCCCCATCATCCAACTTGAGATTGTGGTAGGAGGCTAAAGATGTAGCGGATCAATTGATGAGACATACCTGACATGGGAAGGTCGACACAAGGAAGTCAAAAAAGTTATGAGGATGACCGACACAGGTTAAAACTTCCTTTGAACAACAACACGACACGAATGTGACTAAGGAAACATAAACTCAAAAGACGCCGTAAAGATAATTCGGTGATGTAAGAGACATAAAAGACAATTCCATAGTGATTGGAAGACTAACCAATCGATGGAGTAACTGCATGTACGAGTTCATCTTCTAAATTCATACTACATACATAATTATGGAGGTAAGACTCAACAATGTGTTGTGTTCAAAAGCGACACAACTTGCTGCCATATAGAGATTTAAAAAGAACTTTTTCTTGCACGTCTTTTTGGAATATTTGATTTTTTTGTCTTTTTCATATTAGGAAATCCTGAAAGAGAATAAAAGAATGCTATGGTACATGCGAATATATGAGTATCAAGACAAGCTAACTAGTTCCATAACGAATCATGGGCCAGATAAAGACACTTCTAAGTTTCAACCTAAACACTATCTCGTGGATTTTCCGAGCCTGAGTCAGTTAATGCT
Organism: Larix kaempferi; assembly: GCA_027924585.1. NCBI lineage: Eukaryota > Viridiplantae > Streptophyta > Pinopsida > Pinales > Pinaceae > Larix > Larix kaempferi. The sequence continues at coordinate 1,662,617 of BSBM01000386.1, read as the reverse complement.
CATTTAGGTTTTCATTTTTTTAGAGTCTCAAAACATAAAATAAAAATCCATAAGGTTTCTTTTTCATAATGTTAGTCTCCCTTGCCTAAAACAGAATAAAAGAATACAAGGCGAGAACTCATCTGACTGTGATTAGAGTATTCTTTTGTCTTAAATAATCCACAAGGTATGTAAAAGGGGTAAACTAATACCAAATGGATGAAATTTCAAATCCTTTAAGGAGTATAAAAGTACAAGCATACTCGATGATATTTTCAATTTTAGAGAGTCTAAAAAGAGCTTAAAGAAGACTCTAACAATCAGTTCTTTGTAAATTTAGTCCCTGCGCTTGAAAAAGAGTAAAATAATGCGTAAAAGAACTCTTCGAGTCACAAAGTAACTAGAGTATACCTTTTTCGTAAAATAGTCCACTAGGTCCGGAAAAGGGGTAAACTTATACCAAGTGTATCCCCTTTATATTTTTTTAGTGAGTATGAAAAGGACAAGACTGCTCGACAATCTTTTTATGTTTAAGGAGTCTAAAAAGAGCTTAAAAATAACTCCATTTGTACGGGATCCTTATGGGGGTGCCAACAACATATGAGAAAGAGAGGCATGCAACTTCTTATCAAAGTCATGGTAAAAATGAAAAGGATCCCAAGCCTATGATAAAAAATCAACATTGGCACCAAAATGTAAAGAGGGTGCTGACTAGGGTGTCCCATGTTAGGTAGGCTCTTCTATTGGACCAGTGTTAAAAATGTAGATAAATATAGCTGACACACCAATTTCCAACATGTTTGACCCTATGGAAAATTCTGGTGGTAAACGATTCAAATGCATCATAACTGTGGGGAAAACTAAACCTATATGCAAGGTTCCAAATCTACCTGACTAGATGGAGAAATAAGTAGAAATGATCCGTAAGAAAATGTGAATCTAGCTAATATTCCTGTCTCCAAGAAACAATAGTACCATGATCATATCTAAAAGATGTAAAAATAAGGATATGATACAGGTCACTTTAGTATAAATACTTTCAACTTAAGTATCTTCAACAATATTCATAACCAAGGCAGAGTCTATCAGTGAAGACTCAAGAGTGCACAATCCTGGGGACTTATAAGAAATAAGATCAAACCCATGAGGAAGATCAAAACTAAAATAAGAAATGGATTCTACAAGAATAGACTCATCATCGTGGGAGTCGAACAATTTGCTAGAAAAATCAAACTCATCAGGAACACCGACTTGCAGCTCAATAGCAGAGTCCAAAGACTAAAAAATTCCAATGTGTGAGGATCTATAAACAGAGAGATCAAACTCAAAAGGAAAAGCGGGGTTGTATTTGATTGCAACTAGGCCCAATCCAAGGAGATAATATTTGGAAAGGACATCAAACTCCAAAGGAATGTTAGAATGTATCAAATATTATAGGAAAACTTCATCTGAAGGAAGCATATCACCCCAAATAGAACACCTGTCATAACATTCACTTGGACCAACAAGGTGGAGAGAAGGATCCAATGCCCCCATTGGACATATTACCTGGTCAATTATCGGGACCAAGTCCCAAGTAGGTGTCACCTACCCAAATTCTGAGAATATTATTTTATTTGCAAAATAATTTATGTTAAATTTAATTACAAAGTTTTGTAATTATGACCAAGTTTGGTCAAGGATGAATGTAATTACTGATTATTATTATTTAATAAATTAAAATAGGAGACAAACACCCAAGGGAACTGTTAAATGAGTGTTCACTGACCCACTAGGAGGAATGGAAGCTGTTAGAAGGTATGGGACAGATGGCAGCATTTGCACTCCACCATTAGCTGTTGGTTATGGGACAACTACCCCTAAAAATGTGGCATTATCCCCCAGGTGGGTGGGAGTGAGCAGGCAGCTCATTAATGACCAGTTAACCACTAAAATGCATAGGCAGCCTACATAAGGCAATTCAAATTGGGCAGGAAGCCCTTACAATATTTTTTGCAGAAATATTCCTCAAGTGCATCAGGTGATCACTGAGAGATTCGAATAGGGAGGCTATGTGAGAGTGCAACTGTAAGTCTGCTAATTATATTGAGAAGGCATACCAGAGGTGCTGGTGCAGGTCTCTTTGACTGCTGAGTCTTGATGACTGGACAATCTACATTCTATTGCAAGTTGATGTATTAAGGCTTCTACAGAATCTTCCTCCTGGTGGTTCAGTGAACAAGCTTGGGGGTGCTAAGGCAAGTAACTTGGATGTCTTCAGGAATAGGTTGGGTGGAACAGGTTCCTTGGGCTGTTTGTTTCTCCTACAATCAACCAAGTTTTACTGTTCCTACTTTTGTTTACAGTTAAATGTTTCTGCATTATAGAATTATTAAACTCAGTCATGCAAAAGAAATTATCTTATGTTCTGATCTAAGTATGATTCTGAATGAAAAATATTTATGAAATATTTGAATCGATAACCATCTCTATATTTTTCCCCATGTTGTTCTCTGCATCGTACTCCAGTATAGAGAAGTAAATTAAGAAAGATAAATGATAGGAAGAATGCCATTGATTGGAAAGATGATTACAGTAATGTTCTTGTTAAAATTTTGTCCTATATTTAAACACAGTAAACATTACAGTATAGCATCAACAACAGTATATAATTCATTTAATTAATACATGAAAGAAAAACACAGTATGTTTCTGCACAATGCTATATATTTCTTTTAACTCTATTTATTTCAGATAGTAAGTAAATGCACATCAATATTATACATTTCCTGTTTTTTAAAGCAATTGTAATTTCAAGAATTATAGTAGCTGCAAGAATTAAATCTCTGTATAGATTTATTACAATTATACATATTTTATTTCTTCACTAACTTTCACCTTTGATTTCAATTATTGAATATCTACACAGTAGTATTAAACCCTAAGATACTACAAACCCTAGTTCTGTTTACACAGTTCATAATTTTCTTCTCAACCCTTTCATGGCAAACTTTAGACTTTTCTTTTCTAAGTCTAATAACTATAGATTTTCCAAACCCTAACTAACATTCCGAGACTACTACAAGACAGTAAACTTCACTTAGCAGAAAGCATGATTCTGTACCAATGTCTATCGATAGCTCATAACCCTAGTAAGAACACATACACAACATCGAAAACATTTAATACACGGGTTAAGTCTAGGGTACAAAACTCAGTACAAAAACCAGATAGAAAACGAAAGCTATAAGTAGATTCGCATTCGTGAATCAAAATCAAACACTGTAGCATAGAAAAACCGAAACACTTGACAGCCGAAACTATTCTCATCACATTTTCCAAACATGATTATCGACAATGAGAACGAAGTACAAAAACAACTATCTACAATCAACCATCGTGGCTTAGCACACCTTAACATTTATTTACATAGTGTTCTCAACTATTATTTAAAAACATAACTTTCCATTTCAAAACAAGCCATTGTCTTTAGGAAAGGAGAAACCTCGACTCTCATTTCGCATTCAAAAAGTATAACAGAGTTTACATGACGGATGACCTGTCATGGTTCCCAACATTACACAAAACGTTTAAACGAGGACAAGATCCATAAACTACACAGGGTTTTACCCTTGATTTTTATAGCAGTACAAAAATGAATGCGAAGTTCTTGTCAATGACGCAGCAAGCATCAAATAGCCAAATAACAACTTAAAACAAATGAAGGTTACCCTCTATACAGTAGGTATCAAACTAAGACTCTAGAACTCAACACTCGACCATCACCGAAAACAAAGTCGAATAGTTCCAACGCTCGACATACGATAGTCACCAGCAAACCATGCAAAAGGGAACCTATGAGGTTTTTAAGAACCACTGGAGCTTACCAGGAAGCAGTAGCAGATTTCCATTTTCCAATTCTTATGCACAGGAATCATTCCATGAAGTGGGTACCTGCAAAGTTCACAGTTCAAAGAGGTTAAAACATTAAAATGCAAGAATGAAAACAAGTAACACAGTACTAGCATCACTATTGTCAGAAGTTACGATTTGAAAATGAAGCCTTGAACTTTGGCACACCATACAGTAAAAACAACGAAGCCTCATGGCAATTGAAAAAGAAGATCTTTTAACAAAAACTGAAGTATTGAAACATAGTTCAACTATGAACTCAACAACTGACAGAAGAAAAACCACACACAACTTCCAGGCTATATCGTAGTGCTATGGCACAAGATTGAGAGCATGCAACCATTAAAAACTATCCTCACAGGTCCAAGGTTCGAAACCGAGGAAGGAGTCCTCCTCTCCACCAACTCTAAAACCCCACATTGCGGCAGCCGGTCGGCTCCACGACCTTCCGCCAAAAACGCAACAATGAATGCCGAAAACCATTTTTCCACTACTTACCAATGCGTGGATAGGGTTTCATTCACAACCCCAGATCTTGCAGAGATCAACGGTGGGAGATCTGCCAGTTAAGGGACGTTGATTATTGAACCATGATTGCAATCAATATTGCATTAATTGTTTCATCTACCTTTTTCCAAGTAAGCAAATCGAGAGCCATTGCATGGCACAACTCAGCTTGTTGTAATTCCCATTTCAAACACAAACCACGTGAATACCTTACAACCGGGCCTCCACATCACTCAACCGTGGAACACGTTAATGCTAGGCCTGTCAATGCCAACTTGGGAAGCATGCCAAGTTAATACCTGTCAACATCAAAATCATTGCAATGTTATAACCGTGGATCGAATTTCATATCAATCTCTATAGTTTATTGTTATATATCGAACAATTGTATTATATTCCAAGGTATGGTGTGAAGTTATAGTTACTTTATAAATGTTAACATTTCATTACTAAGGCTCGTGTCTCTCTATATATATATATATATATATAGAGAGAGAGAGAGAGAGAGAGAGAGAGAGAGAGAGAGAGAGAGCAATGCTTAGCCATATATTTATATCGTTAGTCATTTGATAATGGAGTCCATATATATAATTAGGATTCTAACTATGCAAAAGTAGAATTAGATACTATATACATTATAAATTTCATACAATAGCTATAAATTTTCCAATTCATAATAATAGTGTGAGCCTATAGTTATAGATAAGTGATACACATTTATTATGCTAGCCATGTATTGCAAAGTATAATTGATAGATGTAATACCTAAGGCATAGTTTAAATGATGACGTTATACATGCTGATTTCATAACGCTAGTCACTAAACCGTTCATATATTAACTGTGTAATGATAATCAAATAATGAACTCAGGACTTAGAGTAGTTTAAGTTCTGTAGAATCAAGACGTAATGATAATTCCAAAGTATAAACACTATTTTCTACAAGTTTTCTAATAGCATTATCAATAGATATTGGTATCACTGTTTTGATAATAATGACAATAGTCATATGATAATAATTGCATCATTATAACAAATACTTGGACGACGTGAAAAACATAACACTGAAGAGTTTTGAAAGTCAGCATACAAACTAGTTTAGAACCAAGTATTCATACCTCCAGTAACTTGTTTCGCAAGGAAGTACTTAACATTTTAATTTTACATTGATGATGAATTGAAAGACACATGTACTCTTAACACATGTTGTCGTAGGATTTCTTACTTGCGGTCTACACATGGAAACAAGATTCAAATGCCTTATCTAAACGTAGCTAAGTAAACTCCAGGGTACCTCGTAGGACCCCTTCATCATCATCATCATATTTAGAACTTAAGCAAATCTGTAAATTGTATTCTTATGCATATTCATAAAAAGGTCTTTTGTTAAGGAGATCAACATCTGCTTAAATATGAAATAGAAAATACAATTATGACATGTCATCGTTATTAATTATCTTAGTTAAGAAATCTAATTAATTTATATGTTCCGCATTAATGACTTTGATAATTATTGCTATTATAATTTTTTTTTAAATTTTGGTATTTTCGGGATGTTACAGTAGGTAAGCATGGATGCAGAGGCTTCTTCTCAGCATCAATTGGACATGAGGGATATAAGGCCACATAATTCACCTATGGTGGAGAAACATATACCGAAACACTAGGAACAGATAAAGGATATACTTGGTCTAAAGTCGGGTAATGAGGAGGATCAACAAATGCAAGATTATCAATAATGACAATGCTTCCATTGTGAGGAAAATACATCACTTGAAAGAGTGCATACACTATAGCATGCATAGCATATACGTAATCATGCCCAAGGAGCATATTGAAGTCCAAAGGGTCCTCCATAACCATAAAAATGACTAAGACAGTCTTCCCACCTAAAGTAATAGGAAATTGATGAATAAATCCCAAAGTTTCACTAGGTCTTCTATCAAAATCCAATGGTTGGGAAACAGTAGACATAAGGTTGGGATATCCCATACCTTTACACGAATGTGAGGATAAAATACTAACAAAGGCTCCTTCATCTACAATAAAACGAACAATCATGTAGTGTTTAACTTGAACCTTTATTTGAAAAGGTGCAGCAGAAGGAAGGCGCGGCTCAACTAGACTATTCCAATCAAAGGAAGCAATCCTAGAGCTTGGTGGGGATTCATTTAAAGTGAATGGATTTCTCCGTTGTCCAGAAATTTCTGAACTAGTAGTGAAGAAAACATGATTGGAAGACACATCACTCTACAAAGGAAGAGTGGGATTGATTGAATATTGCATCGATTCAACCACTTGATGCTCATCACTTTTCGAAGGAAAAGTGGGATTGTCCAAAACTATCATTGGTTCAAAAATCTCCAAGGGATAAGTGGAGTCAGTCAAATATTGCATTGAATTGATCACATCATCAACCAAGGTTTAATAAGATGTCGGGAAATCATGGGTTGTTCAGGAGCAGAAGATACTACACTCTTTGTACCTCTGCAATAGCAGGTCATAGGTGAGTAAGGTGATATCCCTTGCAAATATTACAAGGGAACTAAGGATTGCATCCTATTCTTTTATACTTCTCAACATGTTTATAATGAATTGCATTGGTTGACTGTTTTCCTCGAGCATGACTTGAATCGGTTGGTTGCTTGTCTCCAATATGACTTGTAGTGACTGGTGACCTGCCACTAGTATGACTTACAGTGACTGGTGACATGTACTCAACATGACATGTACTCAACATGAATTGCATAGGTTGATGACATACTTTCAGTATTATTTGCGGTGAATAAAATTTCCCCCCCACCATGACCTCTAGAGGCTAGTTGCTTGTTTTCGGTATGACTAGAAGTGATTGGATTGTTTCCCCCAACATGACTTGCAGAGGCTAGGTGACTGGTTCTAGTATGAATCTTAGTGATTGGATTGGTTCCCGTAGCATGACTTGCAGAGGATGGTGACAAGTTTCCAGTATGACTAGCAGTGACTGGATAGGTGCCCCCTTGTTTTCACATCTTCTTCCCATTTTTCCTCCTATTCCTTTTAAACTGTTGGTTGGTAGTATTAAAAAATTTGAGCACATGAGGTATAAAGAGGAGGAGAAGATGGTACTGGTGAAGAAGGAAAATCATTTTGATGCCCTTGATATAAGGTGCTTGCTTGAGCAGCATTAGGAGCATTCAAGACATTCTGAGTGGAAAATAACCAAACTGGGAGCCCCGGGGTGAATCCAGGAAGATTCAAAGTGGCGATCAAGGGAGCACCAACGTTCCCCAAAAATGGAAAATCACAAGGATCCCCTTGCAAAGGGGTCCCTTGGTTAGTGTCCACAAGAATACTATCCATAAGTGTCTGATTCAAATAGCAAGAAATATCTAAGGCCAACTAAGAACAAACAACACAAAGAGCACACCACTAGAAAAGAGTCCTAGGATATAAAAGCAGGCAAATAGATAAGCCTTCCAAAGTTTCATTGTGGGTTCATTAAGTCCCACTGCTAGAACAACAAAGTTTGAAAGAAATTACTAAGGCCAAGCGTGTTTCCCTTCTTGGTGAAAGCGTTTTACCAAATAAAACTAAAAACAACCTCCAAGGGTACTAATGCTTTGCACACAAAGTTTGGCCAAGGTGGTATCAAAAAATCCTTTGTTAGCACGTGTGTATGACCCTAGGGACAAGATACTAAGGCTACCCATTCGTAGTCAGTGTCCAAGGGAACATTCCTAGGTCGGAGTCATATGTATGGGTAGGGTAACTAAGCCCAAAACTCCACAACAACACTCTGTGTTGACGAAAGTCCCCATACACGTAAATATCCGGGTAGATGCTCGATTGGGAATTGGAGGGATCTCTGTGCAACCCAACCTCACACGACCTCATGCTTAACTCCAGTTTGAGTAGAGATTCCTAGCCACACTTCATACAAGACGGGGTTTTCCTATCCTCTTGAAAAGACCCACTAGGTTTAAAAATCTAAGTGATCTTAGGTAGTTTACAACCACCCTAGTCTAAGATCCTACGTTTACACTATATTGGTGAAGCCTGTAAAGAACAAATTTCTAATAAATTTTAGTTTAAGCATTCATTTTAAGTGTCTTTATTACTTAAGGGGTGAGGATGTGAAATTGGCAGTGTTCTTTGACTGAAAATAAATGAAAAAAGAAACTTCTTGCAAATGGAAACTACCACTTAATCTTTTAAAAAGTTACTTGATTATAAAGAACTTTCAAACAGAAATAAAAACCAAGTATAACCTTTAAAATTAATAAGCAAGATTCAAATTTTTAAGGAAATTACTGTAACCAAAACAAGTAACTCTTTATGATTTCTATGATGTGATGCAAATGAAAGCAATAAAATCTTTTATTTTATGCAAACACTTCCAAAAACATCAAACTTCCTGAAATATTCCTAAATGAATTGTAAGCAAACTATGTTTTTTTGCAAAATTCAGTTTTCCTTTTCTTTGAGGGCCTAATAAAAAAACATGCAAAAACATGTTTTTGAAGGCTTAAAAATCAGAATTTGGAAAATCTAAGAAAGACCGAGATCCCCAATAGAACCAATAAACTTAAAAAACCAATATTTTATTTTTTTATTTTTTGAAAATTTGTACCCTATCTTTTGGTCAACTAGGACACACACACGACTTTGACCACTATAACCTGTGTATTTAAAGGTGAAATACGCAACTGAGACAAATGTCACTTGCGTATACATGGGTTAACTTGTGTTTTTGCAAAATTTGGTTGTATATGCGGGTGAGAAATACATGGGTGAGCAATGGGTCACTCGTGTATGTGCAGAGACATAGAGAAATTTAAAAATAGGATTCAACAGACCTCAGAGAACTAAAAAACCCAATACACAAGTCTAATTCTGAACATACCTCAGAAAAACTTGCAAATTGGTGCATACACTTCTAATAGAACTATCACTCGCGTATATGTAGGTGAGCAATGGGTCACTCATGTATGCACAGAGACACATACAAATTTAAAAAAGGGTTATCCTATAGGAGTGATATGTGATTGTGTGTGTGCATAGGTAGCGTATGAAGCCGGGGACAATAAAAAATCGAAAAATCACTATGCTATAAACTCATATTTGCAAATTTATAAAGCGTTTGAAAGTAGAAAATGCTTTCTTAATTGAAATATACACCACTCAAAAATTCAAACAATCAGAGACTCATGAAAATAAATTTACACAACACAACAACCCTAACAAAAATACCCAAAAATGAAATATTCCTAGTGGAGTCGCCAGTTTTGTAATGGGGAAAATTCCTCAATAATTGTTTGGGTTCAACTATTGCAGAGCAGAAATACAAATGAACTAAATTCTTTACACAATCAAGTAATTCTTTAATCAAACAATTTGCATACACAAAGTTAAAGGTAAATACCCGGTTTCCAACATTTGATGATGATTCCTCTGGTCTTGAGCTTTGCTCCTTAGCTTAGCCTCTTTGTTGCAAATCCTGAAATGCAAACAACAAAAAGTGAAAGCAATAATAATAACCAGTAAATCATAAGAGAACAATTGCATAATTTTACATTCCTGAATCAATATAAATAATCATTTACAACCATTAATATGCAAATAACTTCAAGAATTGGACAAGAAAGAGTTCATTCATTCATTTATAAAAATGGCAATAAGTACATTAAACGGATAAACCTGATAATGTGGTTTCCGTTCTGAAGCTGAGTCCTAGGTTATTCCTCCCAATCTATTCAAGCACTTTGAACTTGCCTCAATATTTTTCTCACACACAATATGCTCAAGAGATTTTGAAGGAAAAACTCTAGCATAATAGGGTTTGTGGTGGAAATAATGGAAACTAGGGTTCCATATAATGGGACAAGGGATTTGCAGACTTGAGGAAAAGGGTTTGTGCAAATATGAGCAAGGGTTTCTTCTCTTGGACAAACTCACCAAGAACATGGACAAGGTGGCTATATAATTCTCTCTATGTATGTCTGAGCGTAACCCCAATTTTTTTTCACTTATTCTCTTTTATATCTTTGAAGAGAGCAGTTAGGGGGTTACTGGAAGTTATTCATGGGATTTGGGAGTTAGGGAACAATTTGAAACCGAAAACTAACATGTGAAAGTAAATTATTCTTTTTATTTTTTTATTTTTACACTCTTGCGGATAGATACATAAGTGAGACAACATGTCACTCGCGTATAAACGGGTGAGACACATGTCACTCGTGTATCTGCTGAGAAACAAGATTTTTTAAAGGGATTTATGAGAAACAAAAGAATGTACACAACTACATAGGGAAAAGAGAAGTATGCAACTAGGAATAAGGGTAAGATCAGCCATGGTAGCATCTTGGGATAAATTGTGACAGAAGATGCTATAAAAATAGACTATTATGATACATTTTCTCTTGTGTCCAGGTACACTACTATCCAAACCATAATTTCCCTTGCTTCAGTTTTGGGTTTGAAACTTCACCAGATGGATGTGAAGACTACCTTCCTCAATGGTGAGACTGAGGAAGAGTTTTACATACAACAACCTTAGGGGTTTTTAGTTCATGGGAAGGAGTCCCATTTATGAAAACTTAAAAAATCCTTGTATGGGCTTAAGCAGGCCCCAAGGGCTTGGTATTCAAGGATTTACAACTATCTTTTGAGCTTGGGATTCTCCAAAAGCAAAGCTGACCCCAACCTATACTTCAAGGTTGTGAAGAACCAACCATTGATCTTGGTTCTCTATGTTGATGACTTGTTTCTTACTGGAGAGGAGAAACATATATATAGCTCAGTGCAAGAGGGATCTCACTTCTAAGTTCAAAATGAAGGAAATAGGTCTTATGAACTATTTTCTTGGCCTAAAAGTTTGGAAAAGGAAAGATGAGATCTTTCTTTCTCAAGGAAAGTACACAATTCATGTATTGCAAAGATTTGGTATGATGGACTATAAGTCCATGTCTACTCCAATGATTTCTAATCTAAAGAAGCTGCGTGAGTCAGATTCCAGATAGGATCTAGTGGATCCTACCATGTATAGACAACTCATTGGTTCCTTGATGTATTCGATACATAGTAGACCAAACATATGTTATGCAATGCGTATCTTGAGTCAATTCATGTATGAGCCAAGACATAGACATTGGATTGATGCCAAGCATGTGCTTATATACCTTCGAGGTACTATTGCTTATGGACTCATATATGCTTCCATTGGTGGAGTGATGCTATTTGGATATCCCGAATTCGACTGGGGTGGTAGTATTGTGGATCGAAAGAGTACATCCAGATTTTGTTTTAGCTTGGGGTCAGCTATGATCTCTTTGTCCAGTAGGAAGAAAGGTTCAATAGCCTAGAGTAGTAGAGAAGCAGAGGATATTGCAACTAGTAACGCCTATAGAGAAGCTACGTGGATTAGGAAACTACTTGTTGGGTTTTTCAGTGAGAATATTGAGACTGTAGTCATTCACTCTGACAATCAGAGCTACATTAAGCTCTCAGAAAACCCAATGTTTCATGATAGATCTAAACACATTGAGATGAAGTATCACTACACTAGAGACATGGTCTAGATAGGTGTCGTAAGACTTCAGTACATTGTTACTGGTGAGAAAATTGTAGATATGTTGACTAAGCCTATGTCCATGATGAAGTATAGGTACTTCTGAGACAAGCTTGGTATGGAAGAGAATTCCTCCCTCCCTGAGAGGGAGTGTTAAATTTATAACATCATGAGTCATTCTCTAGGTCAATATTGTGTGTCAAGATTGAGCATCGTGTGTCGAGGTAGTTCCTTATAGGAGCCTGAGTTGGACTCAGGAAACTTGGAGAAGAATCTTGAGTTAGAGTCAAGAATGGTTAAGCTTCATGTGTTGAGGAAAGTGCTTTGTATGTCAAAGTGATGATGTTGTATAGTCTTTCTAGTCAAGGCTAAGGTCTTGTGTGTCAAGGCAGATCCTGATATGTTGAGGTGGTGCCTCATGTTTTGAGGTGATGCTTTGCATGTCGAAGCATGTATGGTGTGTGATGTACTACTAACCATGGTTGAGCTATTAAGTCTCCCCTAAGTACTGGCCACTCTTAGAGTGAGTTACTTTAGCATATAACCACTTGGAATGATAGTAGGACAATATGATCACATCATTGGAAAAATATCCTTAGTATATTTGATATGATAATTAAGCTGGAACATGTGGACCATGCAGATAAGACAAGAGATAAATATAAGATGTGATAAGATATGAAAGAATTCGAACACATAAAGAGTTAATTAAGAGAATAATTCAAATTGTTAAACTTCAGTAAATCAAAGGAGAACTCGAATTGATCACTATAGTGATGTTAAACAAGAAAGAATCAGTTAAGAGAATTAACTAAGTGATAACAAAGAAGATATAGTTAAATAAGTGTTATTGCACGACGACAGTTGTGTTAAACTAAAAGACGAAACTTGATTTGTGACAATTGCATGGTGACACTTAACTTAGCCACCTAACTAAGTGGGAAAACTTTCAGTTAATGGGTGAGTTCATCCTAAGACTCAGTTCAGTGAGTTAATGCACTGCATGAGAAGTGGGGCGCACTTCTTCATGAAAGATTGATGCATCCAGATGGAGGGCGAGTTCATCATGAAGTCAAAAGATAAAAATAGAAGCCAATGCATGTGAATAATATATAAATATGTTATACAAGATTGATGAATTCAGTGTGAAGCGAATTCTCTTCTCCCTTGAAGGCAATGCGGTTCTCTTTATGTAGGATATTATTCCGAGTCTCTCTTCTTTATATTTCTCTTGCTTTGTAATTGCACTGGGGGTGCTTGATGTAAAATACATTCTCTTCTATATATCAATATACTAAGGAAGTTTTTGGTGGGGTTTTCTCCCTCAAGTCATAGAGGGTTTCCCCAAGGTAAATTCACGTGTTGAATGTGATATCTTATGTGTATGATTGTTATTTGATTTCAAGTGCTATTGCATTTCTGAATTAAATATAAAAAAAATAGCAGTTCTCCCCTCGTGGAATGATAACCCCAGCTCTATGGTGGCACCTATCAAAAACATATACGACTTGACAATGTGCCTATGACTGGGAGGAACATCCTCAACTTGCAATTGGTTGGTGGACCTTTAAAAGATAAGTGCCAAATGTGTTTGTAATGCCATGGAGCTTATTTATGTTATGTGTTTGTTCCAATTATTATTTTAGAATTGTGTTGTGTATGATTCTTGAGCATGGTTTGAATGCATTTGTATAGAAGTAATTCAGTAAAGAAGAATGAGTTTTTTAGTTAATTGAATATTATGTAACTGTATTTTATTCCACTATTAAAAATTAAAAATATAGCGAGACAATGGAATCCCAAAATGTGAATTTGGCATCAAGGATAGAATTTGTTTGTGGGATTGAGTACTCCGCGGTATTAGTAGTGTATAGAGGCTACTAGGTTCATGCCATTTATGGGGTGGAAAGTGATAGGGGGTTTTTGGTTATCATTAACTCCAAATGAAATCAATAATTGACTTATGCATGGGTTCTTGACAAGACAACGAATAATCAAATGAAAATCCTATCATTATATCAAGGTATTCTCATATTGTGAGAGATCCAATCCCAAGAGGTATTGGTATTTGGAGACTCAACAATCATCATCAACCATATTATAAAAGAAGGGCATAGTCTATCCCCCTAGAGCTAGAAAAATAACCAAGGTTAAGGACCATTTTTTCTTTTTTAATCAAATCTCCCTTTTTCCATATTCTTTGACATTGTAATGAAAAATATGACTCAATGGCCAATTGAATGATTGTATTAGAAAAATGTTTGTTAATTAGTGGGTAGGAGCACCCCATTATGTCTATAACCCATGAATTCACAACAAAGTGGTAATTCCAAGGATGTTTACGGTAAGAGCACACATGAAGACATGTGGTATTACCATAGAACATGTGAGGGGATGGGAATTAACAACCCTAAATACTGTTATTAATGGATTTCATATTCATTGTGTTCGAGAATTTTAGATCAATACCTTGTACCATCCACCATCTTGTTATCAAATCTATGTGGCATTACGCTCATTAACTCCGAGGTGATAGGGATAATGACTGCAGGTGGGATATATGTCTCTATTGGGAATTTTCTCCTCATTATAGACTCAAAATGGATTTGTTTAGGGTGGTTGGAGGGTTGTTTTGATGCATAGAGACACTACAACTTGGTATGTCTTATTCATGATATTATTTGAAATTACATTGTTTGTAGTTTCTATTTGTTTTGTACTAGTTGACAATCTACTTGGAATAGTTTTGCATGCGGGTTTATATGGTGTTGCTCCTTGGGTAGTTCTTTGTAGTTTTTCTCTCTTCACCAAGAACATAAGGAAGTGGAGATTTCTCATTTCATTATTGTTTTTCCTTATTCTACTATTTTAATGTCCCATCCCTGAGGCTCCATGGTCATTCTGCTACATCTTCAACCCCTATAGATTTTGGCATAAAAATTTAATAAGGAAGGGGTTAAGTTTTGAGGCATTAATTGTCAAGTTAATTAATTTTTGAAACTTAGGATAGTGTGACATGATTAATTTGTAATTATTTTATTATTATTTAATTTTGTGTTGAGTGGATGTGCCTAGGTGGCCAAGGAGGGCACATAAGTGGTCTTGTGGACCCTATGAGTTGTCATCCATAATGGAAACTAGAAGAAAATCAGAGAAAACCCACAAAGCCACTAAAAAAAGACTAAAGGAGACACAAAAGGAGGCAACTCCAGAAAGCAGAAAGCATGCAGAAAGGAAGGAAAGTCCAAAAAAGAAGAAAGAAGCAGAAAATCATGCAATAGGAAAATAAGGAAAGTAGAGAAAATCTAGGAAAAATAAGATGTTGCCAAAAATAGAAAAGCAGTCCAAAGTGGAAAGGCAACAAAGCAAGGAAAAAATGAAGGTAAAAGCTGTAGATGCTAAAATCAATCAATGAGGGAAAATTAGTGAGAGATATGAATACATTCAATGTATTTTGGAGGCCCATTCATGTTATAAAAGAAGGTGGTTCACCCCATTGCACATCTTTTGTCATTCTTGATATTTGTCTTGAGAGATTTGCTTCTTAGAGGATTGGGAGATGCGCCCCTAGCCAACTTTGGGTGATGTGACCCATAGAAATTTTGTTCCAATCCTCTTCATAGTTCCAGTGCAGCCATTAGAGTCTGAGTTTTAGGTATGATTCATCCCTCATCCTAAATAATTTGAGCCTCTAGAGTCGATGCAGAGATTAATGCAAGGTTGAGGTGAATTTGTGATGAGATTCATCTAGAGAAGAGAGCAATTGGAGTGATTTCACCCCCTATGAGATAAATTAGAAGTTCTTGTGCTTTTCATGAGAATCCATGTGACCATATTCTTCCCATAGCTCTGATATAGTGGTTCCATATCTACTTTTCACTCTCCTATTGAATATTTCTACTCCTATCTTGTAAAATCTTAAAGAATGATAATTGTTTGTAAAGTTTGGGTCACGAATGCTTTCAAATGATGCTATAAAATTATTATAGAACTTGATGTTGTTTATTAATATGTTTTGATCTCGTGTGACAGTTTTGAGAATGAATTTGTGAGCCCCTGGGGTTTTTTCTATTTCTCTATTTCAAGGCTTGTTCCCTATGCCTAGAAAATTGATTAGTTTTATATAATTTGTTATAAAATGTTTTTTGTGAGTCCATTTATCAGTTTGTAAGTTGCTACAGGTTCTTAAGACTTTGTTGAATCCATCCCTATCCTTAATATAGGAATTTGTGACCCTATTAGGGTGTTTGGAAAAGTATGGAAGATTACTAGTCGAGCAGTCCTAGGTAGCGCACTTGTTTGTTTGGACTCCAAACCATGTCAAATTGCTTCTAAACCTTGGTATTGTTGTTGTAGAAGGGTGGGTACATTCCATTTAGTCTACCCAAGGTTTTATTACTTCCAGTAACAGAAGCCTTGGGTTTCCACAGAAGTCCCGTGGACAATTTCCTTGAAGCCTTGGGTTTAGCCCAAGGAGTCTACCCGTGCATGAAGTACCCATACATGTGATGCTGTCGAAGTATTGGCTTGTTTTTCATTTTATCTGTAGTATTATCAGATCCTCAGGTCCATCTTGGGAAGAACTTGGGAGGTCTAATTGTGCTAATACTAGTTTTGTCAATTCTAGTTTAATTATAGCTACTAGTTTTTGAATTTTCTGACTTGGGATTTTGTAATTGAGTTAATATATCCATAAATCTGATTAGGTCTATTACAACTATGGCCTCAATTAGGTGTGGTTTGTAAATTGTAATTTTGACATCATGGATGATCATGAACATAGGGCATTGCAATTATTATGAATGGACAGAAAAAAAGATAATCAGAGCTCTTAGTGAATTATTAGATTCTCTTCATGCCTCTATTTAGTCTCTAGATGACAAAATTGGTCATCTCATTGACACCCATGAGACTATATTGGGCATATTGGAAAGAGTAATGGAATATCATTCCAGAAATTTGGTCAAAATGTAGGAATAAATAGACATGCATTATGACATGATTCACATGCTTTGCTCATTGCTCACAATCCCTAGTGTATCAACCTTCAATCTCAGTGGGTTCAGATGTTGAGGAATCAGAGGAGGAAGACACCATCTAATGGGTGGAAAAAGAAGTATCCAAACAACCTTTTCAAGGGTCAATGGAGCAAAGAGATGTTGATATGCATGAAGCTTAAAGTGGGAATGAAGAAGAGTAGCATTTCTAGGTTTACCTTTACATGTTTTTCTTTATGTTATGGCTAGGTGGACAATTGATTAGAATATAATAATTGTAAGTTTTTTTGGTTTTCAATTAGCTAAAAAAAAGCACTTAGGTTTTGAACATTAACTTTGAAGATTGACATTTTAGAGCTCTTTTTGGACTTTGAATTTTGCACCGTATGATTATAAATCTCTACTGATTGGATTGTTGACAATATTTTTATATTAATATCAAATTACCCGTTCTTCTTAAAAATATAATTATAAAGTGAAACATTTTTTCTCTAACCGTGGCAATATTTATATTGGGATAGGTTTTGAATGATCCTAATTTGAGCAAGCCCTTTTGTGCACCTCGTGAAAACCTTTATCAAGCGTAAATCTCGGTCATGTAATCCATATCTTAATTCAAATAATTTTCATCTATGCCCTAGACAATCAAACTCACTAAATGCCATAACATATATGCTTGATCAACATTCGTGTAATTTCTCTTCTTGAATATTTTGGCAAGTTTGTTACTTCTCGGTAAAATAACATTTGAATCCAAATATTATAGTCATGAAATTGTTGGTCGTGGAGCCCGATCTTCCTTATTTAGAGGTTGTGTTTCATCAGTGTCTGGATCCCAGCCCATGATGGGGAGTTTCGGGGGGGATTTCCCCCCAAAATAGTCACCATGGGGGGGGGGGGGGGGGGGGACGACTAGTTTGGGAGCCCCCCCTGGAGGGGGTTCGAGGGAAGCGCCCATGTAGTGAAAATTTTGGAAAAAATGCCTTGTAAAATGTTGTAATTTCATAGTCATGACTTGGTCGATAATGGGTGATTTATGGGCCCATGGTATTGGGTGTCCCATAGTATTTTCCCATGGTAATGCCTCTTTAAAAGGAAGGCATTGCAATATAGTTGTGTATTGTAGCGTTGTAAAAATCTCTATGGTTGTGTAAGAGACATTGTGAGAGAGTGAAGAGGGAGTTGCAACATATGTGCTGCAGGTTGTATCCCTTCATTTGTTGGATGGTATAAAATAAGGATTGGAAATTTCTGTGTGGACGTAGCTCATATTGGGTGAACCACGTTATATTGGTGTCTCTCTTGGAATGTGTTTTATGTGATTTATATTTTCATCATTTTATTGCTCCGCGATCCTATTTTTATAACAATTGGTATCAGAGCCAAAGGTCTATTTGGCATATAAACTCGCAGGAAATAAGGGTTCCTGGTTCGAGTGGGAGCAATGGCGGAAGAAGGAAAGTTTAAGGTCAAGAAATTTAATGGCCAAAACTACCAGTTATGGAAGATGCAAATGAAGGATTATATGTATCAGAAAGATCTATTCCTACCGTTGGGAGGAAAATCAAAACAACCGACAAATATGAAGGACGAAGAATGGGAGGTTCTTGACAGAAAGGCATTGGGAACAATACGGCTGTGCCTGGCTTCATCAGTGGCTTTTAATATCTCAAAAGAAAAGAAAACAGAGGGTCTGATGAGTGCATTGGGTAATCTATATGAAAAAACCTTGGCCGCCAACAAGGTATTTATAATGAAGCATTTATTTAATATGAAGATGTCAGAAGGTGGATCTGTTGCTAATCATTTAAATGAATTTAATACGGTTACAAATCAGCTAATTTATGTAAAAGTGAACTTTGATGATGAGGTTAGGGATATTTTGATCTTGTGTTCATTGCCATAAAGATGGAATAGCTTGGTCATGGCTATAAGTAACTCTATCTCTAGTTCAAACACTTTGAAATTTGATGATGTTGTTGGTGTTATTTTTAGCAAGGAATTGGGAAAGAAAAGAACAAGTGAGACATCAGGTAAT
Source organism: Larix kaempferi (assembly GCA_027924585.1). Lineage (NCBI taxonomy): Eukaryota > Viridiplantae > Streptophyta > Pinopsida > Pinales > Pinaceae > Larix > Larix kaempferi. The sequence goes on along the minus strand of BSBM01000386.1, from coordinate 1,643,656 downwards.
GGATTGACCATGGAGAGCAGGGGAAGACAAAGGGAGAGAGGAAATAGCCCAAGTAATCACAACAAGTCCAGGAAGGGAAGATCCAAGTCCAGATTCGGAAATATAGAGTGCTGGAACTGTGGAAAAAAAGGACATCTAAAGAAATACTGTAGATCTCTAAAGAAGAAAGGAGATGGAAAACATGAGTCTGCTTAGGAAGCAAATGTAGTAGGTGATATGTTACAAGATGCTTTTATTCTTGCATTAGATAATACTAGTGATTGTGGGGTAGTATATTCAGGGGCTTCATGTCATGCTACACCCCATAGGAAATTCTTTCATGATTATGTTCCAGGTGATTTTGGACATGTTTGATTGGGTAATGATGAACCATGTAAAATTGTTGGAATGGGTAAGGTACGAATAAAGTTAAAGAATGGTGAATGGATGTTGAAATATGTAAGGCATATTCTTGCTATGAAATAAATCTGATCTCAATAGGGTAGTTGGGAGATGGTTGTTTATCTACGCTTGAAGATATGTGGTGGAATATCACTAAAGGATCAATGGTGATATAAAAAGGAGACAAGATAGGTACGTTGTATTTATGTCCTCATAATATTGACTGTTCTATCTCTTTAGCTTCCACAAGAACATATACAACATTGTGGCATCATAGGATTGGCCACATGAGTGAGAAGGGGATGTAGATTCTACACTCAAGGAAGTTGCTGCTAGATCTGAAGCAAGTAAGTTTGGAATTATGTGAGAACTGTGTTTATGGAAAACATAAAAGAGTCATATTTCTCAAGGTTGGGAAACAAAAGAAGAGTGAAAAGTTAGAGCTTGTGCCTACAGATGTATGGGGACTGGCTTAGGTACAATATCTTGGTGGCTCTCATTATTATGTTACTTTTATTGATGTTGCAACTAGCAAGACTTGGGTTTATTGCATTAGACATTAACTTGATGTGTTTGCTACTTTTAAGAAGTGGAAAGCTTTGGTTGAGAATGAGACAAGAAAAAGGTTGAAGTGTCTCAGATCTGATAATGGAGGTGAGTACTGCGACAAGGAGTTTGATAGTTACTTTTCATACCATGGGATTCGTAGAGAGAAGACAGTCCTAGGAACACCACAAGAAAATGGCGTGTCAGAAAGGATGAACATAACAATCATGGAGTGTGCAAGGTGTATGAGATTGCATGTAGGTTTTCCTTTACAGTTTTGGGCAGATGTTGTAGATACTGCTATTTACTTAATAAACAAAGGGAATTCAAGTGCTTTGATGGTGGTATTCCAGAGGAGGCATGGACAAGTAAAAAGGTTAACTATTATTTTATGAGAACTTTTGGTTGTGAAGCATTTGTCCATATTGATAAAGAAAATAGAACAAAGCTTGAGGCTAAATCCAAGAAATGTACCTTTATTGGATATGAGGTTGATGATTTTGGTTATCTCTTATGGGATTATGAAAATAACAAAATCATTAGGATTAGAGATGTGGTATTCAATGAAAAGGTCATGTATAAAGATCAGTTGCAGGGAAAGAAACAAGAAAAGGAAAAGACAAAGTACACAATGCTTGATGAAATCAAAGAAAGTAAAGTTCCACAGGTGCCGGAAAATCAAGAACAACAACAGGTACCTCGAACTCCTGCAAGTGTTAAAAGATATACCAGGTTAAGTAGACCCCTTGAACGATTCTCTCCTTCACTGTATTATTTATTGATGACTGACTCTGGTGAACCAGGATGTTATGAAGAAGAAATGCAGGTGGAAACTGGAAATAAGTGGAAGCAAGGCATGAATGAGGAGATGGAATCATTGGTAAGAATCTGGACTTGAGATTTGGTTAAGTTTCCTGCTGGTAAAAGAGTATTATAGAATAAATGGGTTTACAGGTTGAAGGAAGAAGATGGAGGAAAGAAGAGGTACAAGGCCAAACTTGTTGTAAAGGGGTTTGCACAAAAGAAAGGTATAGATTTTGATGAAATATTTTCTCCTGTTGTTAAAATGACTTCAATTAGAACTATTTTAAGTCTAGTGTCGGTAGAAGATTTGCATCTTGAAAAATTAGATGTAAAAACAACCTTTCTCCATGGGGATTTGGAGGAAGAGATTTATATGTAGCAACCACAAGGATATGAGTTCAAAGGGAAGGAGAATTTGGTATGTAGGTTGAAGAAGATATTGTATGGATTGAAGCACGCTCCAAGGTAGTGGTATTTGAATTTTGACAGGTTTAAGACATAACAAGCTTATAGTAAATGTCATTTTGACCACTGTGTTTATTTCAACAGGCTAGATATTAGAAGATATATTATCCTGTTATTGTATGTGGATGGCATGCTTGTTGCAGGTTCTAACATGTAGGATATAAATATGCTCAAAAGGAAGTTAGCTAATTCATCTGCAATGAAGGATTTGGGTGTTGCAAAGAAAATCCTTGGTATGAGAATAACAAGAGACTGAAAAAAATGCAAGTTGACATTGTTTCAGGGTGAGTACATACAAAAGGTGTTGGAGAGGTTTAGAATGCAGAATGAAAAAATAGTTAGTACACCTTTGGCCAACCGTTTCAAACTAAGTAAGGAGACGTGTCCCAAGACATATTCCAAGACATAGGAGGATATAGATTACATGTCCATGGTTCCCTATTCATTAGCAGTTGGCATCTTGATGTATGCCATGGTGTGCACAAGACTAGATATTGCACACGCAGTGTGAGTTGTGAGAAAGTATATGAACAATCCATATAAAGAACATTGGAAGGAAGTACAATGGATTCTCAAGTATTTGAGTGGTACTACCACTGATGAATTATGTTTTGGAATTTTAGACACGGTTCTACATGGATATGTTGATGCAGATATCACAGGTGATAAAGATAGTAGGAGGATCACCACAGGGTATGTCTTTACTGTAGGTGGAACAATAGTGTTGGATTTCGAAACCACAAAAGGTTGTTTCACTTTCAACAATGGAAGTAGAGTATGTTACTGCTACAGAGGCTAGTAAAGAGATGATTTGGTTACAAAGGTTCATGGAGGAATTGGGTAAGAAGTAGGAGAATAATAGGTTGTACAGTGACATCTAGAGTGCCATTCATCTTGCAAAGAAATCAACCTTCCATTCTAAGACTAAACATATAAAGCTCAAGTACCATTTCATATGGTCTGTTCTGGAAGATGAACTGTTGAAGCTGGAAAATATACACACTAGTTAGAATCCTGCAGACATGTTGACAAAGGTAGTAACCAGAGAGAAACTGAGTTCTTGCTTGGTTTCAGTTGGCCTTCAAGAATGAAGGTGAAGATGAGAAATTTTCCATATCCAAGGTTCATAGCATATTCTAGCAAGTGCATCAATGGTGGAGTTGCTGTGATGAGTATCCAAGTGGGAGATTGTTGGTTGTGGAGCCTGAACTTCCTTATTTAGAGGTATTTTTCAGCCATGCCTGGATCCCATCCAATGACGGGGGGGGGGGTGGGGGGGGTGGGGTGTTGGGAGGTATTTCCCCCAAAACATAGTCACCATGGGGGGTCCAGGGGGGTGAAAACTAGTTTGGGAGCCCCCCCGGGAGGGGGTTCGGAGGAAGCACCCCCATAGCAAAAATTTCAGAAAAAAGCTTTGTAAAATGTTGTAATTTTATAGTCATGACTTGGTCGATCATGGGTGATTTATGGGCCCATGGTATTGGGTGTCCCATAGTATTTTCCCTTGGTAATCCCTCTTTAAAAGTAAGGCATTGTAATATAGTTGTGTATTGTATCATTGTAAAGATATCTATGGTTGTGTAAGAGAGACTGTGAGAGAGTGAAGAGGAAGTTGCAGCAGATGTGCTGCAGGTTGTATCCATTCATTTGTTGGATGGTATAATAATAAGGACTACCAATTTTTGTGTGGACATAGCCCATCTTGGCTGAACCAAGTTATATTGGTGTCTCTCTTGTAATGTGTTTTATGTGATTTATATTTGCATCTTGTTATTGCTCTGCGATCCTGTTTTTGTAACATAAACCCTTGAAAACTTGAAAACAAGAACTAAACATAGTTTTCAACTATTTGATGACCTAATTTAAACCCTAGAAGCAAGGCATTTTAATGATTTGTCTGTGAAACTTTTGAAAGAAATGAAGGGCGAGGTTTGGGTAGTGGTTGAGTGATTTTAACCCATAGAGAATTTTTTCATGTGAATTTTGAGAACATTTAAATAGAATTTTTAAAGAAAGAAAACAAAATTTGCAGTTTGTAATCCATAATCTTTTTTACTTAATTTTTGGCATAATATGAAATGGAAAAAAAAACTACTACTAGAAGAGTTGTACATTGACAAGTTTATTCTCACTTCGGTTCCTTCAATGCTAATCTCCACTCAAGTGACATTAAATTTAGGGTTCATTTGGATGATAAAAGTCATGACATGAATTTTATTATGAGGGTTTCACCATAAATGGCATTGAATGATGTAGCATGAAGAATTGACACATGGATATTTCATAGCTTTTCAAGGAAAATGGAAATTCAACATCTCTTGTTGATACTCTGGATTTGGTTAGGAGATTGGAGGTGCAAGGTCTTCCATGAAGACTGGTAAAGCTAATAACAACTACTATCACTAAAGTCTTGACCAATAGTATTAAACACATTGGAAAATCCTTCATATCAAAAGAAGAAATGTGAATAAGTGTCACAAGATGTTGCATTTTCAAATTTCAAAGAAAACAAATGCAAAGTTCTCAACGAAAAAATATTTACTACATCAACTTCCAAACTCAAACACATTGTCTATGGTCAAATTAATCCAAACCACAAAGGAATCATAACCAAGAAAGAGTCACACACACCTTTTATGTTCATCCAAGTCCAAGCAAATTTGAGCAAGGACATTTGGAATTTAGAAAATCCACCCTTATCAATGCTTTGGTAGGGAGGCTAGGCAAAAATACTATGAAAGTTGGAGAGCCCTCACTAAGAAACAAAAGGGAAATATCACATGTGGATACACAATAAGCATGAATCCAAAACTTTACTTATTTAGTGAATGAAGGGATTTTATATATTTTCCCTGAATTCCAGATACAAAACCACCCTTATCAATGCTTTGATAGGGAGGCTAGACAAAAATACTATGAAAATAGGAGAGCCCTCACTCAGAAACACAAGAAAAAGCTCACATGTGGATATAAAGTAAGTATGAATCCAAAAATTTAGTAATTTAGTGAATGAAGGGATTTATAGTGTTTCCTTGAGTTCCAGATGCAAAAAATATGTTGATGTAATTGTAACTTCGGAATGTATTTCACCTATGTATATTGTACTCCTATAGAGATGGTATTATTCCTCTATACGGAAGTGTCGTCATTTGTATTGACAAGTGTCGCAAGTGTCGCAACTTGCTTGTGATGGGTTATTAGACCACCAAGTGTGGGGTCAGCCTTGATTAGTATTACCATGGGTTATTAGACTGAGTTAGACAAGTCAGCCCTGCTAATTTATTAGGCAGGTCAGGTCAAGTATAAATAGAGTGCGGGAGCACTCTATTTGATCACTTCATTATTCACTTCTACACTCATCAGAAAGTGGCGCACAAGTGAGGAAGGAGGAGTAGCTGCTAGGAGGACTATCTCTTGTACTTGGGTTGTATCATTGCTCTTTCTATCTCTGAGGAAGTTGTGGGGTTTTTCACCTTTATGGTTTTCCCTAGTGAAACTCTGTGTGTATATTGTCTCATGTGATTGCTTGTTATGATTGATATGCTGGATATGCTGTACATGTTAGTCTCTTAGTAAAGATCCTAGAGTATATTGAATTAATGCTAAAAAATTAACATGGTATCAGAGCTAACCTGAGAAGAAGACACTGTGCAGTTGCGGAAGCTAGGGATTCTTGTTTATTGGGTTTCTCTCCACAGATATTGAAATCCAGTAGGGTATTTTGACTCTCCTCAACAAGGCGCATCTTTCTGTCCAATCAGAATTCAATTCTGGGCACTTTCATTTTTTGCCCTAAACATTAGGGTTTCCACAAAAATAGGAATTTCTGAATTCTGAGACCATAGCTGGAAGATCCTTGGAAAAATAGAAGTTTAGAGCTTTGGATCGAACTTTTTGGTTGGGTGAAGCTCCAGGAAAATCAAACCCTAATTCAAGGTCCTCCCTAGTGAATCCAGGAGATTGAAAAGCATTTCTGAAGGGTTAAACTTTGCAGTTTTCAATTTCTGAGTATACTAGGCTGATCAGCTCATCAAGTCACATCTTTCTATCATTTTAGAAGTTTGAAATTCACATTTTGGATTTTTAGGGTTTCTCTGACAAACCCTAATCCAACACCATATCCAGATTTCTACAAATCAAGTGGTAAGACCTAAATCTTTTCTATTTCCATTTGAAGTACTCTTTAAGATGTCTCACCACACCAAGCTTGAGGATAAGCTTGAAGGGGCTGATAACTTCCGAGCATGGAAGTATAGGATTGGGTTAATCCTAGAAGAAAATGAGTTGGACATTTATATAAGTGAAGAGGTCCCTGTCCCAGAGGGAGAAGAGGCTAAGGACTTACATAAGAAAAACTTGGTCAAGGCAAAGAGGATCATTGCTGATTCTATCAAAGATCATCTCATACCACATGTGTCATCTCTGAAGACACCCAAGGATATGTTTGATTCCTTGACCAAACTCTTTGAAGGAAAGAACATATATCGGAAGATGACCCTGCAGAACCAATTGAAAGGGGTAAATCTTCAGAATGGAGAGACCATCCAATCCTATTTCTCTAAGGTCTCTCAGATCAAGGAACAACTTGAAGCTGTGGATGAAGTAGTAGATAATGGTGAAGTTGTCATGATCACATTGAATGGCCCACCTAGGTCATGGGACTCCTTCATCCAAGGAATCTGTGCAAGAAGGAAGTTGATCTCATTCAGTACACTATGGGAGGAATGCTCATAAGAATAAGCAAGGCTTGTAGCCCGAGAAGAGAAGATGGAAAATGAAGATCAAGCTCTCACAACACACACCAAGAAAGGAAATCCCAAGAGAGAGCCATCTCATAACAAGAGATCTGCACACCACCATTACCATAAAGATAAGAAAGATCTCAGGTGCTTCACATGTAATGAGAAGGGACACTTTGCTGTAGATTGTCCCAAGAAGAAGAAAGACAACAAATACAACTTCAACAACAAGAAGAAGAACAACAAAAGGAGATATCATTCTCATCCTGCTGAGGATGATGAATCTCCCAAGAAGAAGGCTAGAGAAGAAAGTGATGACTCATCTAGTGAAGATGAATATGTTCTAATCTCTGCTCTCATAGGTACTATCTCTCATGTCTATAATGATTGGATTTTTGATAGTGGGGCTTCCAAACACATGACCGGGTTCAAAGAATCTTTTGTAAATCTATCTGAACATGAATCTCCCCATAAGGTGAAACTCGGGGATGATTATCAATATCCTATCAAAGGAAGTGGTGAAGCCTCCTACAATCTAGACTCTAGGAAGTCTTTGAAGATGAAAGATGTTTTATTTGTACCTGGGCTCAAGGAGAACCTACTCTCCATATATGCATTGGATGCAAAAGGCATAAGGGTTGCATTTGTAGATGGCCAAGTCCTAATGTGGCAAAAGGGTAAAACTATAAACGATGCAGCAATGATTGGAGAGCAAGAGGGAGGATTTTACAAATTGAAGGGACAATGTGAACATGCCATGGTGCATGGATCCATGGAGCCAAGTGAACTTTAGCATAGAAGGCTTGCACATGTGCACTATAGAGCACTACCAATTGCAAGTAAAGCTGTAGAGGGTCTTCTTGAAATCAAGTCAAAGCATGAAGGTGTTTGCAAAGGATGTGCAAAAGAAAAGAACATTAAGAAGGAATTTCCAAGCAGTGAAAGCAAAGCAAAAGGAATCTTGGATATTATCCACTCTGATGTATGCGGTCCGATGTCATCTAGTTCTTTGAGTGGGTATTTATACTATGTCTCTTTCATTGATGATTTCTCTACGAAGACTTGGGTCTACTTCTTAAAGAACAAAGATGAAGTATTTGATAAGTTCAAGGAATTAAAAGCCTTTATGGAGAATCAAACTGATAAGAAGATCAAGACATTCAGATCCGACAATGGCAGAGAATTCACTTCGGGTGATTTCAAAAAGTTATGCAGTTGTTATATCTTGAAATGACACCTCTCTGTCCGTGACGACACTTGTTTCCCTTGGTCGCATGACGACACTTCTTGAGATCAAGTTCAATCACACAACAGGACATTTGTGGATGGAGGAGTCATTTGGGACACTAAAAATGGTTGAAATTACCTCATTCTTGACCCATTTGATGTATATGACCCTTAGGAACATTTTTCCAGACCAAACCATCTCCTGAAAATGAGCAGAAAAGCCTGTTTTTGGCCATTTTTCAACATGAGCGCTGGTACACAGGCATGATAGTAGCGTGTGTACATGACTCCATTGTGCAATAGTAGCACTCAATTACATGTGTACGTGACTTTGTCTATTGTAGAGTAGTGTACACCCCTGTTTTGGTCAAAATCTCGAAATTCAAGTAAGTTAAGTTGGTTGGGAAACCTCTTGAGCAGTTATAACTTCTTTTCCTCTTCCTCACTGACTATATAAGGAGGGTAGAAGGGCCATGTGAGGAGACTAAGCCCAATTACAAAGTTATGCTGGAGGAATGGAGACCCTCATTCCCCTCTCTTGTGCTTCAGTTTTGGTAAACTCTAGCACAGTTGATTAGAGGCTGGAATCCTTGGAGAACGGAAGCAGGAGACCTTGAATCTAGGTTTCGTGAAGTGCCAAGCTTGAAGGAAGGTATAACTGTATGTACTTGCTTTCATTCATCAATAAAGATCATACGTTCTTCTCTTTCCAAATATGACCTATTAATGTGTCTCAGATTTTATTACAGTTTGTTTATAATCTGATGTCTTCTTCTATTATGAATATCAATCTTATATATGTAGTCAAATGTGTTTGAGAAAGGTATCAAGTTGTTTTGCAGGTCTGGGCATTGCGACATTGAATAGCATTGAAGAGCGAGGGAGGCAAAGCTAGGATCAACCTTCTGAATGAGGTGCTTACATCTCTAAACCCTAATCTCTTCATTTATTTGTTATACTTGAAGAATGCTTGTAAGTCTATCTTTATCACCGTAAGTTGGTAGTTTCTCCCCTGAACTATAGGTGCATTTTCCCCACAACAGAATGGCGACTCCGCTGGGGAAAGCCTAACTGCTTAGGGGTATCCAAGGTCATTTGTTCAGTCTTGTTTGATGGTCTTTGTTCAATTTAGTTATTAGCATCAGTTAGTAGGCTTTGTTTGACCCTCCTTGGCTCTTACAGACCCTTCCCAGCCCTTGCAAACCCTTGTGGACCCAGGTGTGGTGGTTTTAACCCCATTGTTCCAACTTTTTCCACTTGTACGCTACTGTTTGTACCACACAGTAGCGCCCATACGCTACTTTTCCTTTGCACAGTAGCGCCCATACTGCTATGAGTGCTAGTTTCCTTCATACACAGTAGCGCTCAAAATCTGGGTTTGATTTTTTTGAGTTTTTGGGTTGTGGACCCAAATCTGGGCGCTGTGGCTGCATTTTTTGGGGTCCCTGATGACCCTAGGTCTGAGTTAAACCACTGTAAGTGGTCTCCCATCCTTGTACTGATCCTACATTCATGATTTGAACCTCTTTTGATCAATTTGGGCTTGTTTGGAAAGTTTTGGGGTTTGTTGACCCAAGTTGGGGGGTTGTGGACCTGTTTAGTGTTTTGTACCCTAATTTGAGTTTGACTGAACTTGCTTTCTCCATTTCCACTGGATTTGAAACCTCTTGAGTCTTCTTGACCCTGTTTGTATCTATTTGAGTGAAATTTCTCTTTTAGGTTGGTTTCTTATCCTCCCTTATGCTTTTAGTTTTTTTTTTTGTAGTGAAAGCTCAAGTGTTTTGGCTGTTGTTCAAGACCTTGTTTGCATTGTTTATGCGCAAACCCGACTTTACCAAACCATACTTCTTCGTAGGTCATTTGCTTCGTTTGGGTCTAAAAGTAGTTTTCGTACTCTTTTCCCAATGTTTGGCATGCTTACATCAATAAGAATTTGAAAGTCATATCTGGTAGCTTTTACTATTTCATAAAGAGAACCTAAAAGTTTCTTTGCTTTGCTTTGATAATAGGTTAGTTTCAGTTTTGTTTCTTACCTTTGAAAGCATAAAGAATTTTGATTCGTTTTCTAAATAGAGTACCTTGCAAGTGGCTTAAAAGATTTTAGAGTGCTTTGCATAAAAAAGAACAAGTTTTCTTGTGCATACCTATTTGCTTCAGTAGCTGCATTCTTAGGTTTTTAGTTTAATTTTGTACATTTAGACTTTACTTTTACCCTTTGTTGCATTCGAAATATTAAAAATTGCATTTGCACATGCATTCTAGATTAGAATTTTAAGACTTGCATTGAAAAGAAAAAGATTTGTTTGGTGGTAAATATTTCATTTTCAATACTCTATCTCTATTATAACCACTCTCACACACCCACTACCTTTTTGAGTAAGCAAGTAACCTTTAAAATGAACTCTAATAAAATTTACTAGTAACATTTTCTTTTCTAGATTACACTACACCAACTAGTCTTGGTTAGGATCTTGGGTTTAAAACACCTTAAACCACCCAAGATCACAAATTACGCAAAAATTGTAGTTCGACTATCATAGGTAAACCCACTTCATTCAAAGCTTGCCTGGGATCTATGCAGTAGGTCATTGCGAGATCAGATTGTTGGGAATACTCCTCCTACTTTCTGTTCAAGCATACGCCAGGATTGGATTGCGTATTGGGGACTCTTTCGAGTTTCGGGCTTAGTTACCCTGCCCACGCTTTCTGATTCGACCGGTGACTGTTCCCCCAGGAGTTTTTGATGTTGTGGTATCCTTAGTATCTGACCATAGGTTCATACACAGGTGACAGCGGAGGGTATATCTGCTATACCTAGGACAGACGTGGGAGGAAATCCCTTGCAGGTCTTTGGGAGGGCGGTTGGGTGATTCCAATGCTTGCACCCTTAGTCATTGTATTGTGGACGGCAGGTAACTGTTCTTCATCCTTCGTTGATCTGTTCTGGGCCCTCATCATCCCAGACTCTTCTCCGGAAGGCATCTGTTTTCCTGGTTTGATTTACCTAGGACCTTTTTTAGTGGTGTTCTCTTTGTGCTACTTGTTTTAGTTTGCCTTAGAGAACTTCTTGTTCATTTGAGCATGAAACTATGCCTAGCATTCCGGCGAGTGCCAATCAAGGTACCCCTATTCCGGGGGATCCTTGTGCTGTTCCATTCATTGGAAACATTGGTACTCCCTTAATGGCTACTCTGAATCTTCCTGTATTCACTATTGGGCTTCCAGTTTGGTTGTTTTCCACTCCGAATTCCTTGCATGCTCCTGATGCTTCTTTTGTGAGCACCTCAAATCAAGAGCATCAGAACCCTGTGCCTCCCTTGCCAGTAACATCTTCTCCTCCTCCTTCTACCTCATGTGGTGAAAGTAGCAATAATAGTAGCCAACAATATAAAAGGAATAGACGGAGGAAGAATAGGAAGAAGATGCCAAAACATGGGGGCAAGTACCCTACCTCTGCAAGTCATGCAAGGGGCACCTACCCAGCCTCTGGAGGTCATGCTGGGAGAAAAATTTTAGTCACTGAAAATCATACTGAAAGTTTGTCTTCAACCACTGTCAGTCATGTTGAGGACACGTCATTGATCACTGCTAGTCATATTAATGACAAGTCACCAGTTCCTGTGAGTCATACTGGAGACACCATATCAGCCACTGCAAGTCATGCTGAGGGAGTTGACATTGTCGACAAACCAAACAAACAGAAGCTTAAGTTCCCTTGTAAGTTTTGCGAGGGATATCACCTTACTTACTTGTGCTCTGTACCTCCAGAAGTGCAAAAAGTGTGGTCCTTAGTTCAAAAGTTTGATGCTTCTGAGCAACCAGCCTCTGTGAGTCATGTTTGGGGCAAGCTGTCAGCCAATGCTAGTCATGCTGAAAGTACTGACGTTGTAAAGGAGTCTAAACCTATAGGATAGAAACCAAAGTTCCCTTGTAAACTTTGTAAGGGAGATCACCTTACTCACCGATGCCTTGCCATTCTAGAGGCACGAAGAGTGTGGTCCATGTCTGAAGGAACCTCTGTTCCTGAGTTGTCTATAGATTATCTGCAGTCAGATCAACCTTTGGTTTATAAAGTGGTTGAACCAATGCAATCTTTGGTCGACCCCACTCTTCCTTCGGAGAGTGAAGTGATTGAATCGATGCAATCTTCGACCGATCCCATCAGTCCTGCAAAGATTGATGCACCTACTACTCAAGTCTTCTGCATTACCAGTTTGGATGTTCCTGAAAAAGGGGGCACTTCATCTGTGCCATGTGAACCCCTACCAAGCCCTAGGATTGTTTCCTTTGATTGGAATAGTCTAGCCGAGCCTCGTCTTCCTTCTTCGACACGTTTCCAGATAAAGGTTGATATCGGGAACCATACGGTTGATCGATGCATTGTTGATGAAGGTGCTTCTGTTAGTATCTTATCCGCTTATGCTTGGAGAGATTTGGGTTTCCCTAATGTTATTCGAGCTGCTAATTGGCCGTTGACCTTTGATAGAAGACCTAGTGAATCGATTGGATTCCTCCGTCAGGCACCTGTTACCTTGGGTGGAAAAATAGTCTTAGTTGATTTTATGGTTTTAAAGGACCCTGTGGACTTTGATATGATCCTCGGGCGTGATTACATTTATGCAATGCATGCTGTGGTGTCTATGATTTTTCGTGTGATGCATTTCCCTCATAACGAAAACATTGTCACCATCGACCAGCTTGCATTCGTCGATCCTCCTTATTACCTAACTGTAGACCAGTCTGATCCCTCGTCATTAGGCACTACTATGTCACATGGGAATTTTGTGGCATATTGTTCTTTGAGTTCAACTGCTACTGAGAAGGAATCTCTGAGTTCATGCTTACCTTCTCGGGACTTAGTCCCAGCTTTTGACCAAGTGACACCTCCATCTGAATGTTTAGATATGTGTTCTATCTGGGATGATATACTTCCTTCCGATGAAGTTTTCCTAGAGTCTATAGTACAGTCTGCCATTCATTTGGATGTTGATCCAGTCACAGTTATGTCCAACCCTGGTTTGACCTTAAAGTCTGATCTTCCTACTATTGAGTCTTTGGACTCTCCTATAGATCCGTAAATCGGTGTTCTTGCTGAGTTTGATTATGCTTCTAGAATTTTCAACTCCCGTGATGATGAATTTGTTTTTGTAGAGTCCATCATGTCCTTCAACTTTGATCTTCATTCTGAAGTTGATCTTGTTGATTGTAAGTCCTCGGGCTTGGGTACCATAGAGTCTTCATTTGAAAACTCTGCCTTGTTTATTCCTGTTGTTGATGATAGTGAAGTTGAAAGTATTTCTACCACAGTGACTTGTATCGGGTCTTTCCTTACATATGTTTTAGATATGATCCTGGTACTAATGTTTCTTGGAGACAGGATTCTTAGCTGGATGTATACTTGTTTACTGGTCATTTTCGACACCTTGTGCGACCATGTCAGGTATATTCAGAACCTTGCATATAGGTTTAGGCTTTGCCGCTGTTATGTTGCATTTGAACCTTTTGCCATCCGAATTCACCATAGGGTCGAACCTATTGGATATTGGTTTGTTAGCCATATCTTTATGCATCGTGCACCAGTCCGACAGCAGAGCCTACCTAACATGGGTCACCCTAGTCAGCACCCTTATGCCATTTTGGTGCCCATGCTGAGTTTTTCTCATAGGCTTGGGAGCCTTTTTAGATTTACCATGACTTTGAGAAGAAGCCTCATATCTTTCTTCCTCATATATTTCTGGCCATCCCTGATAAGGCTCCCATCTTTGTGTTCAAATTGCATATGCATCTGTTATGATCCCGCTTGCGCTAATGATCCTGAAGCCGACTTCCATGCTTTTAGCTCGTTATATAAGCCTCCATCTCTGATCTCATTTCCGCTAAGCCCCGTATCATTTTTCCCTCACAATTTGAAACCTTTTACCTGGAGGAGACACACCCTGAGTGTCCTTATCTTGCTCATGTTCCTTGCATTAGGCATAGCTTTGTTACATGCGCTTGGAGCTAGTTTTTCATGTCCCTGACACTCGTCTCCTCCCATTTCGAGCATTCTTCTACCTTTACTTCGATCTCATTAAAACAGTAAGTAGGTTGCGAGCATTCTTCTTTTACTTCGAGCTCGTTAAAAACAGTAAGTAGGTTTCGAGCATTCTTCTTTTACTTCGAGCTCATTAAAAACAGTAAGTAGGTTACGAGCAGTCTTCCACCTTTCCTTCGAGCTCGTTAAAAATAGTAAGGAGGCTATGAGCATTTCTTTCATCTTCACTTCGAGCTCATTAAAAACAGTAAGGAAGTTGTGAGCATTTTCTGTATCTCCTTTGATCTCATTAAAAACAGTAAGGAGGTCATGAGTTTACTTTTTCGGACTCGTTAAACCTTTACGAAAAAGATCCCTATGGAGTTCTTTTAAGCCCTTTTCAGACTCCTTAAATAGGAAAAGTTTGCCGAGCATGATTGTCTTTTCGGGCTCGTCAAAATAACTGAACCGACATCCACTTAGGTATAGAATTAGCCCTTTTCCGGGCCTTGGTGGATAATTTACGGAAAAGGTATACTCTAGGTATACTCTTGTATGCGCTAGAAGAGTTCTTCTTCCATCATTTTACAATTTTCAGGGAAGGAGACTAACTTTACGAAAAAGTACCTTTGGAGTCGTCTTTAGGGTTTTCAGACTCTCGAAATGTGAAAACACCAAGCGAGCATTCACCTACTCGGGCTCGATGTGAAATCCACGAGATGGTTGATAGACGACTGTTTAAGTTTTTTCAACTCTATAAACAAGAAAACACCGTCGAGCACATACCAATCCGGGCTCGATATAAAATCCACGGATAGGTGTATAGAGGATTGTTTAAGTTTTTCAAATCTATAAGCAAGAAAACACCGCCGAGCATAGACCAATCCGGGCTCGATATAAAATCCACGGATAGGTGTATGGAGTTTTCTTCTAGGTTTTTCAGACTCCTTAAATATGAAAATACCGTCAAGCATGCTTTAGTTCTTTGTCAAGCTCGTTAAAAAATGAAAAAGGAAAGGGAAGGGAAGAATGTTAAAATATCTTTCAATATGATGGCAGCAAGTCAACTATCTCCTTGAACAAAGCACCTGTTTTGAGTCTATCAAACAAGTTGGGTTCTAGTGTTGGCCTTAGGGTAAACCTGATCTCAGAGTTCCTACTCCTCCGTTTGGTTAGTCTTACAATCATATGGAGAATCTGTTAATGTCTCCTACATTGCAGACTTGCGTCGTGGTCCCTTTGTGTTCAAAGCTGCCTAAGTCACTCTTGTGTCATGCTCACTGTTCAAGGATATAACCTGTGTCGGCCATTTTGCAATTTCCTTGACCTCATGTGTCGGCCATTCCTTGGTGTTAGTATGTTTCATCATGTGTTCAGTCCTACTCCAAATCAGCTCATACTTGTTTGAGTGTCCCTCGTTTTGGATGATGGAGGATGCATTAAGGCCTCCCTTCCAACGGACTTCTTCCCATCGACTTCAGCTCATTGTTCTCTGGGAATGAAGTTTAGAGTTTCGGTTAGTACCTTGGGGATTGCAGTCATTAGTGGCAGTTTCCCTCGCTATTGGATAGATGGGAATACATCAATGTCTCCTATCCGATGGATTCTTCAAGTGTTCGACGGCAAGACCACTTATTCGCACTTGCTTGAATGTACTAGGTACCTTGGGTTCCATTTTCATTATTGGTGGACACCCTCGCGTTTGTTAACGGTATACATCAATGACCGGTAATCAAACGATACCTCCCATGTTTGACATCAACTCATTTATTCACATGGATAGGTTTGTACCTTGGGTTTTTTTTGGATGAAGACCTTGGGATCCTCGATAGCATCACCTCATTTATGTTATCTCCCAGGTTGCACAAGACTGAGCCACACTCTTTTTGGGCTCTTGATGAGACATAGATCCAGCTTGTTCTCTATGGCTATGTTCTCCAGTTTTGACATAGATCCACCTTGTATTTATGTGGCTATGTTTACACTTATGTTCCTTATGGATCCATGCTTGTATTCTAGTGGCCATGATATATGCATCAGTATTTTGGATCGTTATTGTATCCTCTTGGAGGTCATGTTCCACTATTTGAACATGGACAGTTACCCCAAGGATAAGTTTGTCTGACATTGCCTTTGCTTTCAGGTACTTCATTTGAGCCTATGATTCTTGGTTTCTCTGTTCCTCCATGATTCAAATCTTTGTTATTTATAATGTATTTCGACCATCATTTCCCGCACTCCCTCTGACCTCATACACTAGGGGGCATCTGTTATATCTTGAAATGACACCTCTCCGTCCGTGACGACACTTGTTTCCCTTGGTCGCATGACGACACTTCTTGAGATCAAGTTCAATCACACAACAGGACATTTGTGGATGGAGGAGTCATTTGGGACACTAAAAATGGTTGAAATTACCTCATTCTTGACCCATTTGATGTATATGACCCTTAGGAACATTTTTCCAGACTAAACCATCTCCTGAAAATGAGCAGAAAAGCCTGTTTTTGGCCATTTTTCAACATGAGCGCTGGTACACAGGCATGATAGTAGCGTGTGTACACGACTCCACTGTGCAATAGTAGCGCTCAATTACATGTGTACGCGACTTTGTCTATTGTAGAGTAGCGTACACCCCTGTTTTGGTCAAAATATCGAAATTCGAGTAAGTTAAGTTGGTTGGGAAACCTCTTGGGCGGTTATAACTTCTTTTACTCTTCCTCACTGACTATATAAGGAGGGTAGAAGGGCCATGTGAGGGGACTAAGCCCAATTACAAAGTTATGCTGGAGGAATGGAGACCCTCATTCCCCTCTCTTGTGCTTCAGTTTTGGTAAACCCTAGCACAGTTGATTAGAGGCTGGAATCCTTGGAGAACGGAAGCAGGAGACCTTGAATCTAGGTTTCGTGAAGTGCCAAGCTTGAAGGAAGGTATAACTGTATGTACTTGCTTTCATTCATCAATAAAGATCATACGTTCTTCTCTTTCCAAATATGACCTATTAATGTGTCTCAGATTTTATTACAGTTTGTTTATAATCTGATGTCTTCTTCTATTATGAATATCAATCTTATATATGTAGTCAAATGTGTTTGAGAAATGTATCAAGTTGTTTTGCAGGTCTGGGCATTGCGACATTGAATAGCATTGAAGAGCGAGGGAGGCAAAGCTAGGATCAACCTTCTGAATGAGGTGCCTACATCTCTAAACCCTAATCTCTTCATTTATTTGTTATACTTGCAGAATGCTTGTAAGTCTATCTTTATCACCGTAAGTTGGTACTTTCTCCCCTGAACTATAGGTGCATTTTCCCCACAACAACAGTGATTCAGGAATTAAGAGGGATTTGACTGCTCCCTACAATCCACAACATAATGGAGTGGCAGAAAGAAAGAATAGAACAATCATGGAAGTAGCATAGGCAATGCTGCATGACCAGGATCTGCCTATGTACCTATGGGCAGAAGCAACTAGGACAACTATATATGTGCAGAACAGAACACCTCACAAGATATTGGACAATAAGACACTAGAAGAGGTCTTCTTTGGTAAGAAACCTAAAGTTAGCCATCTCACAATATTTGGTTGTCTAGTATATAGACATGTTCCAAAGGAAAAGAGAACCAAACTAGATCCTTCAGGAAAGAAGGGCATCTTTGTGGGGTACAGTGAAAGCTCGAAGGATTACAGAATAAACTTTCCAGGGTTCAAGAAGATTGATGTCAGCAGGGATGTAACATTTGATGAAGACTCAGCTTTCATCAAGTGAAGGAAGGCACCTGTTGAATATCATGAAGAACCAAAGGAAACCATATTTCAAGACACCACCATGAATGAAGCAATTCCAGAAGCAGATCGTGAAGTTGAAGATCTGCAAGAACCTATAGATCCACCCCGTGAGAAGAACTCTCACAAGAGGAAACCTGCATAGGCTAGAGAGTTCATTCAAGATGTAGAAAGGTATGGCATTCCAGAAGAAGAACACATAGCAAGGAAGATGACTAGATCTCATACCATCTATGTTGCCTTACTTTGTGACATTATGAACAAAGAACCTTCCAGTTATGAAGAAGTAGTGGAAAATAAAGAATTTAAGGATGCCATGGTCGAGGAATACCAGTCAATCATGAAGAATGATGTTTGGGATGTAGTCCCAAGACCTGAAGAGAAGTCTGTTGTGACTTCCAAGTGGATCTACAAGATCAAGCATGCTGCAGATGGCAGCGTAGAAAAATACAAAGTGGGATTTGTAGCTCGTGGCTTCTCCTAGAAAGCGGGGATAGACTATGAAGAGACTTTTTCTCCTGTAGCCAAGTACACTTCCATTAGATCAGTACTTTCCCTGGCTACAGTGATGAAATGGAAGATACACCAGATGCATGTCAAGACAACTTTCTTGAATGGTGTAGTCGAGGAGGATGTGTATGTGGAGTAGCCACTTGGTTTTGAGACACATGACAGAGATTCATATGTGTGCAAGTTGAAGAAAGCCTTGTATGCCTTGAAGCAAGCTCCTAGGACTTGGTATGGTAGGATAGACAGCTTTCTATCCAGTTTGGGCTTTACCAAGAGTAAAGCGGATTCCAACCTTTACTACAAGGTTGAGGAAGGTGATCTTGTGATACTACTTTTCTATGTGGATGACCTGTTTGTGATAGGTGAGGATGGATTGATTGCCAACATGAAGATGAATCTTGCTGCCGAGTTCGAGATGAAGGACTTGGGTATAATGCACTACTTTATAGGCATGGAGGTGTGGCAGAGTGCAGATGGGATCTTCTTTGGACAAGGGAAATATGCAGTAGAGATCCTAACGAGGTTTGGGATGATGGACTGCAAGGCCATGGAAACACCTATGGCATCGACCCTGAAGCTTTTGTGTGATGCTTCATCTTATCCGGTTGATGTCACTATGTATCATCAGATGATTGGGTCCTTGATGTACCTGATAAACACGAGACTAGATATTTTCTTTGCGGCGAAGACATTGAGCCAGTTCCTGACGGATCCCATAGGTGTTCACCTGGTTGCTGTAAATCATATTTTGAGGTACCTGAAGGGTACAATTGATTATAGGGTCAAGTATGATGCGAATCAAAAGTTTAACCTACAGGGTTATGTTGATTCGGACTGGGCAGGAAGTGCTGTAGATAGGATGAGCAGGTTGTAGATGTATTGACGAAACCACTAGCCAGAGTGAAGTTTTAATACTTCAGAGAGAGGCTTGGTGTTCTTCAGATTGATGACACTTCGAGGAAGAAGTGATGGACACATTTGTTGGAGCCATTCCAAGCATGGTGAGAGGAGGATCCTTCCCATGGATGTGGATGTAAGCGCTGGATGATGAGCATTGGGATGATGCTCCAGTTACTGCTCTGTATATGCATCATGTTGGATGCTGGATATGATCAGTTGGATCATGTATATGCATCATGTTGGATGTTGGATATGATCAGTTGGATCATGTATATGTATATGCATCATGTTGGATGCTGGATATGATCAGTTGGATCATGTATATGTATATGCATCATGTTGGATGCTGGATATGATCAGTTGGATCATGTATATGTATATACATCATGTTGGATGCTAGATATGATCAGTTGGATCATGTATATGTACATGCATCATGTTGGATGCTTGATATGATCAGTTGGATCATGTATTTGTATATGTATCAGGTGGATACATTATATGATCAGGTGGATCATGTATTTGTGTATGTATAAGGTGGATACATTTTATGATCAGGTAGATCATGTATGATGATATGTATCAGGTAGATACTATGTATGCATTAGGAGGATGCATTGTATGGTCAGGATGATCATGGATGATGAACTTCAGGATGTTGCTCCAGATGATATGCATTAGGATGATGTTATGATGATGATCAGGATGATCATGTGATGATGTACATCAAGATGATGTATGGTGAGTATCAGGTTGATACTCTGTGGCCGTGGACAGGTTGTGTAGATAAGCATATAATAGCGCCCTAGGAGATTTGCAGATACTCTTTCGAGGTTTTTCCTATGGCATATAATAGCGCCCTGGGATATCCAAAAAATGCTCTTTCGAGGTTTTGATTGGGAGGACATATAATAGCGCCCTGGGAGGTTTGCAGATACTCTTTCGAGGTTTTTCCTATGGCATATAATAGCGCCCTAGGATATATGGAAAATGCTCTTTCGAGTTTTTGTCCTATGGCATATAATAGCGCCCTGGGAGATCCGATAGGTTGAGCTGTGTGCTCATAATCAGTCCTGGGATGCTCTTTCGAGGTTTTTCCATGACCACATATAATAGCGCCCTGGGAGATCTGATAGGTTGAGTTATGTGCTTGTAATCAGTCTTGGGTTTCTCTTGCGAGGTTTTGTGGTGACCACATATAATAGCGCCCTGGGAGATCCAATAGGTTGAGCTGTGTGCTCATAATCACTCCCGAGATTCTCTTTCAAGGTTTTGTGGTGGGGTCACATGTAATAGATTCCTCAGAGATCCGATAGGTTGGGTTGTGTGCCTGTAATCAGTCCTAGGATGCTCTTGTGAGGTTTTGTGATGCACGTAATAAGTCCCGAGGATTCCACAGTATGGCCAATGATGATGAAGACCTGCAGGTGGTGGGCCTACATCCAGTATGAAAAAGTACTGGCTCTGTAGAACTCCCAATGACGAGTAGATCCGAGATTGATTGAGATAGCAGCAGCTGTGACGATGACGATGAGTCGGTGACGATGATCCAGTGACGATGATCCATATAAGAAGACTTGTGCTAGCAGATCTGTGTCGAGAAATACCTTCCTAGTTAAGAGGGAGTGTTGATGTAATTGTAACTTCAGAATGTATTTCACCTATGTATATTGTACTCCTATAGAGATGGTATTATTCCTCTATACGGAAGTGTCGTCATTTGTATTGACAAGTGTCGCAACTTGCTTGTGATGGGTTATTAGACCACCAAGTGTGGGGTCGACCTTGATTAGTATTACCATGGGTTATTAGACTGAGTTAGACAAGTCGGCCCAACTAATTTATTAGGCAGTTCAGGTCAAGTATAAATAGAGTGCGGGAGCACTCTATTTGATCACTTCATTCTTCACTTCTACACTCATCAAAAAGTGGCACACAAGTGAGGAAGGAGGAGTAGCTTCTAGGAGGACTATCTCTTGTACTTGGGTTGTATCATTGCTCTTTCTATCTCTGAGGAAGTTGTGGGGTGTTTCACCTTTATGGTTTTCCCCAATGAAACTCTGTGTGTCTATTGTCTCATGTGATTGCTTGTTATGATTGATATGATTGATATGCTGTACATGTTAGTCTCTTAGTAAAGATCCTAGAGTATATTGAATTAATGCTCAAAAATTAACAAAATAAAATGCCTAAAACTTCTAAAATCAAAGGTTTAGGTTCAAAATAGAGAACTAAGTTAAAACCACAAACATTTTTCTTACACACTTTAGAATGGAAAAAAACTTGCAAAACAAACAACCATAAAGCCATGAAGGGGGTAACCCATCCCTCAATATCTCATTTTCCTGCAAAATAAATGAATACAAATGATTAACATTTTTTATATATGTGCATAAGTGAGAAAAAGAAGGTGATTCATTACCATGATTCATTACCATGGTTACAAGAAGAGCCATTTCTCTTGAGTTATTTTCCTAAGCTTCTTAAAACTAAACCTTCATTACCTTTTGAAACCTTAACCAAGGAGAAGATGAGAAGAAAAAAATGAGAAAATAAAGAGGAATGAGATGTTTAATTCCTATTATCCCCCTTCTGATTTCTCATTACATGAAATTCTTGTAGAGGGAATATGAGATGAGAAAACACAATAACTTACCAATTTGAAACGAAGAAATTATGGAGGGGGCATAATTTAGAAAAAAACAAATAAGAAGAGTTCCCTCCTTTAATTTCACCATAAGTTGGTAGTGAAACCAAGAATTCTTCCTTGAAACTTACAACTAAGTTGCCCATAAACATTTGTCATTTAATTTTACTAATTTGGAGTAAAACACATCTCTAACTTAAAAAATCATAAAACATGCATGGAAATCTAACTTAAAAAAATCATAAAGCATGCATGGAAATCTAACTTAAAAAAAGCATAAAACATGCATGAAACATATAAATAGTGAAGTGAAAGTTTTAGTTTGTGATTCAATGGATTATTTTATCATGTTTATTGTTTAAATATGAAGAATACATATATAGTTTGTGCATGATTATTCCTTTTTAATTTTTTTTCTTTGTGAAATAATTTTTTAAGTTACTTTATGTATAATAGATTTTATAAATAAATATTATATATCTCACATCATCATCATTACATAATATTTTATTATAAATTATATAATATTTTTTCACGGATTCTATTTCTCTTTACATTATATACACTATTATTTTCATATATATATTTTTTAACATTTAATTACCAAAAAAAACTAATTCCTCTTATTATTAATTATCAAATGAGAATTGTGAGTTATCATAATAAAAAGATTGTTCATAATATTTGGTGATTCCAAAAAGTTAGAATTAAATATTTCATGAAATTTAATATCAAACAAAAAACATTATTCCCCTATTTACATTATATAATTGAATTTTAATTCAGTAAAATATTATAAATCCAATATAAACAATTTAATATTAAATAATACACATTATTCCCTTATTTACATTATATAAAAATATTTAATTAAATTTTAATTCAATAAAATATTATATACCCAAAAGTAAAATGCAAGGACCACCCACATAAGTTGACCACACTTTATGATTTTTATTTTCAGAATAAAGTTATGTGTAATATTAAAGAAGCTATTGAATGAATGAAAGTAGTAAATGATGTATCTTCTTAAGAGTAACCTGTATATGAATCGTCATTATAGAATATATTATCTTGCGGGAACAATTGAATTGGAATTGTAAGCCTTCTTTAGAACTAGTTCAAATGGTCGTGACCATCCAAAAAGCATCCCTTTTAATGACATCTTAAGAGGAATAATCCCAAGAATACTTAATCTAAGTAAACATTACCCATTTAACCTTTACTAGGGCTTCAAGGCATGAGTAGAAATTAGAGATAGGTTTGTCAATTAAGTGTAGATCGGGTATTGGGAGGAATGTTGTTGTCCTCCTCATCTAGGTTCAAATCTCGCTTGTGATACTTGCTCCTTGGGAGCTGACTTTGACTATGTAATGATTGTAATGCTGGCCAGACCTTGATTCTCCAGAATAACAGGTATTGGAAATTTCCCGATGGATGTAACCCTCTAACAAATGGTGATCCATCATTTGAAAGAAAAATAAATTAAAGATAGGATATCTAGCATTTAGATATAGGATAGGACATGACCTAATACGTGCATGGGTGGAGAAATAAATTTGTATTCGTTGCTATTGGGTAAGTTATTAACCAACTTAAATTGTTAAAAAAATATAAATTATTTGAGTAGGCTTAGA